>CACSLK010027751.1:1170811-1199599 GCA_902706635.1 Striga hermonthica | reverse complement strand
CAGCGGACCGGCAGTCCGGTCCAGACCGGTTCAGACCGGCTGGACCGATTCAGTCAGTTATTTTCAGTTTCAGCCCGGTTTTCAGTTTCAGTGTTATTTTCAGTTAAATTCTGGGTCAGGTTCAGTTCAGTTAATTAATGCCAACTCAGTTTCATACTTAGCCGGTTTTAGTTATACCGAATAAGTCCGAATATCATGTCAGATTCTATAAAGCATCTTAACATAATTAAACAGTTAAATTATAAGTCTGAGCATAGTCAATAGTAATTGTTTATATTATTTTCAGTTTGATCAGGCATCAGCACTACCATTCGGTTTAAGTTTCAACAAATTCAGGTGGGGACTCAGACTAAGTATTACATGGTTTATAATTACGTTACCATGGTCGAGGTATGTATATTCAGATACCGCTCGGGATGGTCGCCGGTCCATTCTGGGTTCTAGTGGCCTAGTCTAACCACTAGAGTGTGCACATGGTCCGGTATTAGTTTTGCCGGGAGATGTTCAGTTCAGATGTGACTTCGGTCACGACATGACTTCGGTCGCGAGATTCAGTTATCAGTTACGTGACTTATGTCGCGAGATCAGACCGGTTATCAGTTATCAGATATCAGTTTCAGTTCAGATATATGCTTAGTTCATGATCATGTTATTATTTACGATGTTGTACATTAGCATGAGTTTCTGCGGAGCACAGTGCCTTAGTGCTCACGCCCGACATCTTTCATGTTTTTCAGGTCGCAGGGTCGGAGACGAGGAGTGAGCGGGCGAGCTGTTCAGGACATTTATGATTTCTGTATTTTATGTTGAACCACGCTAAAACTTTTCAGTACTTATTATCAGACCTTTTTGTTTTGCCACGCTAGACTTCCGCTAAAACTTTTTATCAGACTTTGCTCCGACGTTAGTCGGATAAGACATTATGACCGTTTTTATGTTTCAGTTTAAATTTTAACGGTTTTCAGAAAATCAAGTTTTAAGTTTTTCACGGTAGCCCCCGAATCAGTTTCGCAAAATAAGAAGTTTATTTATTTATTCAGAAAATTTGCGAAAATCGCGTACTCTGATGTATATAGAAAGTCGGGGTGTTACATCGGTGACTCTACTAATTCTTAACCCTAATTGTGATACTTAGATATGTGGGATATTTGTTTGTTACTTTGATTTACCATGGGTGAGAGCCAAGTATTGGTTCAATATGCTCTGTATCTTGGGTAACAACGTTATCTGCATGATATCTATTTATTGACATTAGGGCACCGTGTCCTGGACATCCAGGTTGATGACGTCCCCTTAAGGAACTCATGAGGATTATCGTATAAACCCTACAGGTGGATTTATTCCGTACGATAATAAGGTTGAGTGGTACTACTTAAGGAATAAAAGATATTAATTAATTAAAGCAGTCAGAAGCTTTAATAATTAATGGACGTGCGATATCTTAAACACGGGGAATTATATTGAGTCTAATAGAAGCCCTGATTCATTTCGGGATAGGACGGGAGTGCAATATTAATTCTCTAGTGGAATGAATTAATATTTACAGGCCAAATTGTGTTCTGGGCTGAACATAAGAATTTGGGCCTGTAGGGAGCCCAAACCCTATACCTTCTAAGAGATCCCTAGTCTGGCCCAAGGACTCTATAAAAGGAGTGATAAGCACACGTTCTTAAACCCTAAGAGATCAGTCCACGTCTTCAGCCACCACACCAACGTGGGAGAAGGAAGAAGGAAACGTGAGGGGTTCAGAGAAGAACAATGGCAATCTGCTCCTTTCAACCGTTTGGAGGATCGTCGTCCATCCGGCGTCCAAACGTGGTCGGGATACACACTAGAAGATCGCTCAGATCAAATCGAAGCCTTGAAAAATGGTATATCTCTGTTTGTCCTTTAGGAGCATGCTTAGGTTTATTCGAAATCATGTATGTACATGTTTGGTATCCGATATCGATCCGTGGGTAGGACCGCCTCGTCGGCGTGTTCCAGCACATCCTCCTCTTCGGCCTCACACATTTGCTTCATCATACGGGCTTGAGTATCAAGCCTAAAGTCGGGGTCGTCGACTTGTGCCTCGATTGAGTCGATATGTGCTGTAAGAATCTGCATCTGCGTGATCGGTCGAACACATCTGAGCTCAATGTCTATATCTCGAGCGGTCTGGGCAGATATGCGAGCAAGAATGAGGTCGAGTTTTTCATCGTATGTCAAAGCAGCCTCCCAAGGTTCATCCATAAGTGTAGATTCGCTTTGAGCGGTGGGCTCGGGAGAGATATTGTTAACACGATCCTCTAAGGCTTGCACACGCTCCACTAGGTGCTCTATTCTGGACTCCAGATTACTCCTACGAGCCGCTTGGGATGCCAAAAGAGCGAGGGCCTGATCGAGCTTAGCATTATACTCTGAGGAGTCCTCGAGGGACTCATATGACTGCTCGACATGCCAGGAATCCCACTGTTGCTCGTAGGGATATGATAAAGTCTGGTCGTAGTCCCAAGAATCACGGTAAGGAGGTGGCAGTCTCTTCTTCCTGAGCTAACTGGGATTCTGCGAAAGCGTATATACGGTCGAGCTTCTCATTAAACTCGTGGGACTCATAAGTTTGCTCGACTGTGTAGGGATACCAACATTGCTCGAAAGAGTGCGGATATGACTGGTAGTAGCACTCGACGTGATAGCTCGGCTCGTGAACCCAAGATTGGGTGTGCGGTGAGGGAAACACACAGTTAAAGTTCATATTTCCTGCACACCAAAACAGAACAACCACACGTAGGCACGAAAAGGAAAGAAAAAGAAGACAAAAACAAATACGAAGAGAAAAATAAAAATGCACCAAAGAAAGAGCAAAAACACGAAAAATAAAATCAATACCAAAACCAAATGTCCTACTTTCCTTTCCCGACAACGGCGCCAAATTTGTTGTAGCACAAATTATTATTTTTACTGAGTATGGAATCGAAAGATTCATTCCCCAGGTCGATCAGACAAGCACTACAAGAAATTACATGTATCATGACGAAATTCGTGTGATGAAAAGAAATTCGTCACCTTTGATTCTCTTATGGTGACGAATTTGACAATTTGTCGCTATATCATTGTATACTGCGACGACTACTACTTGCATCATAAACGAATCTATTTTTCGTCACATAATCATAGTTTACATGACAATACATCTAAATTCGTCATCGTTATATAGAATATGACGAAATTCCATGTGACAAAATAAATATCGTCGATGTTAATGGTTTTTAAGATGACGCTTTTGAATAAAGCGTCATAATATAATTTTTTATCGATTCATCACAATACATCTAAATTCGTCACAGTAAACATAATATGACGAAATTCAATGCGACAAAATAAATGTCGTCGTTTTTTATGATCTTTAAAATGACGCTTGCAGATGATTCGTCATTATATAATTGTGTCTTGTGACGATACATTACTACATCTATGTTCGTCACAGTAATATATTTTATGATGAAATACAATGCGACAAAATATGTGTCGTTTTTTTGCTGGTATTAAAATGACGTTTATGAATAAATCGTCATTAAGTGCTTGTGTCTTGTGACGAAACATTAAATACATCTTTATTCGTCACAGTAATACATATTAGATGAATTTTACTACGACGAAATAAATGTCCTCCTTTGTTTTGGTAAACTACAGTAACACTTTTGAAGATCGTCATTATGTAATTTTGTATTGCGACGATACATTTCACACTAATACATCTTGTGACCACATGCAACGCAACAAAATAAATGTCGTTAATTTTTTTTTTCTGTGTTTATAATAACGTTTTATCAAAACCAATACGCATTATGACGATACATCAACATACATCGCACGTCGTCACTTTTTTATCAAACATGAAAAATTATATTCTATAAAATAAATATCGTCGTTCTTTGTTTTTACATTTTATTATGATTTTGCACAAAAAAAAAAAAATGAAACTCGCATATTTCTCATAAAATCAAGGTTCTGAAAAGTCAAGCTCCTGGTTCAATGGTTTAGTGGTCCGTCCAGTGATTGAACCGGATTGACCGATATTTAATTTATTAGCATTTCTAAGCATACACATATATATATATATATATATATATATATATATATATATATATATAATTTTTTATACATTAAAATTTATACAAAAAGCTTTGTTAATTAAATTTCAAGCCAATTTACAACATAAAATATTTAAATTAACTAATAATAACTTATGTATATCCATTGTATTTAAATATGTATTTTTAACTATCTTAAAAATATTTTAAAATATAAAAAGTATTTATAGTTTTTTTAAATGTAGAGCGATTCAATCGGACCTGATCTTGGCCGGTTCAGACGAGTTTTGACCAGTTCAACCAGTTGTTGACCGGTTCGAGCAATCGGTTCATTCTAACAAACCGGACCGATCAACTGACTGGTTCCCGATCCAATCAGGGGGACCGGTCGGTCCTGTCTGATTTTTAAACCATGCAGAAAACGTAGACATGTTAATGGATATTTCTTCAAATTAGTTTAAAATATAACATCTAATTCAATAAAAAAACTAATAAATTATGTAGTTCCTTAATTCAACATCGGAAAACTCGACAAACGATGCTTTTATTCATAACCAACTGGGAGAACAGAACACTGTTTGAAAAACATCAAAATAACAACCTTGGAATTACACTTCACACCAAGGCAAGCCAAAAAACAAAAAATTAAAAAACCAGTAGCAACAATCTAGAGACGAAACATCCAACATAGCAACAACCAACCTCAACTACAAGAGATTGGAACACTAAACCAGCAAAAAAGCTTAACTAAATCAAAACAAACACTGTTTGGCGGAGACAAAACAACTAGGATGAAGATGATATCCACTACTTTTAATTCCTCCCCCTTAAGAACAAATTCACCTGATCAGCTTCAAGAGTCCCAAACCACCTGACAGCTTCAAAAAATTCAATCCATTCACAGAAAATTCAACCAACTTGACAACATCGACAACTTAAAAAATTCAATCCATTCAAAAAGTTGACGTGGACTAACCTTCTCTAGTAGCCATGTCTGCTAGTGCTTGGGATCAACTAGGATGTGATCTAACACTCCATGTATTTTCTGCAGATGCAAGAAACATAAAGACGAATATTGGACATAATGAAGAAGAAACAAAATTATAAAAACAAATAAAGAAAAATAGTACTCGAGATATAGATGGATAAAAGGATGGTTTAAATGCATCAACCTTCTGGAATAAATGTACGTATTGAACATGACTTTGAAACAAAATCCCCATGAATGTTCACTTTAAATATATGAAAGTAGTTTATATTTCAATGCTTACCTGTTGATATGTGTAGAAACAGATAGCAGCTAGAAGTGATTGATTAACAGTCAGTCCCTGATAACATAAACATAAACAAAAACAAAAAATATATTTTTTTTTTAATTATTGCCAATGAAATGCAGTTTTCACAAAGGTATAGAATAATATTATAAATGATACTATCAACCTTCTCAATCATCATCGTCGCCCTCATTATCAGAAGTGTTGCTTTTTTCAGAATCTTCTTACTCCAATAGTCAACCATAGTGTCGTCTAGCCCGTCTTCCTCATTAAGTTCATCTATGTTTTCAACCTTTGCAACTTCGGGTAGTCTTACAATTATCAGCTCGTCACTATCTTCACAATTCATACCAGTCCTACTTAGTGATTGTACTTCATCAAGAGTAACTTCAAATGCATCATTTGTCTCATTCTCTTGGTACATCCCATCTTCCACAAAGAACAAGTCATTAGCATTTATTTCATCATCCTGCATCTCATCGACATCATAAACATGCCTATGTTGGAAAGGTTGCACTACCCGCCAATCATTTCGTTAATTTAGGGTCATTAATACAAAAAACCTGCTTAGCTTAATTAGCAAGTATATAAGGGTCGTTCTCATACCAATTCTTGGTAATCCTAACACTAACCATATTTCCCTATTTTCATAAGCCTGTTTGTCTTCTATTCCCAAGATCAAACCATTCGCACTTGAATATGGGGATATGTCTATCTTTCACATAGTCAAGCATAATTATATTCGATATAACACCATAAAATTCAGTTAGATCTTCGCCATGGTTACCCTCAACAACGATGCCACTATTTTGGGTTTACGACGACTATCACGATCTTTGGTCATAAATCTTACCCCGTTGATAATGCAGCCAGGATACTTTCTAATACATTTGTATGGTGCATATGAAAGTGAATAAAAAGATTCATTTGCTTTTGTTGGTTTCTCCTGATACAAATGACACATCTGAAAATTTAAAATAAATAATTTTCATTAAAAAGTTCGAACAAAATAAAAGCCTAATAACAAGTATTACGGTCCATCTCTCTGTATTTTAAACGATAATGCCCTTACATGTTGTTTGAACCATGCAGGAAATGGCTCTTTATGAACTTGATTTATGTTTTCACATCCAACCAATACTAGATCCTGCTTGTGCTTCCTGCAATGAACATACATTATTTTTAAATCAAATTGTAATAATAATATTTGAATTTTTAAGCTATAATTTACACTTACTAAATATAAGGTTAAGCCTCTTCACAATTCTGAAAGAAAAACCACTGCAGCGTGTTAAATTCTTCTTCTGATAATTCAACAAGTTTTGCCACTCCAAAGTGACGACATTTTTCAGAGAAGATTGAAAGACTATCATCAATAGTTATAGCACAATTTCTATCATCTCGATTAAATCTAGTATCAATTCCCTTCAAGTACTTGGAGCAAAAATTTAAGACTCTTTTGCAATGTAGGCTTCTGCAATTTGATCCTTCTAGATGAGCTTTATTGGTTACACCCTGCTTCAAGTCGCATAAGAACCTACAAAATAAATCAAAATTATTAACAATATAAACATAGACAAGTAATATATAAGAATTTGACAGTTTAACATATTTACCTTTCAATCGAATACATCCATCTAAATTGAACTGGACCACCTATCAATGCCTCGAGCGGTAAATGGATAGACAAATGAACCATTATGTCAAAGAATGCAGGAGGAAATATCTTTTCCAGTTTACCAAATATCAAGCAAATATCTCTTTCCATTTTCTCCAAATCATTTTTTTTTTCAACATTCTACTGCATATACGTTGAAAAAAAAGACCTAACTCAGCCAATACCTCACAAACATCTTTATTCAACGAACCACGAATCCCAACTGGAAGTATTCATTGTAAAAGAATATGACAATCATGACTTTTTAATCCGGATATCTTTTGATCACTTGCACTGACACAACGAGATATATTGGAAGCATACCCATCAGGAAACTTGACTGATGGAAGCCGAATACGTTGCTGCTTCAGAAGCAACAAAGGAGGCTGCTTGGCTCAGGAGCTTCTTACTGGACTTAGGGGTATCTACGAGTGTGCCTAAGTGTATCACAATTTATTGTGACAACGCTGGTGCAGTCGCAAACTCGAGAGAACCCCGAGCACATAAGGCCAGTAAACACATCGAGAGAAAGTACCACCTTATACGAGAGATCGTCAAACGAGGAGATGTGGTTGTGACGAAGATAACATCGTTGGATAATCTAGCTGATCCTTTCACGAAGACTCTAGAAGAAGATGATCGAGAGGTTTTGGGAAATCTAATAAATCGCTTCACCAAGATTTATTAGAGTTCGTGTAAAGGTCATACAATAGAAGATTTGAAGGTTGTTATTCATATCCCGTCGAATATAGACATATGTTCAACTCGCTGGAATTTTCCCAATATATTCATGTCGACACCAGGCGATGGCAGGCTCAATTCTCGCTTCTAGCTCGCGCCCAGGTTTTTCAGGTGTAGTCTGCGCGCGTCCAATTGTAAGCAGCCCGTCATCTCGCGAGGAAGCCCAGCAAAGGGGTGAAGGAAGTCCAGTGCTCCAGCCCAGTTCGCAGCAAGTCCTCTGCGGCCCGTGACTGAGGAAGCCCAATAGCCCACTTCGCGCGTGAGAGCCCAGCGAGAAAAGAAGTAACACGCGGGCCGGAAAAGCCCGCGTGCGGCCCGTGTTGAGCCCGATCTCTCTCACACCAGATAAAGCCCGCGCGGCCCGCGTCTAAGCCCGCTTCATCTCACAGCATTGGCCCGCGAACAGCCCGATCCTAGCCCATCGTGTAAGCCCAGCCTGGCAGCGCATCTCTCCCGCCCAATTTCCTCATGTGCGCGGCCCAGAAAGCTTTTACGCGCGGCCCAACGACAAGCAGGTGGCCCAGTCTGTTGTCCTTCAGCCCAGCGCGTCTGTAACACCCCACTTTGATTATACAGAAATTTCGGACTTTCCAAAAATCATTATAAAATTTTCAGAATCATTTTCGAAAATTCAATGGGTGTTAAACAACATTTTTCATAACCCAAGTCTTATCTGGGCTCACGGGGATTCATTATCCAGTTTTCACAAATGGTTTTCATTAACCAAAACATATCGTACGAGACTTAATACTCAACATGAATAATCAAACCACATCATCATACCCAATAATCGAGGGTTCCACAAGTTTCCCAAAAACAAACATGTCATAAGTTTTGGAAAAAGTTTTAAATGAGTCTCAACATAAAGGTCCATGAAGCCTTATTATTCATACGGAAGCAGTAAATAAAATGACCGACCTACTCGCCTCTTCTCGTCACCCAGCTCCTGCTTAACCTGCATCGGTAAAGAGCAGGTGGAGATGAGCAATAGATGAAAAGCGTGCTCACCACTATGCACATATATCACAACATAAATAATGAAGAGAAGGTATGGTTAGAGTATGAACATAAAACAATTACTCTGTCACGTCTCCTAATCACATCACAACATAATACCCACGTGTACACATCTTTCATTAGCCAAGGAAAGGGGATTCATTACCCTAACTCATGGGGGTACGTGCCATACGACAAGGCACGACCTTTCATTAGGTCTTACGGAGAGTTACCTCGCAGGTAACCGTATTACATCAACGGGGACAACCGTACCGACGGCCGAATCAGCTCACGCCGATAGGCTACATGGTTTACGTACATACTAAAATCATACCAAGTCAACATTATGATAAACACATATGGCATAGCAAATTTTACAATTACAACCCACCTGGATAGCTCGGTAGTAGATTGCACACAAGAACAAGTACGTAGGATGAGGCTCGACTCCTCAAACACCTACATTTAAGCGAGATAATTTATCAATAATTTATCTCACTACTCAAATTTAACATAAAACCCATACTTAAAAAAAATTAAGTCTTAAGGGTTTTAATCTGATTTTTCGTGGACTTGGAACTCTCTCTTTAATTTGAAAAATTATAACTCGAAGAACTAAAATTATAGCCTCGGGACTTAAAATAATTGTTCCCAAAAATTTATTCTTTTAAAGATATTTTTAAAATTGAAATCGGTACGAAAAAGGGGTTCCGGAACACAAAAATTGGCTTAAAATTCCAATTGGGCCGAGCTGGCCATTGAACACAACAATCTGCCCTGACTTTGGGCCCCGCACGGGTGTTGGGCCGTGACTACAGGGCCTGCTAACAGCTGAAATGGTGCGGGCCCTCGCTGGGCTTACACGCGGGCCAGAACTGAGAGGAGGCGCGGGCTGGTTTCGGGCCCTATGGCCCGCGCGCTGCTGGAAACAAAATAAAAAGGAAAACTGGCTACTACCGGGATCGAACCCGCGACCTATCGCACCCAAAGCCAGAAACACACCACTAGACTACAGGCGCTACTTGCAACTTATTCTGCACAGTTAGTAACTAAATTTAAAAACAAAAATCTGCGACTGAACAAAAAGAACAGAGTTCGGGAAAACAGAACAGAGTCTGCGTGAAGGCGAACAAAACTGGGAAAAATTCGACCGAACTCAACGACGAGATATCCAATGATAATCAGAATTCGAGAAACTAATAAATTTTCAAAAATACCACGTTTTACAGAGTTCGAACATTTATAAAATCGGGTTTTTCTCGGAAAATGAAACAACGATTTAACGAACGACGAGGACAGACGGCTCGGGAAAAACAATAAACGAAACTCCAAATTTTCACGGGAATATTACACAGCAAATCAATGCTCGACATAACGTATACGAGAGTTCCAACCCATGTAAATTCACAAGACATCAAAAGAGCAAACGAAACGAATACAATTTGATATAAAATCCGACAACTAAAGATAATCAGTTCAACGAGCAAGATAGATCCTACATCATGATATTCGAGTAATGATTAAAACAAGGACGGTTCAGTCATTACCGTACTCCACGGATCCTACACTCTCGGTTGAAAAACGATCGAGACAAACGGAACAAAGGGACGACGAATCAGGACCAAAGCCTCGACGAACGAACGATTGACGAATATCCTCGACGACTGAGGCTGAACTGCTATGTTGCTCGACTAACGCACGGACGGAGAGGTTGCTTCAGAGTTCTCGCCTCGATGGTGGCTCGACGATGACGGTTGACGGTAACTTGAATAATTGCAAGAATTTATAAAAAGAAAAAAAATGAAAGAGAGATGGGACGATGGTGAAGATGAGATACTGATTTTTCTGCAATGACCGAGTATCTGATTTTAAAAGTGAGGGAACGCGGTGATCGTGCGAGGAAGAAGCGCAACAGATTTTTGATCCGCTGAAGACTCGGTCTTGGAGACAAAGAAGAAGGATTTCTGCTCATTAACTCTTTGGCCATAATTAATCCTTGTTGACCCAAGGGATAAAAGAATTTTGGGGCAAGGAATAAACATAAATGGCCCAAAAATTGTTAAACCACAAATGGGGCTAGACTTAATCTGAATTGGGCCGGAAATAAACTTAATAAGAAGAACTCCCGATCAATATAATTGACGACAAATAATAAATTAATCCGGATTATCTATATTTATAATACACGCAATATATATTTATATAATAATAATAGGCATTTAAAATAATTATACATTTATTCACAAATAAATATTCACTAATAATAATAATAATAATAATAATAATAATAATAATAATAATAATAATAATAATAATAATAATAATAATAATAATAATAAGAAATAATAATGGCAATAATAAACCAATAAATAATCTCAAATAATTCTAATTCAAACGGGGCGTTACAGTCTACCCACCTTACAAAGAATTCCGTCCTCGGAATTCGAAAATAAACTAGAAAGCGATAAAATACAAAGGAGAACTCAGAACTCAAAGTTCGGATAACGCCTCCTAATATCGTCCTCCCTCTCCCAATTCGACTCAGTCTCATCGTGTCGGCTCCACTGCACCTTCACTAAGCTCACTGCCCGGTTCCTCAGCTGGTGGACCTTCCGGTCCAAGATGGCTGTCGGTACCTCCTCGTAGGTAAGGTCTCGCTCGACCTGCAGCTCGCCGAAGTCCACCACATGATCAGGATTATGCACATACCTCCGAAGCATCGAGACATGGAACACGTCGTGCACACCAGACAAGTCTGGTGGTAAAGCCAGCCGATACGCTAAGTTACCGACTCGATCGAGGATCTCAAACGGCCCGATATAGTGAGGTCTAAGTTTTCCCTTCTTCCCGAAGCGAATCACACCTCTCATGGGTGAAACCTTCAAGAAGACATGATCTCCCATCGCATAAACATGCTCTTGCCTCTCCCGGTCGGCATAGACCTTCTGCCTCTCCTGGGCAGACCTGATAGTCTTCCGGATCTCCTCAACTGTCGCCGCAGTACTCTGGACAAAATTCGGACCCGTAATCCTCCTCTCTCCAACCTCATCCCAATACAAGGGAGTTCGGACCTTACGTTTGTACAAAGCCTCGTAGGGGACCATCTTGATCGAAGAGTGGTAGCTGTTTTTGTAGGTCAGCTCGACTAGCGGAAGGGCATACTCCCAAGTGAGGCTTCGGTCCAAGACCACAACCCTCAATATATCCTCCAAGTACTGGATCGTACGCTCCGACTGACCATCTGTCTCGGGGTGAAAGGCTGTACTGAACTCCAACCTCGTCCCCATGGCTCGGTGAAACGTCCTCCAGAACTGGGATGTGAACTTGGCATCTCGATCAGAAACAAACTCCACTGGCACCCCATGAAGCTTAACAATGTCCTTGACGAACAATTCGGCGTAATCACTCGCCTTCATGGTCGTCCGGACTGGCAGAAAATGGGCAGACTTCATAAGGAGATCCACTATCACCCAAATCGAATCATACCCGCCCCTCGACTTCGGCAGTCCCACTAAGAAATCAATGGTGATGCACTCCCACTTCCACAGGGGAACCTCAAGGGGCTGCAACAACCCTCTCGGTTTCTGGCGCTCAGCCTTCACTTGCTGACACACCAGGCACCCATCCACGAACTTCGCTACCTGCCTCTTCATGCCTCGCCACCAGAAAGACTTCCTCAAGTCCTGATACATCTTCGTGCTACCAGGATGGATGGTGTACCGGGCACTATGGGCCTCTCTCAAAATCTCCCTTCGCAGTTCCCACACCTTCGGAACACAAAGTCTACCCTCGAAGACCAAGGCCCCATCAGATGCGACTGCGAATCCTCCAACTTTATCGGCTTCTGACAACTCTCTCATCCGGCATAGGAAATGATCATTCGGCTGCTCGACGACTATCCTCTCTCGAAGAGTCGGTCCCACAAACAAAGAGGCCAATACGCCCCCGGCTGTCGAAGTCGACTCCACTGCCTCCAGCTGTAATCGCTCGAACTCCCGAAGAAGAACATCATGCCCGGTGAATAAGCAAGACAGCTGGCTAAAACTCCTCCGACTAAGGGCATCGACTACCACATTAGCTTTCCCAGGATGATAGCTAATAGTGCAGTCGTAGTCCTTTACCAGCTCCAACCACCTACGTTGTCTCATGTTTAGCTCCTTCTGAGTGAAAATGTACTTTAGGCTCTTGTGGTCGGTAAAGATCTCACACTTGCCTCCATAGAGGTAGTGCCGCCAAATCTTCAAGGTGTGGACAACTGCAGCTAACTCGAAATCATGAGTGGGGTAGTTCTGCTCGTGAGGCTTCAGCTGCCTCGAAGCATAGGCTACGACTTTCCCTTGCTGCATGAGAACACAACCCAAACCCATCTTCGAAGCGTCACTATAGATGGTGAACTCCAAAGTAGGGTCGGGTATAGATAGGACAGACGCGGTAGTGAGTCTTCTCTTCAACTCCTGGAAACTCTTCTCGCACTGAGGACTCCAATCGAACCTCACGGCCTTCTTCGTAAGGTTGGTCAGTGGCTGGGCTATCTTCGAGAAGCCCTCGATAAACCTCCTGTAGTATCCTGCTAACCCCAGGAAACTACGAACATCTGCAGCACTTCTTGGCGTATCCCATTTGCTCACTGCCTCAATCTTGCTGGGATCCACCTCAATGCCTCGAGCTGTCACAATGTGTCCAAGGAATGCCACACGGTTCAGCCAGAACTCGCACTTCGAGAACTTAGCATACAACTTCTCGCGGCGAAGAGTCTCCAGCACAATCCTCAGATGCTCCTTGTGTTGATCGATATCTCGGGAATAGACCAGAATGTCGTCGATGAACACAATGACGAACTGGTCCAGGAAAGGATGAAAGACCCTATTCATAAGGTCCATGAAAACGGCTGGGGCATTGCTGAGTCCGAACGACATGATACGAACTCATAGTGGCCATAGCGGGTACGGAAAGCAGTCTTGGAAATATCCGACTCCCGGGTCTTCAGCTGATGATAGCCAGAACGCAAATCAATCTTTGAGAAGACACTGGCTCCTCTCAGCTGGTCAAAAAGGTCCTCAATACGGGGAAGGGCGTACTTGTTCTTGACTGTAAGGGCATTCAACTCCCGATAGTCAATGCACATGCGCATAGACACGTCTTTCTTCTTCACGAATAGGACGGGCGCACCCCACAGCGAGACACTCGGACGAATGAAACCAAGCTTAAGCAACTCCTGGATCTGGGCCTTGAGCTCTTGAAGCTCCTTCGGCGCCATACGGTAAGGGGCCTTAAAACGGGGCCGGCTCCTGGAATTAGGTCAATGGTGAACTCCACCTGACGGTCTGGCGGTCCTCCAGGTAAGTCATCAGGAAAGAAATCGAGGTACTCGCAAACAATATATACTCTCTCGGGCACCCGCTCATCAACAACGTCGGATACCATGGAAACAAAATAGCCTTGATAGCTACCCTTGGAAAGGCTCTTCTTAGCTTGCATAGAAGAGACGACTCGAGGCACAGTCCTCGAACTCAACCAAAAGAACACAACAGGCTGACCGGAAACGAGATAGAGGGTGACTTCACGCTCCTGGCACCGGATATCGGCTCAGTAGCGGGTGAGCCAGTCTATGCCCAAGATCACGTCAAAGTCTCGCATATCAATTACCTAGACGTCGATCCCCAGAACTCGACCACCAATACAGATAGGAAGATTGCGGACCACTGAATCAGAGATAATAATTTTTCCCGAGCCCAAACTAACCTCGAGAGGATCACAAGCATGCACAGTGCTAATAGACAAGGCCTCCAAACAACGAGAAGAAATAAAGGAGTGGGTAGCACCGGTATCACATAAAGAAAAAACAGGCACATGGGATATCGAAAGCATTCCGGACATGGTACCTGCATTGCGAGTGGCCTCATCATGGGTGATGGTATAGACGCGGGCCTGACCCCCAGCCCTCTGCTGGAACGGTGGGGGCTGCTGATGCTGCTGATGAGGTAGCGGTGGGAGAAGCTGCTGCTGGTGCTGCTGGGGAACGAGCTTCTGGTGCTGCTGTCTCTTTGGTTCGGTGCAGACACTGGCATAATGTCCCAGACGGTTGCAGTTGCAACAAGCTCACTGGTCCGCCAAGCACTCTCCGGTGTGGAACCTGCCGCATTTAGGGCACCTCGGCAGTTGACCATGATTGGGTCGGTCGTCACGTCTGCCGAAGTTCCCTTTCTTTCCCTTCTTCTTGTTCTGATAATCGGACTTCCTCTTGCCCGAGCTAGAGCTGGGCGGTACAGATAAGACGGGCTGAGCATACTGAGCAATGGTCTGAGAAGGCTGGGAGGCATGATAATAGGAAGGGACTGGGGCTATCGGAATGAGACAGCTCTCTACCTCCTGAGCCCGACTAACAGTATTTGCATATGACATCGGTCCGTGACTCCCCACCAGTTCACAGATCCTCTGGTTGAGCCCCTTAATAAACTTGCGGGCCTTCTTGGCATCGGTGTTCACTGCGTCGCCCGCAAAAAGGCACATGCGGGTGAAGGTGCGGATATACTCATCCACTGTGGAGCTGCCCTGCTGCAAGTGGTAAAACTCATGCTCCATTCTGTCCCAAATGCTCTGGGGAAGGAACTTGCTACGCACCATCATCTTCATTTTCTCCCAAGTGAGTGCATGAAGCTCCGCCTCTGGCCTCCGAGCCCAGTGGTCAATCCACCAGTGGTAAGCGTCCTCCTTCATCTGATAAGCTGCAAGGGACACTCGCTGACGATCAGGGAGGGGAAGCACAGCGAAGATTTTATCTAGTTCTTTGATCAACTCCAGCACCGCTGTGGGGTTCTCAGTCCCTGCAAAAGTTGGTGCATTCATCCTCTGAAACTGGACGATAAGCTGAGTAAGATCCATGGTCGGAGGGGCCTGGTGTTGACGGGGCGTAGAAGGTTGCAGGGATGCCTGACGGTTACGGTTGTTGTGAGTATTCATACTTCTACATTAAATAAGCCGAACAAAACAAAATAATCGATACTTATAGAAGTCTAGAGTTCGCCAATAAACACTAGAGTTCGATTAAATCAAGGTGGATAGATCCTAAGCCCCAAAAATAACAAGTACCTCACAAGTAGTTTCATTGTTTCATGTGTATCATTTATACATCAAGTATTTTCATTAATACTTAAACAAGACATACCTTAAGCAGCGCGGAGTGACGGAGACGAGTAGTCATATTACAAGGTCTAAACACATACTCACATATAAAATCAGTCTACAGAAACGCAGACTGGCTCTGATGTGTACCACCCCACTTTGATTTTACAGAAATTTCGGACTTTCCAAAAATCAGTATAAAATTTTCAGAATCATTTTCGAAAATTCAATGGGTGTTAAACAACATTTTTCATAACCCAAGTCTTATCTGGGCTCACGGGGATTCATTACCCGGTTTTCACAAATGGTTTTCGTTAACCAAAACATATCGTACGAGACTTAATACTCAACATGAATAATCAAACCACATTATCATACCCAATAATCGAGGGTTCCACAAGTTTCCCAAAAACAAACATGTCGTAAGTTTTGGAAAAAGTTTTAAATGAGTCTCAACATAAAGGTCCATGAAGCCTTATTATTCATACGGAAGCAGTAAATAAAATGACCGACCCACTCGCCTCTTCTCGTCACCCAGCTCCTGCTTAACCTGCATCGGTGAAGAGCAGGTGGGGATGGGCACAAGATGAAAAGCGTGCTCACCACTATGCACATATATCACAACATAAATAATGAAGAGAAGGTATGGTTAGAGTATGAACATAAAACAATTACTCTGTCACGTCTCCTAATCACATCACAACATAATACCCACGTGTACACATCTTTCATTAGCCAAGGAAAGGGGATTCATTACCCTAACTCATGGGGGTACGTGCCATACGACAAGGCACGACCTTTCATTAGGTCTTACGGAGACTTAACTCGCAGGTAACCGTATTACATCGACGGGGACAACCGTACCGACGGCCGAATCAGCTCACGCCGATAGGCTACATGGTTTACGTACATACTAAAATCATACCAAGTCAACATTATGATAAACACATATGGCATAGCAAATTTTACAATTACAACCCACCTGGATAGCTCGGTAGTAGATTGCACACAAGAACAAGTACGTAGGATGAGGCTCGACTCCTCAAACACCTACATTTAAGCGAGATAATTTATCAATAATTGATCTCACTACTCAAATTTAACATAAAACCCATACTTAATAAAAATTAAGTCTTAAGGGTTTTAAACAGATTTTTCGTGGACTTGGAACTCTCTCTTTAATTTGAAAAATTATAACTCGAAGAACTAAAATTAGAGCCTCGGGACTTAAAATATTTTTTCCCAAAATTTTATTATTTTAAAGATATTTTTAAAATTGAAATTGGTACGAAAAAGGGGTTTCAGAACACAAAAATTGGCTTAAAATTCGAATTGGGCCGAGCTGGCCATTGAACACAACAATCTGCCCTGACTTTGGGCCTCGCGCGGGTGTTGGGCCGCGACTACAGGGCCTGCTAACAGCTGAAATGGTACGGGCCCTCGCTGGGCTTACACGCGGGCCAGAACTGAGAGGATGCGCGGGCTGGTTTCGGGCCCTATGGCCCGCGCGCTGCTGGAAACAAAATAAAAAGGAAAACTGGCTACTACCGGGATCGAACCCGCAACCTATCGCACCCAAAGCCAGAAAAACACCACTGGGCTACAGGCGCTACTTGCAACTTATTCTGCACAATTATTAACTAAATTTAAACAAAAACCTGCGACTGAACAAAAAGAACAGAGTTCGGGAAAACAGAACAGAGTCTGCGTGAAGGCGAACAGAATTGTGAAAAATTCAACCGAACTCAACGACGAGATATCCAATGATAATCGGAATTCGAGAAACTAATAAATTTTCGAAAATACCACGTTTTACTGAGTTCGAACATTTATAAAATCGGGTTTTTCTCGGAAAACGAAATACGGATTTAACGAACGACGAGGACAAACGGCTCGGGAAAAACAATAAACGAAACTCCAAATTTTCACGGAAATATTACACAGCAAATCAATGCTCGACACAACGTATACGAGAGTTCCAATCCATCTAAATTCACAAGACATCAAAAGAGCAAACGAAACGAATACAATCCGATATAAAATTCGACAATTAACGATAATCGGTTCAACGAGCAAGATAGATCCTACATCATGATATTCGAGTAAAGATTAAAACAAGGACGGTTCAGTCATTACCGTACTCCACGGAATCTACACTCTCGGTTGAAAAATGAACGAGACAAACGGAACAAAGGAACGACGAAACTCAGGACCAAAGCCTCGACAAACGAACGATTGACGAATCTCCTCGACGACTGAGGCTGAACTGCTGTGTTGCTCGACTAACGCACGGACGGAGAGGTTGCTTCAGAGTTCTCGCCTCGATGGTGGCTGGACGATGACAGTTGACGGTAACTTGAATAATTGAAAGAATTTATAAAAAGAAAAAAAAAAACGAAAGAGAGATGGGACGATGGTGAAGATGAGATACTGATTTTTCTGCAATGACCGAGTAGCTGATTTTAAAAGTGAGGAAACGCGGTGATCGTGCGAGGAAGAAGCGCAACAGATTTTTTATCCGCTGAAGACTCGGTCGTGGAGACAAAGAAGAAGGATTTCTGCTCATTAACTCTTGGGCCATAATTAATCCTTGTTGGGCCAAGGGATGAAAGAATTTTGGGCCAAGGAATAAACATAAATGGCCCAAAAATCGTTAAACCACAAATGGGGCTAGACTTAATCTCAATTGGGCCGGAAATAAACGCAATAACAAGAACTCCCGATCAATATAATTGACGACAAATAATAAATTAATCCAGATTATCTATATTTATAATACACGCAATATATATTTATATAATAATAATAGGCATTTAAAACAATTAGACATTTAATCACAAATAAATATTCCCTAATAATAATAATAATAATAATAATAATAATAATAATAATAATAATAATAATAATAATAATAAGCAATAATAATGGCAATAATAAACCAATAAATAATCTCAAATAATTCTAATTCAAATGGGGCGTTACAGCGTCCTACAGCGTGTCTGTTTGGTTCAGCGTGCATCCAAGCGGCCCAGAAGCATCCATCTCGAGTCCAGCAAGCTCCAAGCCAGTTCAACTTGGTCCAGAATCCCCAGTTCGAGTCCAAGATGGTTTTCGAGTGATCCGATGAGTCCGACTAACTTACCGTAGGTCCGAGACAATCCGATGAGCTTGATGAGCGACCGAAGCACCATGGTAGAGATGTAAAACGGTCCTTGGCCCGATGGGCCGGCCCGTTTAGCCCGAAAAGAAATAGGGTTAGGGCCTTTTTTTAGTAGCCCATTTAAATCAGGGCTTTTTAAGTCCGGACCGTTTAAACCGAAGCCCGATAGGGCTAGCCCGGAGCCCGCTAGGGCTAGCCCGTTTAATTTGTATATTACAACTTCACTATTTAACTTTATATGTAACTATGAGTTGTAGCGGGTTATTATGATTATGAAAGATAATTATTAACTATTTTGTTATTCTACTTCACACCAAATTATTTAAGCCAATTAGAACGGCTAATAGAAAATACATGAGACAAAGAACCCAGTGATAGAATATAAATTCAACAGTAAGATATAGTAAAATGGTAATTATAAGTAATAGTTCGAACATTTTTTTTTCTTTTGAGAAAAACATGTCATTTAAGAGTTTGTAATTGGTGTTCATACATAAAATATAGTTGTATATATATAGAGCGGTAAATACTAAATAGTCGTTAAAAACAATCGTGAACTAGCCGTTGTAATTTTTATTTATATGTTTTTCTTTATATATTATTATTATTATAGCCCGTTTAGCCCGAAGCCCGCTAGGGTTAGGGTTAGATCCTTTTATTGTTAGCCCGTTTAAATCCAGGCATTTTAGGCCCAGACCGTTTAGCCCGAAGCCCGTTAGGGTTAACCCGAAACCGCCAGGGCTATCCCATTTAACATCTTATGGTGACTCAATTAGAATCGAGAAAGGCCAAGTCCAGCTGCCCATTGGACTTTGGTGTTCACACGATCTCCATCAACAGAAATCAGAAACGTCTTAGAGTCGGCAAAAATTTTAAACCGTAAGTCCTAATCCTAACTATAGATTCCACTGCGTTAGGATTTATTATTCAATAGATTTGAATGTGCACATTGCCGACATTCCTAATAGAACCCAACAGTACCTGTTTCCAATCTCTCATTTGCCTTGTTTGATCCCATATTTGTTTTCTCATATTGTCGTGTTATACTTCTGCGAGGTATTGAATCTGCCAAAGTATTTGTCTTGGTCAAGTGACGTAGGAGACTTTGTGGAGAGTTGTTTATGAATTTCTTGGAATTCCGAATTGATCCAGGGGCCATCTACATGAGAAAAAAAAATAATAAATAAAGCACCTGAATGAATAAATATCATAAACCACTTCAGCACCAAAAGATCATATATAATAGCTAATCCAACATCTATGAATAATTTCGTAAACCACTTCAGTGTGATAGATAATCCAATTTGAATATAATCAAATAAATATATAAATACACCAGTTAATTATACGAATTGGATTTTAGATGCTTACGAGCCTTCCCGAACAAAAGCACAAATGCATAGTTTCATATCAATCCCTAATATACCTAAACGATGTTTTATAACAATATATTATCTTGGATAAATTTCATAAACCACTTCAGCAAAAAGAAAACCATATGATAGTTAATCCAATTTGTATAAAGTCAATTAAATATAAAAATACACCACTTAAACGCATTGGATTTTAAATGTTTACGAGCCTTTCCGAACACAAGCACAAATGCACAGTTTCATATCAATCGTAAGGGGTGATTGTTTATGAATTCATCTAGTTTTTAACTAGTTATTTTTTAACCATAGTTACTTTTGAAAAAAGTTAGTATGGTTAGTTGTTAGTGTTTATATTAAAATAATATTTTAAATAAAATAATTAAAGTTGATATGATGTTAAAGTACGAGAAAAATGATTAGAGTTGATAGTTAGTTAAAATTATGTGAGTAGATGTGATATAGCCCTACTCTCGTATATCGGTTTATACTATCACGGTTCAGGGATTACCGAGTCCACTTAGCCAAAGTCGACTCTCTCTGCAGACTCCTTACAATATCTCCGGTTAAGGGTCCAGGCAGCTCTCCCAGTCGACTTCCACGTGTCGACTAGTTCTAGTCGATTCCCTCGGAAAGAGGGACCAACGCGTCAGGGTCTACTGACGATTGAAGACGACCCAGTCGACTCGAGTGGGTATCCCGAGTCGACTGAGGAAGCCCCGAGGTTCATAGATCCCCGACGATTCCGATACACTTCAACATGTCATAAGAAAGCTGTCAAGGATAAGAAGGAAGTTATTAAGGATAAGAAGGAATCTAAATGCTGACTAGGAGATGGACGGAATACGAACCGACCAGGGCATTTTGGACATTTCCAGTAAGTCGGCCGGGGCATTTTGGGGACTTCAGGTAAATGTCTTGCTCCTATATAAAGGAGCTGAGGTAACCCCAAAACCCTAACTCCCATTCATTCTATACTTTTCTCCATTACTGTTGCTGCCCTCTCTGAGAGCAGCTTTCTTCACCTCTTTCACATACTGACTTGAGCGTTGGAGGCTCTACACCAGAAACCCCTTCGTCGTTGAGTTCTTGCAGGTGTTATCGCGGTTCAACAACGGTTCAACGACGATCGAGGCAGATTTGAGCTCATTTCCATCGGTTCATTTTAGATCCGAGCATGTTTCTATTGATTCACTCCAGATCTGAGAGGAGACTCATCATTTTGGCGCCGTCTGTGGGGAGTTCTTGAAGGAATTAAGAGCTTTACACCTAGCTTTGATCTGTCTCTGATGGCTGAGAAGGAAGGGCTACAGAAGAATCTGAATGAGGATTTGAGGGCAACGTGGACTGACTAGCGGCCTCCGCCGATTCCCAACCCCAGGCCACCACTCCAAGTGTTTTGTTTTCCACCGTTCGGAGTACACGCGCCGTGAGGAGGGCGTGTGGGGGAAGAGACGCCTATTACCCACCTGGAGTCAAGATCCCTGCGCTTACTCAAGAAGGGGCCAGCCACGTGAAAAGCACGAGCGGAGAAGTCAGTGGTCATGAATCAACCAAGACGGCTATAAGTTTGGGAAAATATCCTGGGCCACTAGAGCAGGGAATAAGGCCACCACCTCAAGTCGAGGAGCAAACATTGACCATGACGAGAAGTGAGATGCAAAGAATGATTGCAGAGGCAGTAGCGGACCAAATCAAGCAGACGCAAGTCGAACTGCCCAGGATCGAACAAGCAAGGGTCGAGCAGCCTCAAAACGGACAACCACCCCCTGAACGCGAACAGCAACCGCAGTCGCATGAAAGGCAGAGCAGGAGTGCAAACGAGGAGGAGTTCTCTGTCAGAACTGTCAATCCACAAGGAAGGAACGACACTCTGGAGCAATTGTTAGCTCAGGTGTGAGATCTGCAGGCTCCAGTCGAGGGGAGAAAAACGGGGAGCTCGAGAGGACACCCCTTTTCACAACACATCCTAGACGCCGACTTACCTCAGGGGTTTAGGGAGCTTAACATCTGGTACGATGGGTCGACTGATCCCTCTCGACATTTAAGGAGTTTTGACAACATGACGGTATTGCACCGCTACAATGACCCCGTTCAATGTCGAGCGTTCTTGACGACTCTGCGGGGACCTGCGCAAGATTGGTTCCATCAGTTACCCCCGGGAGTTGTCAGGGACTTTGATGGGTTCAGCTCGATTTTTTTGAACCAATTTGCAAGTGTGAAGGCCCAAGAAAAATCTTATCTTACTCTGATAGGTATGCAACAGAAGGAGGGAGAATCGTTGCGAGATTATGTGGCGAGGTACACGCGGGCGTGTGTCGATGTGCCATCGGCCACCGAGGAGAATAAATCGGGTAGACTCACCAGGGGATTGCTCCCAGGATTGTGCAGAAGTTCTTTGGCGAAGCGACCTGGGAGTACTTTTGATGAGGTTCTGGGAAGGTGTGCCTAATATATGAATGTTGAGTAAGCAGAAGCCGACTTCTTGCAAGCGGCAAAGGTGAAAACCGAACCCTGAGAAGAGAAGAAGGATAAAAGACCAAGTTCGACGTTAAAAAGGAAGGAATCCCCGAGAATAGAGAGAGAGGGATGGTCGAGAGGGTGGATGTCGACTCAGTACACCCCCTTGTCGGCCCCAAATGCGAGAATATTGGAGGTAATGGAGAAGGAGATCCGTGATAATGTCGTCAGGTGGCCGCGGACGAGAAAGGATGGACCGAAAAAACCCAAAAGCAACCTATATTGTCGATTCCACAAGGCTTATGGGCACAACACCGACGATTGCAGGCACCTCAAGGACGAGATTGAAAGATTATTCAAAGCCAGCCATCTGAAGGAGTTCATTTATAAGGATCGAGAAAGAACCAGTCGACGACGGGAGAGAAGCAAGAGCCCTCGCAAGAGAGCGATGACTCCCGACAAAGATGAGCTTCCTCAGAAGAGAGGGGTAATTCATATGATATTCGGAGGACCGACTGACGGAGATTCAAATCGGGCCAGAAAAGCGTATGCTCGAGGGCGCTATGGAAAAGCCGAGGTGCAGCAAGTCGAGGAGAACGTCCCGGTGATGAATTTTGGGCTAGCGGATATAGGCGAAATCGAGAGGCCACATAATGATGCTCTAATGATAACAGCCCAAGTGTCGGGTTACGAAGTGCAAAGGGTGTTTGTCGACACCGGGAGTTCAGTGAACGTGATCTTCTATAGCTGCCTCAAGAGGATGGAGCTGGATCTTGAATTAACACCACTGCATACATCACCACTGCATACATCACTTTTTGGATTCAATGGTTCTGAAGTCGCGCCCCTGGGAGAAACCACGCTCGCAGTCGTCCTCGGAGAAGGAGATCTGCAGAAAGTCAAAATGGTGAGATTCGTGGTGGTCGATGTCGAATCCGCCTACAATGTGATCCTCGGGAGGCCTGCGTTGAATGCATTCCAGGCGGTGGTATAAATTATCACATGAAATTGAAGTTTCCAGTAGGAGATCGAGTCGGAGAGGCTCGAGGGGATCAAAGATTGTCGAGAATATGCTACCAAATAGCAGTAAAAACTAATCAACGAGCAGAAGTCAAGGAGGGTCAGAAACCGATGTCGAGTGAGAAAAGGCATAGGGAGAATGACCTTGAGCCACATGGGGAGTTGATGGAAATCCAAATAGGGGAGAGGGAGGATCAAATCACAAAAATTGGAAGAAAATTGAAGGATGAGTTGCGTAAACAATTGGTGGAGTTGCTAAAAGAATTCAGAGACATGTTTGCCTTCTCCCCTGAGGATCTGACGGGAATCGACCCAGACATCATGGAGCACAAACTCAATGTTGACCCCCTCAAAAAGCCCATTAAACAACGACTCAGACATCACGTGGTCGAGATTGACAAGGCAACCGAAGTTGAAGTAGACAAGTTGCTAAAAGCCAAACATATCAAAGAAATCCAATTCCCTGAGTGGATATCGAACATTGTGATGGTGAGGAAAGCACTGAACAAGTGGCGTATGTGCATTGACTTTCGTGACTTAAACATGGCATGCCCAAAAGATCATTACCTCTGCCAAGAATTAATCAGCTAGTCGACTCTACGGCTGGCTGCGAGTTGTTAAGCATGATGGACGCATCTCAAGGATATCACCAAATCCCACTGGCCCCGGAAGATCAGAGCAAAGTAAGCTTTGTGACAAGCAAGGGAACATACTGTTATGTCGTCATGCCCTTCGGACTCAAGAACGCGGGGGCAACCCACCAAAGGCTGATGGATCAGATGTTCAAATCGCAGATAGGGCATAATATGGAAGTGTACGTGGACGAAATCTTCGTGAAAATCAGGTCCTCGACTTCACACGTCGAGGACCTAAAAGAAACATTCAAGATATTAAGAACATTCAGGATGAAGCTGAACCCGAGTAAATGTGCCTTCGGAGTGAGGGAGGGGCGTTTCCTTGGATATGTGGTGACTGAAAGAGAAATCGAGGTAAACGAGGACAAGGTGAAAGCCATACTCGACATGGACGCACCAAGGAACATCAGGGAAGTGCAAGTCTTGACGGGTCGAATCGCCGGTCCAAGCAGATTCATCGCTCGGGCAGCGGAAAGAAGTTTCCCATTCTTTAAGCTGATCAAGAAAAAAGCTTTACAATGGAATGACGAGGCACAAATGGCATTTGAAAAGTTGAAAGAATTTTTGAGCGAGCTGCCGCTATTAACAAAGCCAGAGCTGGGAGAGGAATTGGTACTTTACCTCTCGGTAGGGGTGTTTTCTTTAAGTTCGGTATTACTGCAAGAAGTTGGAGGTGCCCAGTAGCCGATCTATTACACAAGTTGAGTACTTCAAGGCGCGAAGGCGAGATACTCCGAAGATAAAAAAGTTGCCTTGACAGTGGTGATAACAGCGAGAAAACTGAGGCCCTACTTCCTGAATCATGTGATAGTGGTAAGGACAAACTTCCAGCTAGGAGAAACCTTGGGTCGACCCACTGTTTCGGGTCGACATGTCAAGTGGGCAGTCGAACTAAGTGAGTACTCCATCAAATACGAACCAAGCGAGCCATAAAAGCCCAAGCTTTAGCAGATTTCATTCAAGAAGGAACTAAAAGTGAAGAAAAGAAATGGATGATGCATGTCGATGGATCCTCAGCAGCCAAAGGGTCAGGTCTAGGGGTCATCCTTGTATCCCCCGACGGCGAACAACTCGACTTCGCCATCAGAATGGGCTTCAAAGCCTCGAATAACGAAGCGGAGTATGAGGCGCTGATCAAAGGGATTCAGCTTGCAATAGGCGGCGGAGCGACAGAGATCGCAGCTCACTCTGGCTCACAGCTTGTCGTGGGCCAAGTGATGGGGAACTGCAAGGTAAAGGAGGATAGAATGTTGAAGTATGTTGAGGAAATCCAAAGCCTTATACAAGGCTTGGATGAATTTGAGCTGACTCAAATTTTTCGGGAAGATAACAAGCGAGCGCTCTGGCTCGCAACAACCGCAAGCTCTAATGAGGGAAAAATGGGAAGTCATATCACCACGATGCACCTGGAAGGATGCGTCCTCAACCAAGCAATGGAGGTTGATGAAAAAGACAATTGGAGGAAGTCGATTTTTGAACTCTTGCAAGGACGCATACCTACAGGAGATAAGCAAGAAGCGGAGAAAGCTGCTCGATATCTAACCAAATATTTTAAAGTCGATGAGATCCTATATAAGAAGTCGATGATCGGCCCTCACCTGCGCTGCATCTCCGAAGAGGAAGGGAATTATGTCCTAAGAGAGATTCATGAGGGATGTTGCGGAGCATACACAGGGTCTCGAGCCCTGGCCGGCAAAGCTCTGCAAGTAGGCTATTACTGACCAAAAATACGGAAGATGGCCGAGCAGTTAGTACAAGGATGTGAAAGATGCCAACGACATGGTCCAATTCCCCATATCCTGGTTGAAACCATGACGACAATCAACTGCCTAATTCCTTTCGCTCATTGGGGAATCGACTTGGTGGGACCCTTACCAATGGGAACGGGGCAAAGAAAATTCCTTGTAGTCGCAGTCGACTACTTCAGCAAATGGGTCGAGGCAGAGCCGCTAGCGAATATTACTGAAGAAGAAATGATACAATTTTTGTTCAACAATATCTGCTGTAGATTCGGGATCCCGAAGGTGTTAATCTCAGACAACGGAACGCAATTCCAAGGGAAGCAAATCCAAGCATGGTGCCTCGTTATGGGAATCAAACAGAGGTTTGCCTCGGTCGCTCACCCCAGGCTAACGGGCAAGTCGAGGTGACGAATAGAACCATCTTGCAAGGGCTAAAGAAGCGATTGGAGAAAGCGTCAGGAGCCTGGACCAACGAGCTAACCACTGTTCTATGGGCATACAGAACTACGCCGAGAAGCTCGACAGGCCAATCACCCTTCAGTATGGTATATGGGATGGATGCGCTCCTACCAGTGGAAATCGCACTAAGCTCACACAGGTCGACATACTTTGAGCAAAAAAAGAACGAGGAGATGACCAAAGAAGCCCTCGATTTGATTGAGGAAGGGCGAGAAGAGGCTTGGTTGCGATCTGTTGAGTACAAGCAAAAGATGCGTGCAGCTTTCGACAAAAAAGTTCGAACCAGGCGGTTCCAAGTTAGAGACCTCATCCTCAAACGAGCAGACGCCCTCAAGCACGTGGGAAAACTCTTGGCTAATTGGGAGGGACCTTTCACAGTCACAAAGGTTCTCGAAAGAGGAGCATACGAACTCGAAGATGGAGAAGGTCGACAGTTGCCTCGATCTTGGCACGTGATTCATCTCAAACGCTTTTATGCTTAAGATAAAGATCTGCACTCTTTTGTACTGAACAACGTTCAAAATCAAATTCAGTAATGAAATAAACTTCGAATTTACGTTTCAATTGTCTTTTACATTTCATTTTATCGACCCTATCATGCTTACTCGAAGAATCGAACTTTTTTAAGAACTGCAAAACAGTCTAGCGTACTACAGAAATGAATTTAAATAAACTATGAAGTTATCACTCGAGTAGAATCTCGACAAGGCTATAAAGCCTACGACTACGAAGTCGATTTTGAACAACTACGAAGTTGTAACTCGAGTAGAATCTCGACAAGGCTATAAAGCCTACGACTACGAAATCGATTTTGAACAACTACGAAGTTGTAACTCGAGTAGAATCTCGACAAGGCTATAAAGCCTACGATTACGAAGTCGATTTTGAATAACTACGAAGTTGTAAATCGAGTAGAATCTCGACAAGGCTATAAAGCCTACGACTACGAAGTTGATTTTGAACAACTACGAAGTTGTAACTCGAGTAGAATCTCGACAAGGCTATAAAGCCTACGACTACGAAGTCGATTTTGAACAACTACGAAGTTATAACTCGAGTGGAACCTCGACAGGCCTACGTAGCCTACGACTACGAAGTCGACTTAAATAACTACGAAGTTGATTTAAACAAACGAAAATACACTCAAGTAAGATATCGAAATCGAAAGGAAGCCCACCTCAATTGTTAAACATATATTGCAATTCAAGGACAAAAGAAAACGACATAATACGATGAAAACAAAAGATAATATTCATGATAAGTTCATTACAGGAGAAAAACAGTCTCGACCTTTACAATCTGAAAATAGGTCGAGAGTGATAATAAGAAAAAGCAGAAGCAGAGCTTCGAAAAATAAAAGGCGGCAGCCCAAAGATACAATTCTAGGAATCGGCACCAGACTCCTCGGCTTCCTCATCGCTCCCCTCAATGGCGGTCACTATTTGACCTTCCTCACTATTGGCCCCGCTCGGCTGGACCGGTGAAGCAGAAGGAGCCTCGAGCTGAGAGGAAAGTCTTGCGACTTGAATAGCCTTAGCTTTGAGACCAGACCACCATGGGTAATCATCCGGGAGGGATGTGTCACCCTCATAGCCGTCACGGTCGGGGAGCGTCATCCTCATCGCCTCGCGGTCGAGTTTTCCGGCAAACTCAGACCCCGCCACCACCCCTCCCACGCATCGAATGTATGGTCGAAGTATTGGATGGCGGCGGGGCAAAGCCTATCGAGAAACTCAGGCGAGTTGAAGAAAGCCTTGACGATTTCTTTGCGGAAGGCCTCAACAAAAGCGGAGCCCACGACGGACCTTAGAAATGACTTCCGGCCCTGCACGGTGCCGATATTGTTGGGTTTTGTTAGGAACGTCAAACAACATGCACAATATTGAACTCTATCGAAATAAATCCTAACGCAGCGGAATCTATAGTTAGGATATGGACGTTTACCTTTTAAAATTTTTGCCGACTCTGAGACGATGTTGAGTACTGTTGGTGAAGTTCGTCTGAACACCACAACCTAATGGGCAGATAGGTTTGGCCTTTAATCGATTCTAATCGACACGTCAAATGGTTCACGGTGGC
>CACSLK010027751.1:1131015-1151936 GCA_902706635.1 Striga hermonthica | reverse complement strand
TACTTGACGGATAATGGGATTACGTCCCAGCTGACTGCGCCTTGCACGCCTCAGCAAAACGGCGTAGCAGAACGGAGGAACAGGACTCTTATGGAAATGGTTAGGGCAATGATGAGTTATAGTAGTTTACCAGATTCGTTTTGGGGATATGCCCTAGAAACAGCGGTATACATTCTGAATAGAATACCTTCTAAATCAGTACCGTCTACACCATTAGAGTTGTGGTCTGGGCATAAGCCTAGTCTAAGACATCTCAGGATTTGGGGTAGCCCAGAACATGTGCTGAGAACCGATACTGATAAGTTGGAATCTAGATCAGAAGTAAGGCTGTTTTTGGGATATTCTAAGGAAACGAAAGGTGGTCTATTTTATAGTCCCGAGGACCAAAAAGTAATCGTTAGTACGAATGCTAGGTTCTTGGAAGAAGACTATGTTTTAGATCATAAGCCCAGTAGTAGACATGTTCTTGAGGAGTTAAAGGGAGTGAGTACTTCAATACCTAGTGCACTAGATGTTACACCACAAAGTACTGCAACACGTATCGCTGACGATGCACCTGAGCAGGTAGTACATCGTCGTAGTGGGAGGGTTGTCCGGCAGCCCGAACGGTTCATGGGTCTGGGAGAGTCTTCTGAGGCCGTCCCAGATGTTCTTGAATCTGACCCAGGGACATACAATGAGGCACTCCAAGATCGGGACGCAGAGTCTTGGCAAAAGGCGATGAAATCTGAAATAGAGTCAGTGGACACTAATCAGTTCTGGGATCTTGTAGAGCCACCCAGTGGCGTTCGCACCATTGGATGCAAGTGGGTCTATAAGAGAAAGAGAGGAGCAGATGGGAAGGTTGAGACCTTCAAAGCTAGGCTTGTTGCGAAAGGGTACACTCAGAAAGAAGGGATCGATTATGAGAAAACCTTTTCACCGGTAGCCATGCTCAAATCCATCAGGATTCTCTTAGCTGTGGCCGCTCATATGGATTATGAGATTTGGCAAATGGATGTTAAGACCGCTTTCCTTAACGGGAATTTAGATGAGGACATCTATATGCAGCAACCAGAAAGATTCATTGCAAAGGGCCATGAGCATCTGGTCTATAAGCTGAAGAGGTCCATTTATGGGCTGAAGCAGGCTTCGAGGTCTTGGAACATCCGTTTTGACGAGGTTGTCCAATCGTATGGATTTTCCCAATGTCTGGATGAGCACTGTGTGTACAAGAAAAGTGATGGAAACGTGGTGGTGTTTCTAGTGTTGTACGTGGATGACATTCTTCTCATTGGAAACAGTGTGAAGATGTTATCAGATGTAATGGTATGGTTATCCAAGCAGTTTGATATGAAGGATTTGGGTGAAGTAGGACATGTTCTCGGAATCAAGGTCATTCGCGACCGAGAGAAGAGAAAGTTGTGCCTATCCCAATCCACATACATAGACACTGTCCTAAAGCGTTTCAACATGCAGGATTCCAAGAAAGGGGATTTGCCCTTTCAGCACGGAATACCTCTATCTAAGAGGATGTCCCCGAATACGCCTCAAGAGATAGAGGACATGAAGGCAGTTCCTTATGCATCGGCAGTAGGAAGCCTCATGTATGCGATGTTGTGCACGCGATTTGATATTTGTTATGCCGTGGGCATGGTAGCAAGATATCAGAGTAATCTAGGACCGGAACATTGGTCTGCGGTAAAGCATATACTCAAGTACCTACGAAGGACTAAGGAGTACATGTTTTTTACCAGGCAGATGAATTGCTTCCGTTGGGTTACACCGATTCTAACTTCCAGGCAGACCGGGACGAAAGCAAGTCCACCTCAGGGTTTGTGTTTACTTTAGGAGGAGGAGCCATAGTATGGAGGAGTGTCAAGCAGATAAGTGTGGCAGACTCAACTATGGAGGCTTAGTATGTAGCAGCCTCAGAGGCAGCGAAAGAAGCTGTCTGGCTCAGGAATTTTCTCCTCGACCTTGATGTGGTACCGAGTTTGCCCGCTGCAATCACAGTGTTCTGTGATAACAGTGGAGCAGTAGCAAATTCGAACGAGCCACGGACTCATAAAGCGAGTAAAACACATAGAGCGCAAGTACCACCTGATACGAGAAATCGTTGGACGAGGAAAAGTCGTTGTTGCCAAGATACAATCAGAGGACAACTTATCAGATCCTTTTACGAAGAGCCTACCGGCGAAAGTCTTTACGAGACACGTAGAATGAATGGGAGTCAGATGTTAGGGCAACATAGGAGACTAGTCTTTGAGAATTAGTTTGAAAGAAAATTGTGGTTATTTTGTTTAGCCATGAGCTTATAAAGCATAAGTGGAAGTTTGTTAGAGGTATGTTGTAAAAGTTGTGTTTTGCAGATTCTATCAATTCCATTTTGATCTGGCAATCATGTTTCGGTCAAAGTACATATGTTTGCAGTTTATTTATTTATGCAATACATACTCCATGTCTTATATTGAGGTAGTGTGGTTCGAAGAGTTTCGAACAGAAAGATCACCTGTCGGTTCCTTATAAGACTAAACTATTCATTCACAGTCTAGACTGCCAGTGAGACCCCACTTAGAAAAACGCTGTAGTGTATTCTCGATTCAGTTGGTCTTTGACTGAAGGATTACACTAGCACTTATGTTAAGTGTTGAACAGGACCACGGAAGGATAAGGATATGAGACTCATTGACCGTTGTCGTAACCTAGACCTTCAGTGATTGATGTGTTCTCTTAAGCTGTAATATAATATAAAATAGGCATATATTTTTATCTCTTATTTACTTGATTTACTGATTCCTATTCTGTTTGGATAACATACGAGGTATTTTGGTAAGTAAGAATAATTATATGATGTGCTATTATAGATTATTTACAGTCACTATGTTCCAGTGCGCTGGATTTTTGACGTCCCCGAAATGAGCTCAGAAAGGAACATTATGTTAAACCCTGCAGGTAGACGATTGTCTGACATAATGGTTAAAGGCTGAGTGGTACTAATTTTCGAAATGAATAAGAGGTTGATTAATTATTTTGTCAGTAATTAAATTAATCAACAGACGTTATATCTTAAACATAGGGAGGTAAATCGATCAATCAGATTAATATTATTTAATCATGGAGGCTCGATTTTATTGTAAAATAGTGGCTAAATAGGGAGAGCAATAATATTAATCTAGTGGGATGTTTTATTATTTAGTTCCATTAAATAGGAATTAATTTTATTCCATATTAATTAATTAATTAGGAGAATAAAATTCCTACTAGAATCTTCTCTTGGGATTAGGAGACTTGGGAGTCTTCTAGAAAATGGAGATTAGTTGGGAATATATTTCCTACATTATATTATTAATTAGAGTAAAATTAGGTATCCTAAATTAGGAATTAATTCTATTCTATGATTAATAATTTAATTAGGAAAGGAAATTCCTACAAGGATCTTCTCTAGTGTTAGGAGACTTAGAAGTCTTCTAGAAGAGATGGATTAGTAGGAGATCTCCTTCCTAGATTGAGTTAGTATTGGATTAGAATTAGGATTCCTAGGCCTAATGGAATAAGCCCATATTTAGCACCTCCTTAAGGTCCCCAATGGAGCCTATAAATACACCTTGTCCCAATCTCTCCTACAAGTTGATGTTGGTCGATTTTCTCACCTACATACACGAGAGAAATATCATTGTTCGAGAGTTAGGGAGATTCGATTAAACGCTCCACCAATTTTAATCGGAATAGGTGTTTAGGTAATCCATTAGAAGGCCTTTTGGTACAATTAATTGAGCTTTCTAATAACCATATTTTCGGTCATCATCATCATTCTATCTCCACCGTCCCTCACCGTGAACCACCGCCGGAGATCGTCCATCGCCGCCGGTCGCCGCCCGAACCCAGCCACGCGCAACCGCACGCTACCGCAAGCAGTCGCGCACCGCCGAGTCCAGTCTGCGACGCCCAGATGCCCGCGTGCTCCCAGCAACGCCTGCTCGCACGCCAGATTGCATCCGCTGCGAGTCGAGCCTGCGCGAGGTCCCAGCGCCCGTCCCTTACGCGCGCGCCTTTCGTCGCACGACCAGGAGTCGCACATATCACACCCGCGTGTGTCCACCGCGTCCCAGCGCCAGTCCGCGTAGGAGAAGGAGTTTCGCCCGCACGCGTGCACTCGCCCAGCAGCTGCCAGCGTCCGCCCATACCTCCCAGAAGTCCTCCGCATACGCCCAGCGCCCGACACGCCCCGCCAGCGATCCGCAAGTCCTGCCAGCAGTTCACGCACGCTGCCCGCACGCTGTCTGCGCTTGACGCGCACGATCGCCCGCTGCACCTGACAATCGAGACCCACGTGCCGTGTGATCGAGCTTCGTGGAACCTATCGATTAGAATCGATTAAAGGCCAAACCTATCCACCCATTAGGTTGTGGTGTTCAGACGAATTTCATCAACGGTACTCTACATCGTCTCAGAGTCGGCAAAAATTTTAAAAGGTAAACGTCCATATCCTAACTATAGATTTCGTTGCGTTAGGATTTATTTCGATAAAGTTCAATACTGTGCATGTTGTTTGACGTTCCTAACAGAACCCAACATAGGGATACTACTTTCTTGCTTTCTCACATTGTTTTGCAGGTGGAGAGACACATTTCGCTCCTCACAACATTGGGCAGGCTTTCTGCCCGTGACTGGACAGGCTGCACGCCACCACACCGCTACAGGGTGGCTCCCCCTCTGCCTGTTCGGTCCCCTCAGCCCAGAGCTGTTGTTTGGCTTCGACCCGACTCTCTTTGGGTCAAGCTGAACACGGATGGATCTTTTGATCACATAGCGGTACTGCCGGAGGAGGAGGCTTGATCCGGGACCACAGTGGAGCTCTTATCACCGCCTTCCACACATCCCTTCAAGCCTCCTCAAGCTACGATGCAGAGATTCAGGCATTACATATTAGCCTTCATCTTGCTGCCGACCTCTCTAGTCATATTTGGATTGAGCTGGACGCTGCGGTTGTCGTCACCCTCCTGACCTCGGGTCATCAGGGCTCGTGGCAGATTCAGCACCCGCTATGCACATTAGAGATCTACTTCGGTCTATCCATTACAGGATCACACACATCTTCCGTGAGGGGAACAGACCTGCTGATTACCTTGCCAGCCTTGGCAACACCATACCAGACACTCACACGTATCAGACCGACACTGCTCCACTCCGCCTTCGCACGCTAGTTCGGATGGATCAGCTGGGATATCCTTCGTTTCGATTCCAGTAGATTAGGGTTTTTTTTTGTTTTTGTTTTTTTTAGATCATATCCATGCACCTGTTAGCCCGATGACAGACCTTGTATTACTTTTTGTTTCTGTTTTTCGTTTCTGTTTTTCGTTTATGTTTTGATTATGAGACTGTTGATTGTTTTTGGCCAATTTTTGGGTTTTGATCTATGTACAGGTTGGGGTTCCAGCCCAATCCCCCGCCCCTCGGGGCGTTGTTTATTAAAAAAAATAAATAAAAAAAAGACCTAGCACCAACAGACAACTAACATAGAAACACCATACAACTAACATTGCAACATGATAAGACTAATCTAGCAGAGATATATAACTAACCTAGCACCAACAGACAGCTAACATAGCAACACCATACAATTAACATTGTAACATGATAAAACTAACCTAGCTGATATATATAAAACTAACCTAGCACCAACATAAAGCTAACATAGCAACACCATACAATTAACATTGCAACATCATTAAACTAACCTAGCAGAGATATATAACTAACCTAGCACCAACATAAAGCTAACATAGCAACACCATAAAACTAACATTGCAACATGATAAGACTAACCTAGCAGAGATATAAAACTAACCTAGCGCCAACACAACACCATACAACTAACATTGCAACATGATAAAACTAACCTAGCAGAGATATATAACTAACCTAGCACCAACATAAAGCTAACATGACACAATCATACAACTAACCTAGCACTATCAGAAAACTAACCTAGCACAATCAGACAACTAACCTAGCACAATCATACAACTAACCTAGCACCATCAGACAATTAACCTAGCATGCTAGGTTATTTATATTTAATTGCAAGTTTAGTTGTCAACGGTCAACGCTGGAAGTCAACGGTCAATTCCAGAAGTCAAAAGTCAACGCCGGAAGTCAAGAGATTTCCGTCGGAAGTCAACGCCGGAATCAACGGTCAACGCGGAAAGTCAACGGTCAACATCGGAGTCAACTGTTCAAAATAATATTTAAATAATTAAAATAATAATAAAAAAAAGAGTAAATCATTGCCACACATATCATGTACCAATCTTGTGGCTAAGAATGAGTCTCACGTCCGCATTTTAAAAACTTTCCGCATTTGAACCATTCCCTATGATAACATATATAATATAATATTCAAGCATAATACTTAATATATGCTATTAAAAAGAAAAGAAAAGAATTCTGGTACTGATATCAAGCTCCGGCTAATCTCCAAATTCCCAATTCCCGCCTCTCCACCGCTCGTCGGCTCTTCAGCCTCTCCGCCGCTCGTCAGTCCTCTGCATCTCCGCCTCTTATCGTCCTCTATGCCTCTCCTCGCCTCCTCGGCCTCTACGCCGCTCTGAGTCATTGACCTCTCCACCGCTCCTCAACCTCCCCGACCCATCCCCAAATCCTTTCCCCTTCGTTTCTTATCACAAGACGTATTTCACTTTGTAAGTTTAATCAGACCCCTGTATATCGATTTTGTACCTGCGTATCTACACCATCTTGAATTATTGATTGTGGCTATATGTGTGTGTCAGTGTATGCATATCGACCTGTGTATATCTATACATATTTTATATCTATTTTTCCCATCAACTTTTTTCCCCCATTGAGAGCATTTATGGCCTGCTGGTGTGTGATATTCATGTGTTGTTTCTATAGCTAGATTATTGGTTTTTTCAGATGGGATTTGTATGCAGTCTTTTTTGTGCAAACAACATGGAGCTTAGAAGCTATCTATTTTGAATTGTTCTGTTATCATTTTCCTTTAATTTTGTATGTTAATTCTGTTGATACACTATAAATGGACACAATTGTTTGTCAGATTATTGTATCATTTTTCTTTAATTTTGTCTATCAATTGGTATTAATTCTGTTGATGCAATTATAAATGGGCATTTGATCTTTTTAATGTTTTAAATGATAGGAACACAAAATGGACAAGAGTTGGATGTGTGCTATCAAGTGGTCGAACGCTTACATAGATGGGGTAAACACTTTTATGGAATTTGTGGAACCTAATTTGGGGAGGGATTGTGAAATTCGGTGTCCATGGACAAACTGTTTGAACTTAACTATAAAAGATCAAATGACCGTTAAAAGTCACATTTTGCTGCGTGGGTAGATCCAGGGTACATTACGTGGTTTTATCACGGTGAATCAAGCTTAAATCAGCGAGTGCTAGTTAATGTGGATGATAAACTTATTGCGGATCATTCGACCAAAATGATGTAGAATATAATGATGATGGTGTCGATGTCATGTTGTCTGACCTGGGGGAGCAGTATTATCTAGATATACATTAGAATTATAACAGAAATCAGGTGGTGTTTCTAATATCTGGAAGCATTGATGGCAGATGCTAAAGCAGAGCTATACTCTGGATGTAAGAAATCTCCAAGACTTCTTTTATTATCCAATTGTTGCACTTGAAAGTTTATAATAAGTTGAGTAATAAATATGTTATTAAGGTTGATAAAATTATCACTACCTGATGGAGAGACACTTCCAAGTTCTTGTTACGAAGCTAAAAAGTTTTTGAGAGATATGGGATTAGGATATGAATGCATCCATGCCTGTAAAAATGATTGTGCCTTATTTTGGAATGAGAATAAAAATATAGAGAGTTGTCCTATTTGTGGTGCCTCTAGGTGGAAAGTCAACAGGTAGAATCTGCGATGCATTTCTGCTTCACACTCCTCCATGAGATCGCTCCGCCTCCCATCATAAACACATAACCCGAGGTCGACTTTCTCTTATCTCGATCAGCTTAGAAATCAGAATCTGTGTAACCCAAAGGAGTTAGACCGTCTGTCTGGTAAACAAGCATATAATCTCGAGTTCTTTTCAGATACTTGAGAATATGCTTTACCGCAGTCCAGTGTCCTTGACCAGGGTTAGAATGATATCTCGCAACCATGCCAACCGCATAGCAAATATCAGGTCTCGTGCACAGCATGGCATACATAAGGCTTCCTACAGCCGAAGCATAAAGAACCTTAGCCATTTCCTCTATCTCCTTTTGTGTCTTCGGACACATATCCTTAGATAGAGGAACTCCATGCCGAAAAGGTAGCAACCCTTTCTTGGAGTTCTGCATGCTGAAACGAGCATTCACAGTATCAATGTAAGCAGCTTGAGATAGACACAACATTCTTTTCTTCCTGTCACGAATGACCTTGATTCCAAGAATGTACGATTCCTCACCCAAGTCCTTCATTTGAAACTGTTCTGAAAGCCATACCTTTACGTCTGACAAAATCTTGACATCGTTGTCGATGAGAAGAATATCATCTACGTATAGTACCAAGAATACCACTACGTTTCCGTTGCTCTTTTTGTACACACAACTTTCGTCTTGATATTGATCAAATCCATAGGACTTGATCACCTCGTCAAAACGAATATTCCAAGACCTAGAAGCTTGTTTTAGTCCATAAAGAGACTTTTTTAGCTTCCATACTCGATGCTCTTGGCCTTTCTTCACATAACTCTCGGGTTGCTGCATATAGATGTCTTCATCCAAGTTTCCGTTAAGGAAAGCTGTCTTGACATCCATTTTCCAAACCTCATAGTCCATGTGACTTTCTATGGATAAGAGAATCCGGATCGACTTAAGCATGGCTACTGGTGAGAAGGTCTCATCATAATCGATTCCCTCTTTCTAAGTGAAACCCTTCGCAACCAGCCGTGCTTTGAAGGAAATAACCTTCCCGTCAGATCCTCTCTTACGCCTATAGACCCATTTGCACCCAATGGCTTTCTTGCCTTCAGGTAGGTCCCTAAAGTCGTAGACATCCATAGCATCTATAGATTCAATCTCAGAATCCATAGATTTCTGCCAAGATTCTGCATCTACGTCTTGGATTTCCTCATTGTAGGTCCAGGGGTCACTATCATGTTCGTCACTTGGGATGAAGTATGAGGACTCTCCCACAAACATGAAACGATCGGGCTGACGAACAACCCTCCCACTACGATGAGGCAATTCAGGTGTAAATACATCAGAGTCAACACGTTGGGCAGTCTCTTGTGGTATATCCTCTTGCACACTCGGTATGCCATTGTTTGCCCTCAACTCTTTCAGAATAATCTCACTCTTGGACTTATGCTCACTCATATAGTCATCCTCTAAAAATCGGCATTGGTGCTAACCACTACCCTCTGATCTTTAGGACTATAAAAGTAACCACCTCTCGTTCCCTTTGGGTAACCTACAAACAGCCGTACATCTGTTCTAAGTGCCAACTTATCAGCTTCCTTATCCAACACATGTGCTGGGCAGCCCCAAATCCAAATGTGGTTTAAACTGGGCTTGCGCCCGGACCACAATTCTATTGGAGTTTTCGGAACTGATTTAGAAGGTACAAAGTTAAGAAGGTACGCCGCCGTTTCTAAGGCATATCCCCAAAACGAGGTAGGTAATGAAGCATAGCTCATCATCGATCTCACCATTTCCAACAGAGTCCTATTCCTCCTCTCTGCTACGCCATTCTGTTGGGGAGTACCAGGCGCAGTCAGTTTGGGATGTAATCCCTTTCTCTAATAAGTATTGCCTAAATTCATTGTTAAGGTATTCGCCACCACGATCAGATCGCAGTGACTTGATACTTTTCCCTTGACGGTTCTCCGCTTCTGCCTTGAATTCTCTGAACTTGTCAAAGCATTCAGACTTCCGGCGCATCAAGTAAATGTACCCATATCTTGAGCAATCGTCAACGAAAGTAACGAAATACTCAAAACCACCTCTAGCTTGAATAGACAAAGGCCCACACAAATCAGAGTGAATCAATTCCAACACATCATTGGACCTATTCCCCTTGGCCTTAAAGGGCCTAGAAGTCATCTTGCCTTCCAAACAGGATTCGCAGACTGGAAATGGTTCAACTTGGAGAGAATCCAAGAAGCCATTACCTACCAGCCTTTGGATCCTCCGTAGATTGACATGACCCAATTTTAGGTGCCAAAGATATGTCTGATTCGACTGAGAAGGTTCCTTTCTCTTGTTTACTGATGAAGATGCATGAGCCTCAGTCACAGTATGATATGCACAAGTAATAGTATAAAGATTGTTAACCAACATGCCAGAACAGATAAAAGAGTTATTTCTCATAATAACAACATTGTCATTAAAAATAACTGAATATCCATCCAAAAACAGCTTCGAAACTGAAATTAAATTCTTCCGAAAACTCGGCACGTACAAAACGTCCTTTAATACTAAAACAGAATCAGAAAAAGACAAGTGCACATCTCCCACTGCAACCACCGCCACTCGTGCAGTGTTGCCCAAGCTGATGGTAATCTCGCCCTCACTGAGCTGCCTTCTTTGCAGAAACCCCTGCAAAGTATAACAAACATGATCAGTGGCTCCTGTATCTACTACCCAAGAACTGGTAGAACAAGCCGCAAAGCATGTTTCGACAACTAAAGCAAGAGACGTACCATGAGCGTCCTTGAGGGGACAATCTGACTTCTAATGTCCTGTCTTGTTGCACTTGAAGCACTTGCCTTTCGGCTTCACCACGCCACCAGAAGGCGCTACTGCTTTGCTCCCACCACTCCCACTGCTCCCACTGGTTCCACCACTCTTTTTCTGCACTTGCTTTTTCTTCTTCCCGCCTTTCGACGAAGAAGGTACAGCTTGTACAGAAACATGAGCTTGTGGTCCCCTTCCCATAAGACCCTCCGCTGCACCAAGTCCGTAAGAAGCTCGGCTAGAGTATAGCCCTTCTTATTCATGATTGCATTCAGGCGGAAGTTCTCATAGGACTCCGGGAGCGAGTGCAGGATGATATCGATCTTGGCTTCGCCATCGATATTTCCTCTGAGCACATCTATCTCATTCAGATATTCCATCATCTTGAGAACATGCTCTCACACAGAAGCTCCCTCTGGCATGACAGAAGACATAATCTTCCTCATAGCCTCAAACCGAGCAGCCCTATCTTGCTCACCAAAGAGTTCCTTGAGGCTCAACATCATGTCAGCAGCAGTAGGCATGGTGTGATGCTGCTGTTGCAAAACATTTGACATAGATGCCAAGATGTAGCAACGAGCCATCTCATCAGCCTTATGCCACTTCCGATGAGCCTCCCTTTCCTCTTCAGTGGATTGGGCGCTCTAAGGAGCAGGAGCAGGAGTGGTGAGCACAAACTTGTACTCATCAGCAACAAGGACAATATTCAGATTTCTCTTCCAGTTCAAATAATTTGGACCAGTAAGCTTGGTTTGATTGAGAATGACCATAAGCGGATTGAATGACATGACGAATAACTGAAATAAATAATTGCAAACACGTAAGCAACAATTCACATAAATATGAAGCATAAAATATGGAAACCTTCAAAAAACCATTATTTAATGCAACCTTTGACAAATTAACGAACACACATGCAAGCCACGTTGGGTGGACGTTTACACATACTTCAATTAAGCAGACACCCAGTCATTAATCTCAATTGCACGCCAACCTGTCCTTATGGCGAATGAAATTAATTGTCGAAATATTAATGCTGGCCATGTGAATTAAAACAGGGACTTCGTTCGGGAGTTATATTAAAATTCACATCTAAGTTATGACCACAATTTAACCCCAAGAACAATCATCCACAATTGACGAACCTACCGATGGGGAAGACACATCGCTTGTAAATAAATTTTCTACGGTTATCTCGAAATAATCTTTACCGGTGAGCTTATGAATGACACTATCCGTTAGAGAGGAGACCCCATGGGTCACACGTATGCCACTCACTTCACCTAAAGGTTAAGTCGTTTGAATAGAAGTCTTATCTAGTAAACTCGTGAATGCCGCATCCGTTAGGGGGAGACTCCCAGGGTCCCGCGAGCGACAGACACCTTACTTAAAGACCAGTTGTGGAGGCCAAGTGAATTAACTAAAATTCATATTAAACTCACTTAGTCATTTTTACTTGAAGGTTTTTAACAGCATGCAATAAGAAATAATATAATTCCTATCATGCTCCTAACACGCAAATCACATAAATCCTAGCATGCTCCTAAAATTCAAAACAAAAGCAATGACAGCTTTCTAAGAATTTATAGCACTTATTCACATGATTTCTAGCATGCCAGAAAATCGATTTAAATCAGCTAGACACATAATCAAATAAACATGTTCTAGCAAAAATTAAATCGGCATCCACAAAGCGATAAAAAATAAGAAAATTAAAACACATCTATCGCAGCCCCTTAAAACTAACCACTAACAGCCTATCAAAGCTATTACATGATTCAGCAAGTTCATGGATGAAAACTCGAATCGGCATCTCGCGTTAATCGGGCCATTCACGCAATGTCCGCACCCACCGACGGAAAAGGGCCGAAAACTTCATCTAGACGATTGAATTTGACCCCACCACAGGGCTTTCTCAGCGAAACAGTGACATGTGTTGATCTCGCTCTCTCGTTTCTGAAATAGCATTATGGGCTGAAATCGGACACGTGTAGCAAAAGTTATGGCCAAAACGGTTTCCGCCGATAAAATCGGCCCCGGTGAATGCTGAAACCCTAGCCTCCGCCTCCAGATTGATCATCTTCATCATGTTCGACTTTGAACAAAAAATTACAGCAAAAAATCGAACAACAACAGCCCTACTACAGTCTACAAAATCGCCTATACTACCCACACTTATTATCTGGTGAGAAAAACGATTACAACAAACAACAAAGGCTGCGATAGACACCATCCAGAAGCATAAACGAGATAAACATTCATCCATACCATGAACATGACTGAAAACGAATATACGAATAAATGAAATCAACTACATGTTCCAGGCAGAGCCGACAATCTATGAAACTGAGGCTCTGATACCAATTGCTGGAACACACCGACGAGGCGGTCCTACCCACAGATCGATATCGGATACCAAACATGTACATACATGATTTCGAATAAACCTAAGCATGCTCCTAAAGGACGAACAGAGATATAGCTTTCTTCAAGGCTTCGATTCGATCTGAGCGATCTTCTAGTCGGTGTCCCGACCACGTTTGGACGTCGGATGGACGACGATCCTCCAAACGGTTGAAAGGAGCGGATTGCCTTTGTTCTTCTCTGAACCCCTCACATTTCCTTCTTCCTTCTCCCACGTTGGTGTGGTGGCTGAAGACGTGAACTGATCTCTTAGGGTTTAAGAACGTGTGCTTATCCCTCCTTTTATAGAGTCCTTGGGCCAGACTAGGGATCTCTTAGAAGGTATAGGGTTTGGGCTCCCTACAGGCCCAAATTCTTATGTTCAGCCCAGAACACAATTTGGCCTGTAAATATTAATTCATTCCACTAGAGAATTAATATTGCACTCCCGTCCTATCCCGAAATGAATCAGGGCTTCTATTAGACTCAATATAATTCCCCGTGTTTAAGATATCGCACTTCCATTAATTATTAAAGCTTCTGAGTGCTTTAATTAATTAATATCTTATATTCCTTAAGTAGTACCACTCAACCTTATTATCGTACGGAATAAATCCACCTGCAGGGTTTATACGATAATCCTTATGAGTTCCTTAAGGGGACGTCATCAACCTGGATGTCCAGGACACGGTGCCCTAATGTCAATAAATAGATATCATGCAGATAACGTTGTTACCCAAGATACAGAGCATATTGAACCAATACTTGGCTCTCACCCATGGTAAATCAAAGTAACAAACAAATATCCCACATATCTAAGTATCACAATTAGGGTTAAGAATTAGTAGAGTCACCGAGACCTAGGTTCTTCATGATAGTCAGAACTGAAGAACACGTCTCAACTGTGATCCATTCAATGCGACGCAGCGCACTAGCATAAACCAATAGCCAAGACAAGCTATATCCAGTTTATACTACAACCTAAACCGATAGTCATGTCCATATCTATCTCAGTTGTGAATACCATTTATATCTTACAAGGGACCGACAATGTAATCTTCTGTGTGACTACTAACACACCACATTGTCTACAATATAAGATAATTGGACATTTAGCATACAAGCAATCATAAAGAATGCAACAATGTGAAAACATTTATTTCAGTCAAATGGAAAATCGAATAAATACAATCCAAAAGCTCACATAAAAGTTTGCTTTACTGTATACCCCAACAGGATGATGAGCTCCAGCAAGACGTTGATGCTATCGCAGAGGAGGAGATCCATGGGCTTGATTCTCAAGTCCCTCCTCCCCTCACTAACTTGTAGCATTCACCTTCAGAGTCGTAATACTGTTTCACGAAGTGGGCCAGATGGTACTCGACTTGCTCCATTGATGCACTTATTATTTCAGAGGTTGACGAAAGAGCTCATGTGGGAAATGCTCTGCATTTAGAATTAAGGACTGCTCAGGTATGAACCCGCTTCATTCAGAACATAGCCACTCAGATCCACCATGCCGCCTTCTTGCCACATTACCCGAGCTACCTCTTCTTGAAAATACGAAGGCGTGGCATGATGGCCATTTCCTTCTGGATCCTGGCTGAGTTCTCCACCGGTTTCGTCAAGCTAATGACGTTAAAAAAGCGCTTCTTGGGAGGCAACCGAAGTGATTTATTGCTTTCTTAGATATTTACTTTCATGTTTTTTGGTTTTATTCTTTGAATAATGGGAGTTTTGGAGTTCTGTGTTTCTCTCGGTAGGTACGAGTTGGTGAGCTAGAGCAGGAGAAATATCGAGGTTCTAGGCTCAGCATAGGCAAGAATCTTGCACGTGAATGCTTATTATTCGCGATGCATCTTCGGTTTGCACACCCTTTTCTATTTTATCTTCTTTGAGTTTTGTTCTTCTTGTGTCTTTTCTTTTGAGTCTTATGTTCTTGTGGTAGTTGTTGGATTGGTTTGTTATATGAAACTGCTAGGTCTTATTATTTGATTTCCTGTTTTGTGTTGAAGGAATGAGGCCATTGCCTCATTCTAAGTGTGAGAGAGTCTATTTGGGTTTTGCATGCTTATATGGTGGACCGGTTTAGTTTTAGGTTTTCTGTGTTGATTAGCATGGTATTGGTGGATTATAAGATATGTTGATGAATGTTTGATGAAATTGGAAAGTTGTGATGACGGTCGTTTCAACCATTGCCTCGATATTTGCTTGATTGCTTTGAGTGACGTTTATCTGCCTTGTGAGGTTTTGACCCTTGCTTTTCTTTCTTGTGAGATATTGGTCATATTTTTGAATGATTAGAACTTGCCTTGAGTTTGTTTGAAAGAAATCGATTAGAATTTGAAATTGCGAATATGATTGAGGCGTTTTGTTTTGAATAGCTCTTTTTAGTCTTGTTCTTGATCCTAAAAGTTCATTTTTCTGATAGTAGCCCGTTTGAGCTTAAAACCTTTTCCTGTCAACATGTTGATTGATTCGTGTGATGATGGGTGAAACTGGTGGCATCTTAAAATGAGGTGAAATTTGAGTTGTGATATATTGCTTGACCCAGTAATAAAAATAAACAAATAAATAAATAAACATGAGAGCTCACAGGACGATTCGAATGGATTCTGCTTCTCTTACTAGTCGATTCATGTAGACGGGTAATGAGCATTGGAAAACTAATGTAGGACACTTGGATGACCTCCAATGTTCACACCTACAGAACGTTGTCCTTTTGATTCGATCTTGTTCGGGAAAAAGTTACTCTCTAATAAAAAATAAAGAAATAAAAAAAAAGAAATAAAAAAGAATAGGTCAAGTATTGTAATTCGATTAAAGCAACTAAGTGTTGTGTTTGGTGTTTTGGTTGGGTTGCGACTGTGCTGTCATGTTTATTCTGGATTGGTAGCGGAGAACTCGAGTAATCTATTTGCTCGTGAATTGCGATTGTTTATTTGAGCTTCTTTTCTGGCATACATATCATTACCTTAAGCCTGCATTACAACCTGTGAAATCCTCTTGATTCGCATCTTTTGAACTTTGATTGTTTTCTAGTAATTTAAACGATTGGCAAGCATATGTTGAAACTTGAATATTGACCAATTTTGAGCGTACCTATCACATAAGAAAATGAGTGAGGCTTATATTACAATCTATGTAATACCCCCTGTTTTAGTAAGTTAGTAATTCAGTAAAAAGTTAGTCGATAAAAAGATATTTACCGCAGTAAAAAGTTATTTATTGCAGTAAAAAGTTATTTACTGCAGTAAAAAGTTATTTACCGCAGTAAAATATTATTTACTGCATTAAAAAGTTATTTAATGCGGTAAAAAGTTAAAAGGTAAATCAGTAAAAGTAATTAGTAGCTTAGATAAAAAGTAAATTATTTTCAATATTAAGTTAAAATTTATTTCAATGATAGAGAATAGTAGAAATCATAGTTGAAATTTTCAGTTTCCAATCGTAAATGGAATTTAAGTCTGATTTTGATTCCGAAAAGTTTATTTTTTATTAAGCATAAAGATTTATTATATTATGGTTTTTTTTTAAAAGATTAAGAATAGCACAATTTTAATTAATTGTGAATTTTTACAATTTATGCTATTATTAGAAAAATAAAGTGTTTATGTTATTTTTAAGCATATTTTTCCTCATTAAATCATTTGTAAATGATTTATATATTATGAGAGATATTAATGTAAGTTAAAAATAATTTTTGAAAATTATTTTCTGATTTTAAAGAAAAATCCAAGAATAAAGAAAAAATAAATAAATTGTGGAATTTTTTTATTTTGTAGAATCTTAATTATTTGAAGCATCTTAATTTTTATAATAATGGTGGTTAATTTTTATGATATTTTATGCATTTTTTTCAGCTGAAAAATTTAATAATATTAGTCAACTAAATTAAAAATTAAGAGTGGGACATTATTTGATATATTTGTTGAAGAAAATAGTATGTAAATGATATTTAATTCATTTTGGTGAAGTTTGTCCCCTAAAAATCTTCTTATAAATAGGAGCATTCATCAATGGTAGAATTACACCTTAGAAATTCAGATTTTTATGTTATAAGAGAAAGATATAGTAAGAATCGAGTTTTTACGAGAGGAATCGAGCAATTTCGAGTAAATCACGTTGCATATGCTTTGTTTTCTCAAGAGTGGAAGATGTATGTTATAGAATTTTAATCAATTATAGTTAAAAATTATAAGTGTTTATATGTGTTTTTAATATGTTATCATGTTAAGAAATTATAATTTTTATATATATAAGTATATGAAATAAGATTATAAAGTAAGTTCAATTAAAGTTCATGTTGTTGCAGCATATGTTTGCTTGTTTTTTGACCAAGTATTGAATTTCAAAAATTATGAAAATTTTTATATGAGATCACTATTATGTTGAGAATAATACTGTAAATTTTCAGATTATGTAGAGTTAAAATGTATTTTATAAAAATCATTAATTAATGTGTTGTCTAGTGAAAAATCTATGTAGTAATGATGACTTGTGGTATTAAATTACCTTATTTTTTGATATTATTTTTGAGTTTAGAATTTTATGGTAAATTTATATGTAAGTTAAGAAATTCCATTTTAAATCTCATATTTATTGGACTTGTGTAACATGCTATAGAAAATAATGAACATAAGTGAGTCAATCACGAATTTCAACAAGACAAGCATTATTTGAAAATTTGTATCTCACTTTATGGTTATTATTTTTATGAGGAACTTTACTGAATATTTCTTGATTTAGTTGAGAGTTAAGATATAAAGTTTTAGAATTTTTAGATTCTTGTAGCATGAGATATAGATTTTTAAAGACAAGTATGCCTGTAAATTAAATGTTTTGTTATAGTTACAACTTTGAAATAATATATCTCAATATATGAATTTTATTTTAAAGTGATATTTTTATGGTAACTTTATATATATGCTGAGAGTACATATGTTAAAGTTAAGCTTAAAATAAGGTGAATTGAGTAATTACTAAAATTATAGATAAAGCCTGCTAATATGATTTTAGTTTTGAGTTTTTCTCATTATATTAATTAATGTGAAATTTTGAAGAGCGTGTATTAAAAGATATGTGAGTATGAATGATTAAATTTCATTTTAATATATATTAATTGTATATTTTTAATATTTTCCGAGATGAGTTAGCCAGTATTGAGCATAGTACTTAGTATATTTGTTATATTTGTAATATTGTAGCGTGAGAAGTCGGCTACCAAAGAACAACACTTACGTTTTCAAATATTTTCAAAGAAGAAAGGTGGGGACCCATCCTGGGTATTATATTGAGTATGATAGCTATTATCATGTCCGAGATATGTATATAATTTATAAAGTACTGATGGAGGCCCCAAGTTGCCTTAGTAAATATCCATCAGAATTAAGCTGGCCCAGTCAAGACTGAGTTCTGTGGGAGGTGACCCTCAGAATGTGATCACTAGAGAACCGGCCAGTTACCGGTAGTTACACAGTTCAGTTACTGATACTGGTTAGATACCGGGAGATTAAGTATAGATATATATATACCAACGATCTGTTAGAGGTATGCTGTAAAAGCTCCTATTTACAGATTCTATCAATTCCATTTCGATCTGGCCATCATGTTTCGATCAAAGTACATATGCTTGCAGTTTATTTATTTATGCAATCATACTCCATGTCTTATACTGAGGTAGTGTGGTTCGAAGAGTTTCGAACAGAAAGATCACCTATCGTTTCCTTATAAGACTAAACTATTCGTTCACAGTCTAGACTGGCAGTGAGACCCCACTTGGAAAAAGATTGTAGTGTATTCTTAATTCAGTTGGTCTTTGACTGAAGGATTACAGTAGCACTTATGTTAAGTGTTGAACAGGACCACGGAAGGATAAGATTATGAGACTCACTGACCGTTTTTGTAATCAAGACCTTCAGTAATTGATGCGTACTCTTAAGCAGTAAGATAATATAAAATGGGCATATGAATTCATTACTTATTTATTTGATTTATCAAGGGTGATTCCTATTTTGCTAGGATGACATACTCGGTATTTTGGTAAATAAGAGTGTTTATATGATGTGCTGTTATAAATTATTTACGGTCACTGTGTCCCAGTGCGCTGGGTTGATGACGTCCCGGAAATGAGCTCAGGAAGGAATATTATGTCAAGCCCTGCAGGCGGATGTGTTATCTGACATAATGATTAGGGATCTGAGGGGTACTAGTTTCGAAAATGAATAAGAAGTTGATTAATTATTTTGTCAGTAATTTAATTAATCAACGGACGTTATATCTTAAATATGGGGAGATAAATCGATCAATTGGATTAATATATTTAATCAGTGGAAACGAATTAATTGTAATTCGGAGCTAAATGGGGAGAGCAATAATATTACTCTAGTGGAATGTTTTATTATTTAATTCCAAGATTAGGAATTAGGAATTAATTTTATTCCATATTAATTAATTTAATTAGGAAAATAATATTCCTACTAGGATCTTCTCTAGGGATTAGGAGACTAAGGAGTCTTCTAGAAGATGAAGATTAGCAGGAGATATATTTCCTACATTAAATTATTAATTGGAGTAGAATTAGGTTTCCTAGATTAGGAATTAATTATATTCCATAATTCCCTAAGGATGAGAATATTCCTTCTAGAATATTACCTAGAGTTAGGAGACTGTAGAGTCTTTTAGAAGGTATTTTATTATTAGGAATACTATCCTAGATGGGAAAAGGAGATGAAAGATAATAAGGATTCCTAAACCTAAAGGAATAAGCCCATATTTAGCACCTCCTTTAGGTCCCTATTGTAGCCTATAAATACACTAAGTCCCCTAACCTCTCGGCAAGCTTTACACGTTTTTCTCCCTAAAGGGCTGGAGAAATTCGGCCTCTTCAAGCGAGAAAGAAAGAGAGAGATTCTTCTTCGAAAGACTAATCGGTTAGCACCGTAAGGTCTTAGAAGAGGATGATCAAGAGGTTTTAGGATATCTAATAAATCGCTCCACCAAGATTTATTAGAGATCGTGTAAAGGTCATACAATAGAAGATTCGAAGCGCGATGGTGAGCAACGCGGTCTTTCCAAGCGGAGGTCGCAGGTTCGATTCTGTAACACCTCTCCTTACTGTAAAATCAGAGTGCGCTAAAATTCGCAAAATTATTTAAAAATATATCCTTTTACTTTGCGAAAACTGATTCGGGGTGCAACCTTTTTAAAATCGTAACTGAACTTAGAAAACCGTTGTTTTGATTTTTATAAAAACGTCCGGTTATTGAAAACTTAATTTTCTTAAAAGTTCGTCAAAGTGATGAGTTCGTCAAACTAGTACGTCAAAAGTCATCAAAACATCATAAGCGGAAGCGTAAGTCACAATAATAATTATACAGTCCAAAATATAAATGTCCTGAAAGTCCCGTCACGTCACGTCACGCTCCTGGCCCGACATCCTGACCTGAAAAACATAATAAAACTGGGGAGTGAGCACTAAAGCACTGTGCTCCGTGGAAACTCATACTAATGTAAAACATCGTAAATAATAACAATATCATGAACTAAGCATATATAACTGAACTGATATCTGATACCGGTCTGAACTCGCGACATAAGTCACATAACTGATAACTGATCTCGTGACATAAGCCACGTAGTGACATAAGTCACATCTGAACTGAACATCTGTCGGCGAACTGGACACCATGTGTACACTCTAGTGGGCAGACTAGGGCCACTAGAACCCAGAATGGACCGGCGACCATTCCGAGCGGATACTGAATATACATACCTCGAACATGGTAGCGTAATTATAAACAAT
>CACSLK010027751.1:1065326-1075562 GCA_902706635.1 Striga hermonthica | reverse complement strand
TGAAGGAAGAAGCCCGCCAGCTTACTATACTAAGGGAAGAAAGAGGGTGCTATTTAACAGTGGTAGGGGAAGTCGCGCAACCAGACTCTTGTTCTTCCTCTTCAGCGGGGGGTGCTGCTTCTCGAGTTGAAGCTGCTAATGCCCTATCTTTCTTCTCTACTGCCTTTAGCTATAGCTTTTTGGCTAGCATTACCTTTTAATTTGAATTTGAAATTCAATTTTGTAACTTCTCCCTCCATAAAATCAGCCATTTTTAATCCTCATTATGGGATAGCTTTGACCAATTAATTAGGATGGATCTATCATGGATTGGAGCAGTATGGTTGCTTTTGCTGTGTGGAGATTGTGAGTTGGCGTAATGACAGCAGTCTTTGAGTAGTGAAGCGAAAATTTGGAAGTTGCTCGCATGGCGGATACGTATACTCGAGCGGTTGAAGCTCATGCCCGTGTTGGGGCTAATTCATAAATTACCCGCTTCATCCATTGGGTTTCGCCGGACACGGGGTGGGTTAAGGTAAATATGGATGGGGCCTTTGATACCTTTACTGGCCTGAGCAGTGCCAATGGTTTGCTTAGGGATGAGCCGGGAAGATGGATTGAGGGGTTCTGGATGAACATTGGATACTGCACCATTACGGGTGCCGAGCTCTGGGGTCTTCTGTAAGGGCTGTGTATGGCGTGGGAAATGGGGTTTCGACACATTATAGCCGAGGTGGACAGTCTATATGTGACGAAATTGGTGCATGGCACGGAGGACAGGCTTGGGGCTCATGCAGCTCTGGTTAAGGCCATCCGGAACCTTTTAGAGCGAGAATGGAGCATTAAGCTTCAACACGTTCATAGGGAAGCTAACTTTGCGGTGGACCACATGACGAGCTTGGCAGCTTCTTCTTCGGTCGGCTTACATCGCATTTCGTCTCCCCCCATTGGCTTGGGAGCTTGGCTTCAGCATGAGCTTATTGGGGTTTCTTACCCCCGTCGAGTTCTAGCTTAACCGTTTCTTGGGCCTCTGGCCTCCGTCTTTGTACCTAAAAAGAAAAAAACTATCTTCTCCCCACTTTGAACCCTCTCTCTCTCTCCTATGTACATACAGATGGCGGATCTCCTTCTCCCCTCTCTCACTCTCAATCTCGATTTTTCCCCACCTTCTTTCAAGTTTTCTCACTGGATATATCTCGCCCAACTCATCGGAGATTCTTATCGCGCTACACCCGCCGACCAAAGCCGTTTTTAGAGATCGCAACACTCCTCCACGAGCAGTTGTCGTTGCTGCCTCCCCGTTCGCGAGTTACATCTCTGCCGTGTTCATCCTCCACTCTTTCCAGCGATAACATTTTCGGACGACCACCCCGGCGAGTCTTCCTATGTTTGAGCAGCGAACCGCGTCTGCCACCATCTGTGAAACAGTTTCAGCCGCATCATCCCCTCTGCTCGTTTGCTGGCATTCCTCTGCCACCCCTGAATCACCGACATCAACCCTCCATCGCCGGTGACCCCTGAACAACAGAGAACGCGCACCCACCCGCCGCACCATGGCTGAGGACGACCTCCGCATGAGCAGCTGCCTTCGTCCTCAACTCACACTGTTGGCCATCTTTTGTTCCTGTCCGGCGACTCGTTCCAGCGTGCTCTGCCCATTTCCGATGGACTCGACCAGCAACAGGATGTGTCCTCTGCGCAAAGCAACTCGTCGCCGCGAGCAGCGGCTGAGATTAGCCCCGCCGCAACCTTCTTCCCCGCGTACAACCGCAGTTCCCTCCATTCCCGTGTTTCTAGCGAAACTCCGTTCCCGTCGTCTCGTTCAATTCTTTTAATCGGGCTCTTAGTTTCCCAAGGACATGTAACATTTTCTAACCTACTCGTTATTCCAGTCGTGTTCGTATGTCACATGTTAGAATATGTTGTACGTTATATCGAATTTGTTTGAAGTCGGATTTTCTTTCGTTTGTATAGCTCGTGAATTATGGTGATATCTGCAGCTCTGTTGTACCTCGATTTTAGCCTTCAGAAACTAGTATCTGATGTTGAGTTCTTCATACGAAATGAAGTTCGTTTTGTTGGCTTTCTCTGGGCTGTGGAATCATGTAATTCCGATTTGGAACGAATAAGTTATGATTTTTATAATATTGTCGCGTAAGCAGTTTTTATATTACCCGACAACATGTGAATATCTAATGTTTGGCCTGTTTATGGTATCATAATGTGCTCGTATGAACTTATGCTCTTCATGAAAGTTATAATCTGTTTCTTATAATTTAAATGAGATAAATTTCATGTTGATATGTACTCTATAGCTCGAGTTGTGTTCTTATGAAGGTAGACATGCATGAGATAGAGTTATGTACCTGGACAGAAATTTGAGGTTGATTGTTAACTGATTTTACATTATCTTAATGACCTTATATGCTTCTGTGTTCTAAATGAAAGTTGTAGGTGCATGCCTTAGGTTTAATTTGAAACTTGAATCAAGTCATTTGGGGCGTGATTGTATATGATTTGTATAGTAAAAATCACACTCAAAACTCAAATTTAACTCAACTTTAACCCAACTCCACTATCTCCAATATTATCAATATAATAAATAATATCAACCAATCATTATTACACATCACATCAACTTTAATTCACTATTCATCCACTCGCATAATTTTAACTAACCATCACTTCCAATCATTTTCTCCTACTTTTACATCAAATCAACTTTAATTATTTTAATTTAAATTTTATTTTAATATATCCACTAACAACTAGCCATACTACTTTTTTTTTTCAAACTTAACTATAGTTAAAAAAAACCAATTTTTTTCTAGTTGAATTCATATCCAATCACCCCCTTGATGTTCTGTAACATGGGTTAGAGTCAATTTTCTGAAGTGCTGTTTGTATCATGTTTTGGTTTCTGGCAGATTTTATGACTCGCATGTTTTGTGTTTAAACTCATTGATAACATCATTATTTGTCAATATGGTCTTCAGCAAAGTTGAAGATAATTGTGTTGGCTGCATTTTGGTTTTTGAATCTTTCAAAAAGCAAGTATGTAGCTCCAGTTATTTAATAAATACTGAAGTCCAGTCAGTTGCATATTTCCAGTTTTTGACAGTTTCTTTGTAATGAATGGTTGTTGAGTTAACACCTGCTAAATGACCTTATTTGTTTTCGATGTCTTCATAGAAAGTGTAGAGGCATGTCTTAGGGTTCAAATGCAACTTTAATCATATCCATATGAATTATGTGCTGATAGTTATGTCGATTTTAAAAACGCTGCCCGGGTTAGGTTTTGAAAAACTTACTTGGTGCTTTCGGATATGGGATTTCCTTGATTAAATGCATGTTTAAATGCTTATGTGTGCTTAGTTGGACTAAGTGTTTGCCAGGATTAGTCGTTCATGGGTGGAATAGTTATTTATAGGCTATTTTAATATGTAGGTGTTTGAGGAGCCGAGCTCGCTGCCTGCACATGTTTTGTATGATCTCTTGCTTTCAACCAGGTGGGTATAGTTTGTGTATCTATAATTATCACACTTGTTATTTCGTATAAATGTTCTTTTTGATAGTTGTTGTATGCGTGAGAACTCTAGTTTATGTGTCCCGTCGATAGTGCCTTTGATGAATGCATAATCAGTGGAGGTCACCTGCCTGTTGTATCCAGGAGGTGGACGCCTGAATCCGTGTAGAGCGGAGGGGAAAACTGGATGCTTGAATCCGTGTAGAGCGGAGGGGTAAATCAGCTCCACTGTCTCCTAGAAAGGATCCTTTAGCCCGTGTCGAGCCGGGGTGGGAAGGTTTCCGGTTACTTCTTGCCGATGTCTGATTGGAAGTTTGTTGTATGTACATAGGAGGTTTGCGATAGGGCCATATAAGGAATTAGAGCTTGGATTCTATGTATACTTTGATTATGGTTTTGGATCTTTATGCGAAACATACTGTGCGGTATTGGTGAGAATGATGGTTTTGCTCACCCCCATTGTTGTTTGTCCTCTTGTTTCCTCTTCTTATCTTTAGGTTGAGCAATGTTGGCGGCTGCAGCGAGAGACGAGAAATTGGTGGTCATTGGATTGTCGAGTCCTTTTGCTTCCGCTTTATCTATACTATGATGGATATTTCATTTTGATGCTTCCACTTTGTTTATTTTGAATCATTTTGAACCTTTGACTTGGATTTGGAAATTATGAATTCTGTAATGTTATTTTAATTGTTTATTCGCATGGGTAAGTCCTTTATGTTTATACTTAGTTGTGTAAATGTTAATAGTAGGTTAGGTAGCGCCCGTGGATGTTTAAAGTTTTTAAATTGGGATTTTGCGAAACATTTACTCTGATTTTTATAAATAAATTCGGTAAACTCTTTAAAATAAAATGGGGCGTTACAGTATGGTATCAGAGCTAGTCTGCGTTTCTGTAGACTATCTCTAGTGTTATTCTGTTTAATGACCATTTGACCACTCGCCTTCGTCTCGCCGCGCCAGCTCGAGGTATATGTTTGGTATCACGTTATGATTGTTTTTATTGATGTATGTGGGGCTTAGGATCTTATCCCTCCTTTTCATTTAATTGGGTGAACTCTAGTCGCATTTGAGATTAGTTATGACCCTAAAAAATTTTCTCTCTATAAGTTTCGAGTTAGCACCTTATGTTAGCTATCTCGTCGATAGATTTGCATTTATGCACCATTATTTTCTAGTGACCAATGTCAGGATGCCTCATCGAGATTAGACAACCGAGAGGTCCCGAATGTGAGGGACCATTTGAACGTCTGAGGCAATTGACATGTGGACCAGAGAAGGCGTGGTGGAATCTGATCATTGGAGTGTGAGGATCAAAATTTAGTGCTTTGAATGTGTTGTCGTTCGAAGCCAAGGGTTTTGATGATCGATTAGGTATTGATAACGTGATTCTCGAGGATAGCGAAATCTCAAGGAAAGCAATGACTACTTTTTATTGCGTGGGTTATGAATGTTGACCGCGAAGGCAAACAGTTAATGACTCCGTAAACTCAAGTGGATCCAGTGTACTGTTTACGAAGAGTCCTAGCTCGATCATTCTATTATCGTTCGCTATACCAACTACTGAGATTTAAGGACAAAAGAGGATGGTGCCGTTGTATTTCAAGTGCGAATGAACGAGAATCATCACCGAGGCATATTTCTCTTGGAGCTATCGTGATTGTATGCAGTGGACAACTGATCGAGAAGTCGAGATCGTGTGTTGGCTATTAACTTTCTATTTCTATATTTTATCTTTTAAATTGTTAAGAAATTCTTGTATTTAATGCTTGGAACTAACTCTGTTTAGAGACTTTGTGTACGAATAAGGATAAGCATATTTGTTTCCTACTAAACCTTATTTGTTGCAATGTTTGTGATTTTTGCTTGCGATAACTTCGAGTCTGTGCGCTCGAGAACGCAATGGTCGGCGCAAGACATTATGGCATCTTGACCTGGAGGCCAACGACAGTCATTTATCTTGTTGTGATTGAATCGTATGCCGCATCAGAAATAGTTTTCCCGATCGGGAGTCGTCGACTAATACGAGGAAGGTGTCTTACCTTAAAGGATTATGAAGGATCTTTTAAGGAGGGTAGTCGAGCCTAGAGCATGTGCAATGTGAAGCGTAGAGTTGCCTGTATTCTCGAACTTGCATTTTGTTGTAAACTTTGACGAGTTTTTGTTCTTTTATTTCTTTCTGGCCTTCGGGAGAAATCTTTCACTTCCTTGGACTTTAGCGAAACCTTTGAAAACCCTTGTCCTGGTTTTCTTGTTCGCTTGGAGTTTCAAGATCGAGTTTTACGACCAAATGTACCAATTAAGACAAGTGTTCCCAGCTTTCTGCTTGTCTTATATCATTCTTTTAGTTGTGTTTGGGTATTTCATTCATCCGAACCAATTATTTTTTTTATCGTTATCAAGGACAAAGTGGACCATTTCTGAGACGTACCAATCATCTGGGAGAACCTAGGAGTAGTCCGGTGGATCAGCAAAGAAGGCCACCAGACGAGCAAGGCAAGCTACAACCAACCTGAACACTGGAGGAACCAAACTATTCCAGGATGAAGATGCTCCACGTCGACAACCGTAAACTCAACCGACGGACGCCAAAGGATGATCAACCACTACCACGAGGTGAAGACCCGTTTAATCAACTAAAGACAACTGCAAAATAATTGAAGACCGATCCGAGATCCGATGTACCATCAGCAGAAGATCGAGGAGACGACGTATAAAAACGGACTCTGGAACCCGATGAGAATATCTATGATCAGATAGTGATTCTTTCATACTAAGTAACGCAATGGCGACTGCGACGAAATGTTTGGTTGTAATTCTGCAGCGAAGTCATAGTATATATCTAAGAACACCGAGACGTAGCAGAAATACCCGAATACGTGATCGAGGTCATTTTGATGAAAGAATCCTCTCGCCTAGACCTTGAGGTGTGAACTCTGAGCCGTGCAGATGAGTGGAGCTCGTTTAGGACTGCTGGAACGATGAGCTACTGGAGGAAGAGCTGACGTGACAGCTCACGCTGTTAGTCGGAAGAGCCAAAGTGAGCTAGCTAGTTGGTGTCTCGGAAAGAGCCGCTAACCTAGTACCATTCTCGACTGGAGAGCCGCGTTGGATTTCCTTTGACGATTTTTGTCTATCTCTAGCGTTGGGTCTTTTTGCGTATTAGAGTGTGTTGTTGGATATAGGTAGTGGACTTGGAACTCGATTTTATGCTCTGTTATGTTTTTGAGACCTTGAAACTTTTGAATTCGTGTAAACCAAAAAGCTTGTTTAGAATGAACCCCATTGGTACACATTTTTGTGGAAAAACCCAAAATATACGGGATTGAATTTTCTTGTCGAAACCTTGAACCAAAAACTGATCCTAACTGGGTGTAGCCACGAGGTGGTGGTCGAGTATGTACGCCCGTGCTGAAAAATGAACAGTCGATCGTTGACTCACACGCAAGCTGCAGCTTCCATCACCGGACACACGAAACCCCCAGGCCAACGTGATCGGCCAAAAACCTTGACCTTGTGGATGGTCTCTGAACAGATGCACGTGAGTATCCTGGCGCCCCGCATATGCAGTGCGTGTCATCTCTCGGAGGACAGTGCATTAGAAATTCAAACGTCCATTTTATTTTTCTTTGGACGGTTTGACCGCTGAGAATTCCAAGTTCCACCGAACTGCGTTTGCATCCTTGATCAATAGTGTTGATAAGGAAGCATGGTCGATAGGTTTCCTATGCCTATGCGAGGATTTGTCGAGATGGCGAGATATGGGACTTGTGTTACCAGCAAACGGAGCCATGAAAGGCTACGTTTGTGTCATAGGATTGTGTGTTGTAAGTATGAGTATAGCAGGGCTATACTGCGTGCATGGTTGTACAATTACCATGACAATTGCTTCGACAAGAAGTCACGGGTGTGTCTAGATTGTGGGTAAGTTTCCGACATGACTCGGGCACCATACTGAAACTCAGCTCCACGTGTCGACCACGATTGTTTGACCGATGATCTCACGGTCGAGGCACTATGAGACCTGTTGAGGTAGTGTGTGCATGTTGTGTGTTGCGTTTTGCGATTTCTCACCGTGGGTGGGCCGTTTTGTGTTTTTTATTTTGTATCAAGCAAATATCTGGATAGTACCATTCAAGTTTCCCCCTTCATATGATTAGAGGTTTGATATACCTTGGTTTGGGGTAAATGATTATCCGCTGTCGTGTGCGGTTATTCTTTTGAGATCCTTGCTCGTGTCGGTGACTTGACTTATCGGCTAGCTTTACCACCGGATTTGTCAGGGGTGCATGATGTGTTTCATTTCTCGATGTTGCGTAGATAATTGCATGACGCGGACCACGTGGTGGACTTCAGTGAACTGCGGGTCGAGCGAGACCTTACCTATGAGGAGGTACCGGTGGCCATTTTGGACCAGGGTGTCTGTCGGCTGAGGAACCGGGCAGTGAGCTTTGGGGAAGTACTGTGGATCCGACATGACGAGTCTGAGAAGACTTGAGGGAAGGAGGCCGTGATTAGGGAGAGATTCCCTACCTTCTCGTTTTGGAGGCCTTTGTATTCTTTTAGTTCGTTAGTTTTCTTTTGTCTTCGAATTCTGAGGTCGGAATTCCTTTTTAAGGAGGGTAGTATTGTAGCGCCCCATTTGTTTTATTTAGTATTATTTATTTATTTTAATCGTCCGAGATTATTTAATTCGTGCTGGATTAGTATTTTATTTGATTGTGTGATAGTAATTGTCTTATTTCTTTAGTGTATTAATATTTAATCGAGCCGAATTATTTACCAATTTAACGGGATCATCGATCGATGTGTTAATCGGGAATTTAATTTCGGACGCATGTCGTATCATGGGGCCTCAACCGCACGCGACTCGCGGCCCACGCCCGTACCCAAATTTCCGCCCGGCCCGAGACCCTTGCATGCATGGCCTTTTAATTTGAATTTTAAAATTCAATTTTGTAACTTCTTCCTCCATAAATCAACCATTTTTAATACTCATTATGGGATAGCTTATACCAATTAATTAGGATGGATTGTTGCTAATTGGTCATTTAAACTATCTTCTCCCCACTTTGAACCCTCTCTCTCTTCCACGTACGTACAGAAGGAGGATCTTCTTCCCCCACTCTCACACTCAATCTCGATTTTTCCCCACCTTCTTTCAAGTTTTCTCGCCGGATATATCTCGCCCAACTCATCAGAGATTCTTATCACACTACAGCTGCCGACCAAAGTCGTTCATGGAGATCACATCACTCCTCCACGAGCAGTTGCCGTTGCTGCCTCCCCGTTCGCGAGTTGCATCCCCGCCGTGGCTATCCTCTATTCTTTCCAGCGATAACATTTTCGGACGACCACCCCGGCGTGCCTTCTTATGTTTGAGCAGCGAACCACGTCTGCCACCATCTGTGCAAGAGTTTCAGCCGCATCATTCCCTCTGCTCGTTTGCCTACATTCCTCTGCCACCCCGAATCTAACGCCCCACTTTTATTTACCAAAAATTAGAATAAATTCTTCGAATTTATTTCAAAAACAATATTTGAGGCGCTACTCATTTTCAAAACAATAATCAATACTCAACATACTCTCAATACACGGCAATTATCAATATTCACAATCAATAATAAAATCCCAATAATGCAATAATAATCCAATAATAATCCAATAATGATTCTAGGGAAATAATCCCTATCAACAATCCAATATTCCAATACTAGAAAACAATAATCAATAATAATGCAATAATATCCAAGTTCAGTTTTTAAGGCGGTAGCATTAAACAATTTAAAGACCACCACTCGCATCCCTTCCGCCGTGCCGCATAAACTAACCTGCATCCATGAAGAGCAGGTGGGGATGAGCACAATAGGAAAGTCGAGGTGCTCACTGCTATGCAATAATTAATCTCAATAATCATGAATACAATTTAAGTATGGTCGCAGCATTTATACAAATCAATAACCGTCCCATATCCTATCAATAATCAATAATGAATCTCATCTGCACACCTATAGCAATAGACTACTGCCGAACTATATACCCAACGCCTTATATATGGCCTTACAAGGAATGTTCGGCCAACAGGAGCAATAATCCACCCCGAATGCCAAAACTCACACCTTGGCCTTACATACGAGGATCACCAGCCAAGGCTCACGCCATGACTGCCAACAATAATAAAGGAGACTACCCGGAGGTACGTTCTATAGCTACGGGGATAATCTTTCGATGGCCAATATAGCTCACATCGAAGGCTACATGGTTCACATGCATACTTTGATCATATAACAACAAAAGCAATAAATTAAGGCATAGCAAATTTCACAATTAAAACCCACCTGATATAGCAAAAAGGGCAGCACACATTACCAGTAAGTTGCGAGCTCGGCTCGTCAAGCACCTACAATTTAGTCAAGGCAATAAGGTCAATACTTATCTTGACCTTAAAAGAAAGTCACAATCATACTTGGTCGAACTTGATTCAACCAAGTCGCTCGTGAAGTTCTGTGGATATTAGAACATTTGAACTCAACACTTAGACTTGAAAAATTGCATGAAAGTACCACACATAAACTCAGCACACAAAACAAGGTTAACCGGGTCAAAACACATTTAAGGGTTCGGGAAAACACAAGGGACGGCTCGGCATGGGTGCTGGCTGGCTCGCTGGCCTGGTCCGGGCACGGCTGGGATGCTGCGGGGCGCAGTCGGGCTCACCGGGGGCGCTGGGGCTC
>CACSLK010027751.1:1025888-1040320 GCA_902706635.1 Striga hermonthica | reverse complement strand
GTCAGCACGGGGGCAACGACGGGTGTACGGGGGTGCACGGTAGGTAATCGGGTCGTGGGCGATGGGAGGTACGCGCGGGCGGCGAGCAGCGGACGAGCTGGGCGCGCGGGTGATGGTCACGCGGACGGCGTCCGAAACCACGCAGGCATAGGAGTAAGGGGCAGCGGGACGTACGCGCGCGAGATTAACGGACGAAGAGATGGGCGTGCGATGGCACGCGAGTGGGCGACGGGCGCGAGCGCAGGCCTATGCGCGGAAGGAATATAAGGGGCTGGAAGCGACGCGCGCGACACGGTGCGCGCATGGATGTCGGGGACGATGGACGCTGCGTGGGAGTCAAGCGCGCGGGTTACCGCACGCAACAAGGAGTAGCGGCCGAAGGGCGGCGTACGCGAGGCGGCCGAAAATAATATGAGGCGTGTGATTTGGATTGTTTGGAGTGCAAGCCAAGCAAGATCAAGATCTAGTCAATTTAGGACTCTAGTATATTTAGTTTCCTTCTTGCACAATAATATCTAGAATGTTTAGGTTAAATAATATGTTATTGCTTTAATATGTTTTCTAGGTAGATTAGAATTAGTCATAGTTAGGATCTATAAATAGGGATGATCCCTCATTGTTTTGAGATGTCTTGGATTTGATGAAATAGAAAAGAACGTTTGTTCGAAACTGTGTGTTAGGGTTCGTGAGAATTCGATCATGCAACCGAATTGGTGAGGCTAAGACCCAAGCCAGTTCAACGATTTAGAGAGGCTAAGATCCGATCTATTTCGAGAGTGTAACGAGGCTAATACCCGAGTGAACTCAAGTATCGTGAGAGAGTTAGGCTAATGACCGAGTCGATCACACCTATCGTCGAGAGCAAGGCCGTGGCGAAGCCGTGATCGAGACAAGTTGAGGGAACGCAACACCCGATCCTTCATCATTGGTGCTTTCATTGAGAGTGATTGATTGGGTGTTCGTGAACTTTTCCTATCCCTTTCTTTTTCTTTTTTGGTCGATTTGGGGGTTCGAATTTCTTCGAATTTTTACCCAAAAATTTTTAAATTTTTTTCTTAAAAAAAAGTGTCATCTAGTCCTTTTGTTTGATTTTTTTCGGTTATTACCTTTTGTTGAGGGGCCAAATTTCTTTTGTTTTTCTTTTCTTTTTGGTTCGACTTGTTCGAATTATTTTTATAGAGTTTTTTAAAAAAAAAGTCATGACGAATCGTGAGAGATTCGATGCACTTGAGGAAAGAGTGAGGTCCCTTGGCAACGGACAACACGTGGTCAATGAAAACATGGCAAAGTTGGAGCTAATGATACACGACTTGGCGGGACAGTTCGAGAGAGTCAACTACCATACGCGGAGGAGCCGCACATCGAGATCAGCCATGGCGGGAACGGGTAGTTCGGCGTCTAGTCGCGATGACGACGACGAACAGTCGCGGGGAACGCGCACGACGCGCACTACCCGACACCACGGCGATCGCAGGACGCATGGCCATCGGCATCATCGCGAGGAGCACGTACGTGCGAAACCGAAGATAACGATGCCAACGTTCGAAGATGTAGATCCGGATGCATGGTTAAGTCATGCCGTGCAATTCTTTGAGATCAATGAGGTACACAAGTCTGAAAGAGTTCAAATTGCTGCCTACTACGTGGATGGGGAAGCCAACACATGGTGGCAATGGGTGTCACATGTTTATAAAAATAAAGGCGAGCAAATCAGATGGCGAGACTTTGAGAAGGAGCTGATTGCCAGGTTTGGAACTAGCGAATACTTTGATTATGATGAGGCGCTGACAAGGATCTGCCAAACCGGTAGTCTACGCGACTATCAAAAGGAGTTTGAAAGGATAGCAAGCCGAGTTCGGGATTGGCCCAAAAAGGCACTAGTAGGTGCGTTCGTAGGAGGCTTAAAGGCTGAGTTGGCTGCGGAGGTACGATTGGACAGGCCAAGGTCAACTAGGGCTGCCATGGAAGCAGCGCGACTGCACGAGGATCATCTCGCGACAGTGCGCAGGGCCAGACCGAGCGAGGGGTGTACGGATGCTCGGCGCGTGAGCGTCGCGGTCGACGATACGCCCCCACGGGCCGAGGTCAAGCCAACAGTCGGCGATGGAACATGCACCACTAGCAACTACCGACGGCTGACGGAGGATGAGATACAAAGGCGAAGAGAAAAAGGCTTGTGCTTTACTTGCAACGAGAAATTTGCGCCGGGCCACAAGTGCAAGGGTAAGGAAATTTTTGTGTTGGAAATTGAAGAGGGACGAGAGGAAGAAAAGCCACAGGAAGAGTCCTGGTTGCATATGGTGAAGTGCAACAAGCGTGGTCCTAGGATGATCAGATTCACGGCTGAGATAAAGGATATGTTGTTAGAGGTCCTGGTGGACAGTGGGTCGAGTTTAAATTTTATCGATGAAAGGATAGCCCAAAAGCTGAAGTTGGTACCCACAAAAGTCAAGAAGTTTGCTGTTAAGGTGGCCAATGGACATGAGCTGCAGGGAAGTCAATTATTCAAGAAGGTCCCGATAATGGAACATGATCATGAGCTGGAGATTGATCTTTATGCCTTACCGCTTAGGGCAACAGATATTGTGCTAGGAGTACAGTGGCTTGAAACGCTTGGACCTATTACGACTGACTACAAGTGAGGAAAGATGGAGTTTGGACGACCCGGAAAGCGCATTAAGTTAAGAACTGAGGATCAAGGTGAATTCCCCATTGAAGAAGAAGAGAGTGATGTAGACGTGCTGAACTTTCTCATCCTTGAGGACAAGGAATGTCTTGAAGAGGAGGGGAATGATACGGAAGTGTTTGTCGAGGCCGAAGAGTGGTCGAGGATGATAGATGGTCGAATGGGCGAAAAGGCGCGCATCGGGCGGTGATGCGCGAGAGCGGGTGGTCAGCACGCGGGCAACGACGGGCGTACGGGGGTGCACGGTAGGTAATCGGGTCGTGGGCGATGGGAGGTACGCGCGGGCGGCGAGCAGCGGACGAGCTGGGCGCGCGGGTGATGGTCACGAGGACGGCGTCCGAAACCACGCAGGCATAGGAGTAAGGGGCAGCAGGACGTACGCGCGCGAGATTAACGGACGAGGAGATGGGCGCGCGGTGGCACGCGAGTGGGCGACGGGCACGAGTGCAGGCTATGCGCGGAAGGAATAGGAGGGGCTGGAAGCGACGCGCGCGACACGGTGCGCGCATGGATGTCGGGGACGATGGACGCTGCGTGGGAGTCAAGCGCGCGGGTTACCGCGCGCAACAAGGAGTAGCGGCCGAAGGGCGGCGTACGCGAGGCGGCCGAAAATAATATGAGGCGTGTGATTTGGATTGTTTGGAGTGCAAGCCAAGCAAGATCAAGATCTAGTCAATTTAGCACTCTAGTATATTTAGTTTCCTTCTTGCACAATAATATCTAGAATGTTTAGGTTATTTAATATTTTATTGCTTTAATATGTTTCCTAGGTAGATTAGAATTAGTCATAGTTAGGATCTATAAATAGGGATGAGCCCTCATTGTTTTGAGATGTCTTGGATTTGATGAAATAGAAAAGAACGTTTGTTCGAAACCGTGTGTTAGGGTTCGTGAGAATTCGATCATGCAACCGAATTGGTGAGGCTAAGACCCAAGCCAGTTCAACGATTTAGAGAGGCTAAGACCCGATCTATTTCGAGAGTGTAGCGAGGCTAATACCCGAGTGAACTCAAGTATCGTGAGAGAGTTAGGCTAATAACCGAGTCGATCACACCTATCGTCGAGAGCAAGGCCGTGGCGAAGCCGTGATCGAGACAAGTCGAGGGAACGCAACACCCGATCCTTCATCACTGACTGCCGGCGCGCTGCTGCCGCTGCGTGCGGGCAGCGCGGCCACGACCGGCCCTTGCCGGTCGTCCGGCGACCTCTCTCGAGTAATTCTACATCAAATGACATCAACTGGCTTGACATGATCATAACTACTGAATTTACTGAAAAACATGAATTTTACACGAAAAACTGGACACGGCCGTGGCGTGCGCACCGTGCGCCGCCGACGGCGTTAAGCCGTTTCACGACCAAATCTGATTTTCTCCCGGCAATTAACATATAACTGATCATGAACTACTGATTACTGAATAATTTGACATGAAGTGCTCGAAGAACATTTACTTAAAATAGTTGTTAAGTACACGCGGCCCGTGGTGCGCGCTACATGCGTGATGCGTAAGTGGGTTCTAACCCCCGACGACAAGAAGGGCCGAGAGCCAAGACAACTCGAGGAGGCTGAAAATAAGTCCAAAACGACGCACGCATGGCCTAAGAGACGGGTACGAGCTCGTATGCGAGGCGCACAAGTACACAAGAAAGGGCGCATTCAAGAAGGGCGCGCACACGCGCATTGGCGTAGACGCGCATGGCGCTTGATGGTTTGGCGAAGTGGCGCGCAAGGGGTGGATGTTGGGTGGTTGATGCGCGCGAGGGATTGTTGCGGCGGAGTGAGCGAGCGATGGGCGCTGGGTGAGGTAGCGCTGGGCACACGCAAGCGCGTACGGGCGCTGGGAGCAGTGGGGCGCGTTGGGCGTGCGAATGACATGCGCGCAGGTGGCGTGCGCATGGGAACAAGCCTAGACCGCGTAGGTATAGGAGTGTTGGACGACGAGTGCGGGGCGCACGGCGACACGCGCGAGGCACAATTCAAGAATAAGGCGGCATGCTTAATCCTCGTAGGTATAGGCAAGGCGCGAAAACTAATCCTCGCAGGAATAGGAAAAGCAGTTGAGTGCCGGAACGCGTGTGGGAGATCGGTGATGGGAGTAATCCTCGGAAGATCAGGAAACGTAACCGGGAGCATATTCCTAGTAGGAATAGGAATAGTGGATATGGGCTCAAAGCACAATCCTTCAAGGAATAGGAATGGCGTATGCATGGCGCGAGGCCTTAAGCCTCGAGGTGAGAGGACATGCACACATGGGCGGATGAGGCGCGCGATGCCTCGCGCACCGAGGAATAGGAAAGCGGACGGGTGGCGCGCGCAAGAGGAGGTGGCTTTGGGCGTGTGACTTGAGCTTCTAGAAGTTCTTGGAGTGCAAGTCAAGTAATTAGGAGATCTAGTAGATTTAGGATTTTATGGTAGTAGGATATTTACTTGCCTTAGGATTTAATATTTTATTATTTTAATAGTTTCCTAGTAAGATTAGCATTAGAGGTAGTTGGCACGTATAAATACCCCATGTACCTCATCATATTTTACATGTTGAATTGAGTATTGAATTAGTGAGCCAATTAAGAGGGGAACTTATGTTCTTACGTATGTTTAAACAAGGCCGTTAGTGCGTGTTTACATACAGTGTCGGAGAGAAGGCCATTAGAGCGTCTTGAAGTCACGGTATCTAGGAGAAGGCCGTAGTGCTTCTGTTAGATACACCTATCGTGGATAAACGAAGGCCCTGAGTGCGCCGTTTGTTCACAACCCGTATAGATAACAACATGATTCGTCATCATTGGTGCTTTCATTGAGAGTGATCGATTGGGTGTTCGTTAACTTTTTCTATCCCATTCTTTTTCTTTTTGTTCGATTTTTTGGTTTCTTTTGTTCGGTTTTTTTTCGAATTTTTCCTCAAATTTTCGAAAAAAAAAATTTTGTGAGTCTTAAAAAAAAAAGTGTCATCTAGTCCTTTGTTTGATTTTTTCGGTTATTACCTTTTGTTAAGGGGCCGAATTTCCTTTGTTTTATTTTTTTTCTTTTTGGTTCGACTTGTTCGAATATTTTTTAGAGTCTTAAAAAAAATATGTCTTATGTGCCATTGGATGAGATGGATTTGGAGGATCTTGAATATCTCGAAGGTTTGAAGAGGGAATTAACCCCTTGGGAGCAAGAGTATTTGGAGGAGTTGCACGAGCGAAGAGATCTGGAAGAGAAGCAACTCAAGATCATGGAGGGGTTCGTCAACAAAGAGGCCATGTTAACGTTCGATCTACCAGGCTATGTCGAAGACGAAGTAACCGAGTTCATAGTCGAGCGAGTCGAGTCCAAGGATCCACCTACGTTCGGCGACTTGTTCATGGACGAGGAAGTGGCGATCGACTACTTAGGCCCGCCTATACTCGACGTACAACCCTATGGTAAATTCAATGGAGCCGAAGTGGTCGACATCGAGGAAGAGATCATGCTCGAGGTCGATGGGGACCGTGATTGGTATGTGCGTATGGTCGAAGAGGATATGCCCGATGTTTGGATGGTCGAGGATGAGTCCTTGAGGACAAGGACATTCTCAAAGGGGGCGGGAATGATGCGTAAGTGGGTTCTGACCCCCGACGACAAGAAGGGCCGAGAGCCAAGACAACCCGAGGAGGCTGAAAATAGGGCCAAAACGACGCACGCATGGCCTAAGAGACGGGTACGAGCTCGTATGCGTGGCGCACAAGTACACAAGAAAGGGCGCATTCAAGAAGGGCGCGCACACGCGCATTGGCATAGACGCGCATGGCGCTTGATGGTTTGGCGAAGTGGCGCGCAAGGGGTGGATGTTCGGTGGTTGATGCGCGCGAGGGATTGTTGCGGCGGAATGAGCGAGCGATGGGCGCTGGGTGAGGTAGCGCTGGGCACACGCAAGCGCGTACGGGCGCTGGGAGCAGTGGGGCGCGTTGGGCGTGCAGATGACATGCGCGCAGGTGGCGTGCGCATGGGCACAAGCCTAGACCGCGTAGGTATAAGAGTGTTGGACGACGAGTGCGGGGCGCACGGCGACACGCGCGAGGCACAATTCAAGAATAAGGCGGCATGCCTAATCCTCGTAGGAATAGGCAAGGCGCGAATACTAATCCTCGCAGGAATAGAAAAAGCAGTTGAGTGCCGGAACGCCTGTGGGAGATCGGTGACGGGAGTAATCCTCGGAAGATCAGGAAACGTAACCGGGAGCATATTCCTAGTAGGAATAGGAATAGTGGATATGGGCTCAAAGCACAATCCTTCAAGGAATAGGAATGGCGTATGCATGGCGCGAGGCCTTAAGCCTCGAGGCGAGAAGACATGCACGCATGGGCGGATGAGGCGCGCGATGCCTCGCGCGCCGAGGAATAGGAAACCGGACGGGCGGCGCGCGCAAGAGGAGGTGGCTTTGGGCGTGTGACTTGAGCTTCTATAAGTTCTTGGAGTGCAAGTCAAGTAATTAGGAGATCTAGTAGATTTAGGATTTTATGGTAGTAGGATATTTACTTACCTTAGGATATAATATTTTATTGTTTTAATAGTTTCCTAGTAAGATTAGCATTAGAGGTAGTTGGCACCTATAAATACCCCATGTACCTCATCATATTTTACATGTTGAATTGAGTATTGAATTGGTGAGCCAATTAAGAGGGGAACTTATGTTCTTACGTATGTTTAAACAAGGCCGTTAGTGCGTGTTTACATACAGTGTCGAGGAGAAGGCCATTAGAGCGTCTTGAAGTCACGGTATCTAGGAGAAGGCTGTAGTGCGTCTGTTAGATACACCTATCGTGGATAAACGAAGGCCCTGAGTGCGCCGTTTGTTCACAACCCGTATAGATAACAACACGATCCGTCATCAATGCGCGACCACGCCCCTAGGTCAACTCAACGAGAAAACATGAAAATCTTTCGAGCAAATGAGGTTAACTGAACATAATATTGCATATCATGGCTGAATACACGAAGCTTATTTGGGAGATCTCGAATAAAACATAAACATGCTCGACAAGTACTACACGCACGATCGAAAGTGATATTCGGATAAATCAAGAACATGACTTGAACATGGCGGATCTAACATGGCCCTTTTAACATCAAGAAAAGGCAAGATTAAAGTACCTCTTCGAACGCTCGACAACACTCCGCTGGTGCGGTGTCCGTGGGCGTGAGTGCGGTACTCGGCGCTTGACTAGCTTCTTGCGTACGGTGTGCTAAGCTCTCCTTACTTAACTCTCACAAACAACTTAAGCTAAAGAAAGTCTATGGGCTGAGTAGTATATGGAGCAAAAGTGCTGAAGTTTCCTCACTTATACCATTTTATACTTAAGAAACCGAATGAGGAAAATGAGGAAAGGTCATGGACCAATAACCTTGCTACACTTGCGGCTAAAAGGAGTTTAAGAGGTTCATGTGATGCTTAGTCATCTAAGTAATAGCTTAGTCACTCCTTAGCTAATTTAATATGAAGACACCTCATGCTTGGAGCAAGTAAGGAATTTCCATGATTTATTGCTCCAAATACACACGACATTATGAAGAGAAATTGAACATGATTTATTTACTAAAATTTCTCACGGCAATTTGCTTAGCACTTGGCATGACTTTTCCTTAATTAAACGTACTTATCATGCTTAATTAATGGCTAAGCTTGGTACTTAAATACCAACATTAATCCGAATATAACCGTGACTTCGAAATTAATTTCGAAGAACCTTAACTGGAATAAAGTTCCGAACAATTAAAATCGATAAAATAATTATTTCGGAACTAAATACATGATTCATATAATTAATCTGACAGGATATTACAATCCTCCCTCCTTAAAAATTTCTGTCCTCGGAAATTCAAAACGAACTGAATAAACATGAAATATGTATATGAAACATGAAAATATGTACATCAAAACTGAAAGAAAATGAGCGCGAATGTCAGCCTCCGCCTCCCAAGTAGCTCCGTGGCGATCCCACTGAATACGCACGAGGGGAACATCTCGCTTCCGGAGCCGACGAACCTTACGATCCAATACAGCTACCGGTCGCTCCTCGTACAAAAGATCTGGCTGAACCTGAATATCTGAATGGGGAATGACATGATCGGGGTCGCACATGTACTTACGCAACATAGATGCATGAGAAACACTATGAATGCCTGATAGCTCGAGAGGTAAGGATAATCGATACGCAACTTCGCCAACTCGCTCGAGAACCTCGAACGGGCCAATGAATCGAGGGTGCAGCTTCTCTCTCTTCTCGAATCGAACGACTCCGCGAATTGGACGAACTCTGAGAAAAGCTGGCTCGTCAACCTCGAACTGAATATCTCGTCGATGATGATCGGTTGAAGATTTCTGTCGACTCTGAGCTGTCTTGACTCTCTGCCGGATCAACTCGACCTGATCTGCTGTCTCCTCGATCAACTTCAGACCGAGTATTCGTCGCTCTCCGACGTCGTCCCAATAAAGAGGGGAACAACACTTACGACCGTAAAGTGTCTCGTAAGAAGCCATCTGAATAGAAGAATGATAACTGTTGTTGTACGCGAACTCAGCATACGGCAACAACGACTCTCACTTAGCACCCCTGTCAACAACCAAAGCGCGAAGCATATCCTCAAGCGTCTGAATGGTCCGCTCGGACTGACCATCTGTCTCTGGATGGTAGGCTGAACTGAACTCTAGTTTCGTGCCCATCGCCTCGTGTAAACTATGCCAGAATCTACTGACAAATCTAGGATCTATGTCTGATACGATAGTAACGGGCACTCCGTGGAGTCGAATGATCCCACGGGTATATATCTCAGCCAACTTATCAAAAGACATCTTCATCGAAACGGGTAAGAAATGAGCGACTTTAGTCAATCTGTCGACCACGACCTAAATAGCATCGTGATGTTCAGATGACCTCGGTAATCCCGTAATGAAATCCATCGTGACTTCCTCCCACTTCCACCTCGGAATCGGCAGTGGTTGCAGGAGGCCGATCAGACTCTGATGTTCGGCTTTGACTTGCTGACAGGTAAAACATCTCCTGACGAACTCGACAACGTCCTTCTTCATCCCTCGCCACCAGAACGACCCTTTCAGGTCAGGATACATCTTCGTGCTCCCGGGATGGGCTAGATAGGGTGCGGTGTGAGCCTTTGATAAAATTTCCTTTCGCAATGCCTCAACTTTCGGCACTACGATCCTGCCTCTGAACTCTAAAGCACCATCTGAACCTCGCTGAAAACCCTCGACGCCTCCGGCGCGGACTTTGGCATCCATGACACGAACAAACTCGTCAGAGCCTACTCCCGCTGGATTCTTTCTCTCAGCGTCGGCTGAATCTGCATGGCACTGATATTGGCACTGACACTCCCCGAAATGGCTATGGGAAGTGCATCGACTGCCTGAATCTACATCCGGGCGAACTCCTGAATCAACGGACTCTGCTGAGTAACGACGTACGTCAAGTCACCCCTCACCTTTCGGCTTAGGGCGTCCGCAACGACGTTTGCCTTTCCCGGATGGTACTGAATCGAGCAATCGTAATCCTTGACAAGCTCGAGCCAACGGCGCTGTCTCATGTTAAGCTCCTTCTGAGTAAAAATGTACTGCAAGCTCTAATGATCTGTAAAAATCTCGCAATGACCGCCGTAAAGATAATGTCGCCAAATCTTAAGGGCATGAACGACTGCTGCTAACTCCAAGTCGTGCGTCGGATAGTTCTGTTCGTGTGGCTTGAGCTGACATGAAGCATACGCGACGACCTGGCCATCCTGCATAAGAACGCATCCCAAACCCTGTCTCGAAGCATCGTTGAAAATGGTGAAACTCGGAGAAGGATCAGGAATAGTCAACACCGGTGCTGAAGTTAATCTCCCCTTGAGCTCTTGAAAGCTCGACCCACATCGGTCAGTCCACTCGAACGTCACAGACTTCCTCATCAGCTGGGATAATGGGAGGGAAATCTTGGAAAAGCCCTCGATAAACCTGCGATAGTAGCCAGCTAAATCGAGAAAACTGCGAACCTCGGACGGACTCTTCGGTGTCGACTAGTTCTGAACAGCAGAGACCTTGGAAAGATCCACCGCGATACCTGCCTGAGTAATCACATGACCCAGAAAGGCTACTCGCTTGAGCCAGAACTCGCATTTGGAGAATTTTGCATACAACTTTTCTCGTCTGAGGGTTTCGAAAACCACCCTCAGATGCTCCTCGTGCTCCTTCTGGCTCTTCGAGTAGATAAGAATATCGTCAATAAAGATAATGACAAAATGATCGAGGTAGGGATGGAAAATACGGTTCATCAGGTCCATGAAAACCGCTGGAGCATTACTGAGGCCGAATGGCATGACGACAAACTCGTAATGGCCGTAACGAGTCTTGAAAGCTGTCTTAGCAATATCTGACTCCTTGATCTTCAGCTGGTGGTAGCCTGATCGCAAATCAATCTTTGAGAAGACACAAGCTCCCCTCAGCTGATCAAATAAATCATCGATCCTGGGAAGCAGATACTTGTTCTTGATCGTCAACCGGTTAAGATCCCGGTAGTCGATACACATGCGCATGGATCCATCCTTCTTCTTGACAAAGAGAACGGGTGCTCCCCAAGGTGACACGCTTGGTCGGATGAAACCGAGTCATAAAAGCTCCTGAATTTGCGCCTTAAGCTCCTGCAACTCCTTCGGCGCCATACGGTATGGGGCTTTGGATACTGGGCCGGCTCCTGGAATGAGATTGATAGAGAACTCCACCTGCCGGTTAGGCGGTCCTCCTGGAAGCTCGTCTGGGAACACGTCCACAAACTCACGAACAATGGGAACATCGTGAGGTGATCGTGCTTTCTGAGAATCATCGACAAGGCTCACCAGATAACCCTGGCAGTTGCCTCGTCGTAGCAACTTGATGGCTTTCGCCATCGAAACGACATGAGGTAATGAACGATTCCTGGTGCCAAAGAAGGTAATCGAATCGTCTCCCGGAAGATAGAGAGTAATCTCCCGCTCATGGCATCGGATATCTGCATGATAAAAGGATAGCCAATCCATTCCGAGAATAAGGTCAAAGTCCCTCATCTAGAGAACATACGCGTCGGTAGAGAATACTCGGCCACCAATGGAGAGGCTAAAATCTGAAGCTTTAGCTGAGGTCACTATCTTTTGTCCCGAGGCTAGACTCACCTCGAGAGGATCGACAGCGGTGATAGAATGAACTCCGATGGCATCAAGACATCATCGTGAAATGAAAGAGTGCGTCGTTCCAGTATCGGACAAAGCGAAAACAAGAATATTATTAAGCACAACCATCCCTGACATAGTACCTGGCTGCTGCTCGGCCTCAACCTGATCGACTGCGTAAACTCGGGCCTGCTGTCTGCCCCTCTACTGCTGCTGCTGAGGCGGCCTCTGTGCCTGCTGACGGGGCTGCTGCTGCGGTGGCTGCTGAGGCTGCTGGGGCTGCTGTCCCTTCTTCAGACAACGGTTAGCAAAGTGTCCGGGCTCATGACAGTAATAATATACATCCTAGCCGAAGCGACACTCGCCTCGGTGAAGTCGTCCGCAAGTCGGGCACGGTGGAACCTGCTGCTGTCTCTATCGGGTCCTCTTGTCAGTCTGGCCACCCTTCCCCTTCCTCTTCTTCTCTTTCATCGACTGGGCAGCTGGTAGGGCTGGTGGAGCTGTGGATGACTGGGCGGGGGCGGATGGCTGAGAACGATCATGGACGACCTCTCTCCTGATGCTGGCGTCCACCTCCTGGGCAATCGAAACAGCACGAGCATACGTCTGGGTCCCGTGACCTACAATATTGTGACGGACTGCTGGGTAAAGCCCGTCAATAAAGCGTTGTGCCCTCTGTGCCTCCGTACGAACCAGGTCCAGAACAAAAGCTGCAAGTCGGGTAAACTCTCTCTTGTACTCGTCAACAGAACGAGTACCCTGCTGGAGCGATAGGAACTGACGCTCCATCTCTGCTCTGTAATAGGTGGGGTAGTACTTCTCGCGGATCAGCTCCTTGAGCCTATCCCATGTACATCCCTCCTTCTCGCCGGGACGCATGCTCCAGTAGGCATTCCACCAGAGTCGGGCATCACCGGTTAGCTGAAGCTGAGCGCAGATAACACGATATCTGTCTGGACAATCCATGACCTCGAAGATCAACTCAAGGCCCTGAATCCACTCGTCCACGACACGGGGATCTCCCTGCCCGGAGAATTTCTCAGCATGATAGTCGCGAAACTGTGCGACTACTGTGGCCTGAGTAAGAACCGGGTGATCGGGTTCCCTACGGGGCGACATCTGATCATTGAGAAAGTTCAATATTATTGAACACATGAAAAATACTCTGACTGATTACTAACGCACATAAATTTCTTGACGAGTTGCCAAAAATGGCTGGAAAAATACTGACATGAGTCATGGGTAATCTAGAGTTATATCTGAGTATACTGAACTCTAAAGTCTGAACCTGATTCGAGCATCTTAACTAAGTCATGATTAATAATTTCTGAGCATAGGATAAGTAATATGTTTATAACTGAAAACATAAATCAGCACTTACCTGTAGTCGGCGAGGCGTGAGCGTGACGGTTCAGGTTTTTCTAAAAATTACTGACTCGTAAAAACTTTTCAGAGACGCAGAAATGTGCTCTGATACCAATTGTAACACCCCGCCTTTTACTGAAATTCATAGTACGCGTTTCGCAAATTTTCTAAATAAATAAATAAAATATTTATTTTGCGAAAACTGATTCGGTGTGTTACCGTAAGATCTGACTTATTTTGAAAACCGTTAATTCTTAAACTGATAATCAAAACGGTTACAAATATATTAACCGACTAAAGTCGGGTCAAAAGCTGAGTTAAGTACTGAAACTGTAGCGGAAACATTAGCGTAGCCAAAACATAATATGTACATATCAACAAAAGTCCTGAACCGCTCGCTGGCTCACTCCTCGTTCCCGACTCTGCGACATGAAAAAACATGAAATACGTGGGGGCGTGAGCACTATAACACTGTGCTTCGTAGAAACTCATATAAAGTAAACAGTGAAAATAATAACAATACCATGATCCTGGCATATATAACTGAACTGAAACTGAAACTGATAACTGATATCTGATACCGGTACTGAATAATCTGATACTGATCTCCTGATATAAATCACCTGATTGATAACTGAACATCTGCCGGCATAGCCGGACACCATGTGCACACTCTAGTGGGCAGATTAAGGCCACTAGAACCCAGAATGGACCGGCGACCATTCCCAGCGGATACTGATAATACATACCTCAAACATGGTAGCGTAATTATAATCAATGTAGTACTCAGTCTGAGTCCCCACCTGATCCGTGAAAATGAAAGATAGTACTGACGACTGATGCCGGATCAAACTGAAATATAATATAAACAATTACTAATGACTATGCTCAGACTGATAATTTAACTGATTAATTATGTTAAGATGCTCTACTGGACTTAACATGATATTCGGATTTAATCGGTCTAACTGAAACTGGTTAAATACGGAACTGAACTGATATTAATTTACTGAACTGAACTGAACTGAACCCGGAAATTATAACTGAAAATGAGACTAACATGGACCAGGACCAAAAACATAAAATTAAGGGCTGAACCGGTGCAACCGGTCTAAACCGGACTGAACCGGTCTGGACTGGACCGCCGGTCTGCTGAGCCGGGCGGTCGGGCGCTGGCTCGGCCAACAGGCCTGCTGATGCTGCACGCACAGGCGCTGCCTCGCTGGCTGC
>CACSLK010027751.1:989052-1015669 GCA_902706635.1 Striga hermonthica | reverse complement strand
TTTTTTTTTTTTTTTTTTTTGTGTTTTCAAAACAAATGAACATATATAAAATGCAATCAGCAATCACCTCCAATACTATCCCGCAACTCAATATCATCATCACGAGGTTAATCAACAAAATCAGTTAAGGCTCAAAGGGGGTGACTAGTGACTGTTATTCACGAAAAGAAGAAGGAAAAGATAATACAAGGAATGCCTCAATCATATTCACGTTTCACAAATCTAATTGAGTTATTTCAAAGAAGCCTCAAGCAAATTCTACTTGACAAGTTTTCGATCAATATCACACAAGAAACAAAATAGGCTCAAACCTCACAAGGTAAATATGTTCCTCAAAACAACCAAGCCAATTAATCAAAGTACGTCACTCGATCACATCATCACAACTTCTCAATTCAACCAACAGTTATCAACCAGTCATACAATACACCATAATCCAAACTCAGAAAAACACAGAAACCTAAAACTAGACTGGTCCACCACGCAAAAGAAAGAAATAAAACGACCTAAAAATAAAAACTAGACCTGGTCAACCACATAGCCACATAAAATGCAAAAGCTCCCCACACTTAAAAGCAGACAATGTCCCCATTGTCGACTCGCAACACAGTGACAAGTCACTTGGTCCTGGACTAGGAGGAGGAGGAGGAGGATAGGGCTGGCCAGCGCCGGAACCAAACTGAGCATCCCACCGGGCCTCAAGAGCCTGAAAGCGCGCGTCGAACCCCGCATGTCTCTGTCGTAACGATCCTCGAACTATGCCCACCACGGAGGAGGCTGGGACCACCAGGCGGGCGGTGCAGACGATGCAGCCGGACGCTGCTGATGATGATGTGTGGCTCGGGGCGCTCGGCGGTCGGGCTCTGGAACAGGCTCAGGAGCGGGCTGCCAACCGGAAGGAGGCGGAAGGAGACGCCTATCGTCGAGAGTATTCTGATCATGCTCCATCTCCTCCGTCTCACGGGTATCGTCGGTCTCCTGCTGAGGGCGAGAAGAACCGGCCTGGTCAGCGGAAGCGGCAGCATCCAACTTCCTCATGTATGTGGCGTAGGGCTGGCGCCCCTATAATCCACGAATGTACGCCGGTCGGAGATCAGACCCGAATGGCTCAACTCGAATGGGTCAATGCGCCGCATCGGAACAGGTAGATTGCCGGAAGCTATCGGATCGATATTGAAATGTAGGGCAAAAGCTGTCACCACGTGGCAGAAACATGCAGCCGCACGCTTATTCCAGAGCACTGCCCGGAACTTGTTCTTGAGGACCGCCTGCATATCCAGATTCGTACGCCCAAACATGGCCCAGAGCACGGAAAGGTCGATCTGCGTGAACTTATTGACCTCTTTCTTCCCGAAGAGGCCATAGCACAAAAACTTGTGCATAACGACAATCGCACCGTGCTCGATGAGGCTGTTGGGCATGCCCTGAGAATCCCACACAGTGTCGGGAGAGAGCTCGGTCCAAAACTGAGCAGAAACCATGCCGGATACCACCGAGTAGCCGCCACTCGAAAGTCCCAAAACACTCTCAAAGGTGGCATCGCCAATGACTCTTCGGGTCCCAATCAAACGACAAGTCATAGTGTCGTATCCGTCAGCTCCCCGTTGGAACTCAAGTGTACTAAAGAACTCGAGCGTGAGGTTCCGGTAAGTCGGGTGGAATACGTCGGCATATCTCCTCATATGTAGCACCTCTAAATAATGCTCGACTGTCTCCAAGATGCCGAGGTCCGTAAGCAACGTGAAGTCGAATGTCTTGGACTTCAGGACCTCTTTCTGCGCGAGCCGAGAGTAGATTTTCCCCTCTCGTTCGTCGAGGATGGTGAAGGGGGCATCGTACTGTGCCCGTAGATCGACCGGCTCGGCTTGGGAAGATGACTCTCCTTGTGTGGTCTTACGTTTGTTGCGTTTGGTAACCATTTGGAATATGAAACTCACTTGGGCAATTCACCGAACACCTTGTGGGCACGAAAGTGAACTTGGAAGCTTATGGAAAGACAAAGATGGCTTAGCCCAAATTCAATTCCACTAGCAATGGAATTCCTCAACACCAACTCACGAAATTCATCAGCGTCACGATATAGCAAGAAATCGATTATCGGGTGAAACTTGATTAGGCTCGGAAGGTGTGGCTGTGTAGATGCTCGAAGAGATGAGGACCGATGACGAAGTGGACAGCAAATAGCAACGATACTGGCAGGAGATGACTGACGCACGGTGGCCGGAGAAAATGCCGGCGAGGCGGCTTGCCGGAAAACGTCGAGATGAAGTCGGCAGACACGGACCTAGGGCTTACCGTCGCGGTTCCTTGTGCGAGTAGATGGAAGGGTGTGATATAGAGAGTACAAGAGCGAAAAGGGCTTGTTGGTGTCGGAGGAGAAGAACGCCGGTGGTCGGAGTTGTTGGCCGGAGGTGGAGCGAGGGGATGGTGGCACACAGGTGATCGTCGGTCGCGAGGTAGGAGTTGCGAGAGAGAGAGATATAATCCTGCACAGTAAAATAAACAATCCGTCAATTTAACAAAGCAGGTAAGTCGCGACATATAAGTCGCGAGTCACAACATCGGTTCGCGACATATTTTTATTTTATTTTATTTCATTTTATTTTTATTTTATTTTATTTTTTATTATTTTTTTTTTAAAGCAGGAAACTCGGGAAAATATGTCACGAGTCACGACATATTGTCGCGGGATAGGTCGCGAGTCGCGAGACTTTCGCGACTCGCGACTCGAACAGAGGCCGATGGCTGAAAAACGAGGGGTTAATCGCGACAATCTCGCGAGTCGCGACTTTGCAAGTCGCGAGTCGCGACATTTACTCGCGAGGCGCGAGAGTAACAGAGAACTATTTAGACGAGAAACTCGCGAGTCGCGACATATCTCGCGAGTCGCGACATGATCTTTTTTTTTGGATAAAAAGAAAGAAATAAATATAAAGATATATATATATATATATACACAAAATACAAAGGAAGCTCAGTTAAATCAAGGATACACTGGTTTGCCGAGACCGATGGTCTCGACATGATACTTCCCGAAACTCTCCCTCGAAATAAGGCTTCACTCGCTGCCCGTTAACCGTAAATAGCTCATCATTGGCTGGATTCCGGAGTCTAACGGCCCCAAAAGACAGCACCTCATCAATAATGTACGGGCCACTCCACCGGGACTTAAGTTTTCCCAGAAATAGACAAAGTCGTGAGTTGTAGAGAAGGACTTTCATGCCCGGTACCAGCTCCTTTCGAACAATGTGGGCATCATGGAGTCTCTTCACCTTATCCTTGTAGATCTTGGCATTTTCATATGCCTCGTTCCTTCTTTCTTCCAACTCCAAGAGCTGCAACAATCGAGATTTTCTGGCTGCGTCTAGATCAAAATTCGCCTTCTTAATCGCCCACAAGGCCTTATGCTCAATCTCAACTGGTAGATGACAAGCCTTCCCATAGACTAATCTGAATGGACTCATGCCCAAAACGCCTTTGTACGCTGTACGTTGGGCCCACAATGCATCGTCGAGCCGGCTCGACCAATCCTTCCTTGATGAGTTGACCGTCTTCTCTAAGATGGTCTTGATCTGCTTATTACTGGTCTCAGCCTAGCCCGAAGTGTGTGGGTGATATGGAGTAGCCACTTTGTGCATTATGCAATACTTCTTCATCAGCTTCTCAAAGAGCTTGTTGCAGAAGTGCTTCCCTCCATCACTCACTATTGCTCTTGGGAACCCAAACCTACTCAATATATAACCTTGCACAAACTTAATAACAATATTAGCATCACATGTCTTCGTGGGGATGGCCTCAACCCACTTAGACACGTAATCTACAACAAGCAAGATGTACTCGTGGCCATTAGACTTAGGAAACGGTCCCATAAAATCGATGCCCCAAACATCAAAAATTTCGACTTGAAGGTTGTTTTTCAAGGGAATTTCATTTCGGTGACCTATATTCCCAGTTCTTTGGAATTGATCACAAGAACGGCAAAAAGTATGGGCGTCTTTAAAAAGGGATGGCCAAAACAAACCTGACTGTAATACCTTAAAGGCGGTTTTTTGACCGCCAAAGTGCCCCCACAATGGAACGCATGACAGAATGTGAAGACATCAGCTTGCTCCTCTTGTGGAACACATCTTCGAAGCACTTCATCCTTCTCCATCTTGAAAAGAAATGGCTCGTCCCAGAAGTAGCCTCTACACACAGCAATAAAACGCTTTCTCTCTTGGGAAGAGAGATTAGGTCGTAGTTTACCACAACACAAATAGTTCACAATGTCAGCATACCAAACACTTTTCGACACTTCATGTGCATGTTCATAAGGGATATTATCATTAACATAATGATGCACAATCGATGATGAAGATGATTCAGATGGTACTATGCGTGACAAGTGATCAGCAACTACATTTTCAGAACCTTTCCTATATTTTATATCAACATCAAATTCTTGCAGTAACAAGATCCACCGGATGAGCCGTGGTTTAGAATGAGTTTTGCTCAAAAGGTACTTCAAAGCCGCATGGTCAGAGTGTAATAACTTTGGAACCCAAAATATATGATCGAAATTTTTCAAGAGAAAAGACCACGGGTAGAAGTTCCTTCTCGGTGATATTGTAATTCTGCTGGGCCCCATTGAGAGTCAAGCTAGCATAATAAATCACTCGAAGCAACTTATCAACTCGCTGACCCAAAACGGCGCCCACTGCAAGATTAGACGCATCACACATGATTTCAAAAGGAATAGACCAGTTAGGGGCAATCACAATGGGGGCACTCACAAGCTTGCTCTTTAACTCATTAAAAGCACATAAACAAGCATCATAAAAAACATATGGCACGTCCTGGGCAAGCAAATGACATAGAGGCTGACTAATTTTAGAAAAATCCTTAATGGAACGCCTATAGAACCCTGCATGCCCCAAAAAACTCCTAATCCCCTTAACATTCACAGGGGGGGGGGGAAGTTTTTTTATAACATCTACCTTGGCCTTGTCGACCTCTATCCCCCTACAAGAAACAACATGACCTAAGACAACTCCACTTCTCACCATAAAATCACTCTTTTCCCAGCTTAAAGTCAAATTGGACTCAATGCAATGTTCAAGGACTTTAGACAAATTACGAAGACAATGAGAAAATGAATCACCAAATATAGAGAAGTCGTCCATGAATACCTGCAAGCAATCCTCAAGCATATCCGAGAAGATGGAGAACATGCACCTCTAAAACGTACTCGGTGCATTACAAAGGCCAAAGGGCATTCGTCTGAACGCAAAAGTACCAAAGGGGCATGTGAATGTCGTCTTGGGCTGATCCTTGGGTGCTATGGCCACTTGGTAGTAGCCAAAAAACAGTAGAACTGGTGGCCCGATAGACGATCTAGGACCTGGTCAATGAACGGCAACGAGAAGTGGTCCTTCTTGGTCACAGCGTTCAGTCGCCTATAGTCAATGCACATGCGCCACCCGGTAGTGATGCGGGTGGGGACCAACTCCTTCTTGTCGTTCTCGATCACGGTTATGCCTCCCTTCTTTGGCACCACATGAATAGGGCTGACCCACTCACTACAAGCCACCGGGTAGATCAATCCCTCAGAAAATAACTTTAGCACCTCTTTCTTCACTACCTCCATCATATTCGGGTTTAGCCGTCGCTGGCTATCCCGAAACGGTTTGGCTCCTTCCTCCAGAATAATCCAGTGCATACAAGTCGAGGGACTAATCCCCTTGATGTCTCCCAGACTCCACCCGATTGCTATCTGGTTCTTTCTGAGCATGACTATCAGCTCCTCTTCTTTCTCACTGTCGAGCCCTGCAAAAATGATCACCGGCTTCTGATGGGCATCATCCAAGAAAACATACTTAAGGTGCTTGGGCAGCTCCTTAAGCTCAAGTGTGGTCTCAGCTCGGGTATGGCCTTTTCCTACTTCAAAAAGCTCCACTATAGGCTTTTCCTCTTCCTCAAAAGCCGACAACAATACGTCCTCGAACTCCTGGAATACCATCTCATCCACGAAAGGGTCAGCAACATCAATAAAAGCACATTTTTCTATAAAATTTGCAGAAGATGAAGACATGGCCCCTCAGACAGAAATAGACACCGACTCCCCCAAAACCGTCATATTCAGGGTCGCATTCTTCACATCGATGAGAGTGTTAGTCGTCACCATAAAAGGTCTACCGAGAAGGATGGTGTGATCCTTCCCATTCTCGTGCACATCCCCAACGTCTAGAAGGATGAAATCCACTAGAATGATAAGCTTACCCACCTTCACGAGAACATCCTTGACTACTCCCTTGGGATACCTGATAGAGCGGTTTGCTAACTGGAGGCACATGCGAGTTGGCCTCAAATCCCCAAGGTCGAGCCTTTGAAAAATCGAGAAGGGCATGAGATTGATTCCGGCTCCGAGGTCAAGCATCCCCAAAGCCACCTTTCCATTCCCCAAGGCTATCTGGATAATGAACCCACCAGGGTCACGTTCCTTCTTGGGAAAGTCGTGCTGCATAGCACTTGCCACCTCATACACGACCACCTTCTCTCCATTTTCGAACTTCCTCTTCTTGGTCACCAAGTCCTTAAAGAACTTACCATATGATGGCATATTCTTAATCACATCGAGGAGTGGCAAGTTTACATTCACCTTAGAGAGCATGTTGAAAAGATCTGGGAACTGTTTCTCTTGCTTCTCGTTCCTAAGTCTGTCCGGAAAGGGAATGCGCAGCTTGTATGGATTTGGCGACTTGTGTACCACCGGCTCATCTGACGCCTCCCCGGACTCTGTTTCCTTGATCTTTTTTGAATGAATCTCCCGATCCTCGGGCTCGGGCATCTGCACTTCGTTGTCCACTTCTTTCCCGCTCCTGAGCACTGTGATAGCTTTAGCTTGCTCGGGCTGACTTGGCAACTTCCCCTTGTTCATCTCGGTCTCAATGGTCCCAACCCTGGCAGCTAGTTGGCCTAACTGTGTCTCTATGCGCTTGATGGAGGCATCCTGATTGACATCCCTCTGCTCACGGTTAGCCATAAGCTGAAGGATTTTGGCAACATCGTCTTGGAGGTTCGAACTTGACCCCGCTTCCGGTCCTCTCTGCTGCTGCTGTGGCTGCTGGGGCTGGTAGTTCGGCCGGGGCACAAAGTTGGGTCGAGGTTGTTGCTGCATAAAGTTCGGACAGGGTGGCTGAAGGGTGTTGGAGTTGTTTGACCACGAGAAGTGTAGGTGGTTCCGCCATCCTGGATTGTACATGTTGGAATATGGGTCATTGACTGGCCGGTTCTGATATCCCTGTAAGGCGCTGGCATCCGCATACTGCTCTCCAGAATCCTGCTCGAAAGATGAGGGGCATACTTCGGACCTATGCCCTGGGACTCCACACGCCCCACATGTATCAACAGCAAATGTATTAACCGGCTCTGATCCTCGTGCGGTAAGATACCTCATCTGCTCAGTAAGCTTAGCTAGTTGTTGGGCCACCATATCATTGCTTGTACCGACCTCATTCACTACTGCCCTCTTGCCTCGAGTGCTCTTCTGCGATGAGTTCGTACTCATCGTCTCAAAAATCTCAAACATCTCCTCGGCTGTCCTTGCTCCGATATCACCTCCTGCCGCGTTGTCGACCATATACTACAAGTTCTGGTGGAGGGAATCATAGAAGCAGTTCATGAGTAGCCCGGGAGAGAGGTTGTGATGGGGGCACTGCCGTTGGAGATCCTTGAACCGCTCCCAAGCCTCATGAAGAGACTCATTCGGTAATTGAGCAAACGAGATGATCTGCGACCGGAGCTCCTGAGTCTTCTGATGGGAGTAATTCTTCCCAATGAACTTCGAGATTCCTCGGTCCATGTAGTGAGAGAGCCAGGTGCAAGTGTCATGAACCAGGCCTTGGCCCGGTCTTTCAGAGTCTCGGGAAAGCACCTCAGCTTCAACTGCTCGTCATTAAGGTCATTGAGAGGGAAAGTGTTGATGACATTGTAAAATTCCCAGATGAAGTTGAGTGGATCCTCGCTTGGAAGCCTGTGGAATGCCGACAACTGATTGTAGTGAATCATTTTAAGCTCGTAGTTTCGTGCAGCATCCGGCAAACGAATGCATGAAGTGACTGGCCCGATAACCGGCTGGGCCAAGGTTCGGAGGGTGTTACGGGGAGCTTGTTGTTGTCGTTCACCCATATCGAGGTTGCTGCTTTCGGATGATTTTAGAGAATGTTCGTCTTCCCCGTGCGATTCCAGAGTAAGCTCTTCCAGCAGCTCCCTCAGGCTCTCGTTGACAGATTTGTTGATCGGAGATAGCAGTTTGCGTCCACTCCTGGTACGCATACACAAAGACAAGAGCTCGTCACGAGCACCAGATAAACAAAAGAAAATAAAATAAAATCAAAATAAAACAAAGAACTAACACCTAACAAATATAAAGAAAACAAGAGAAACACGAAAAATAAACGAATAAGCGCACAATTAAAGTCCTAAACCCTCCCCGGCAACAGCGCCAATTTTGTTGTAAGTATTTTTACCGGAGTAGAATCGAAAGATTCGTTCTCCGGGTCGTATCGCAAGGAAGGTTAGCCGGATTCAGTCGTACGTTTATTCAATCACGATAAAGAGAAAAAATCTTAAACACTGTATTTCAATGGTTTTGGTTTTAATTATAACTAGTGACTCGAAAACAAATGAAAAGCGATTTAAATAGCAAACGAATTTATTCAAATGATTAAAGAGCTAGGGAATCGGGGATAATTGCTTTCAGTTCTAACACAACTACCGGCAATCAATTGCTCGGTTAAAAGACTTGAATCGTTTCTCGTCCAGAGGCTTACTCTCAATAACTCTTCGTAACAAGAGAGTGAACGTACACGATCGACTATCAATTCCAACAACTCATAGACAATACTATTACGAACAAGTCTACTCTAAACAAGCCTATATCGACCACGTCTCCCCTCTTGGTTCTACACGTTGATTAATTAGGTTAGGAAGGTAATCAATCTACTAACCCTAGAATAAGAACAACTTGAATAGATATGAACAATTAAGAACAAGCAATTATAATCGAACCTAATCAATCATCCCCTATCCCTAGCGTATGAATTTAGCTACTCATATGGAATTCAACATCAAAACTCATAAAAATCCAAGCCATCATCATCAATCACACAATTGAGAAAAGAAAACTTACGATTAATAATGATAGTTCAATGTTGAATCCAAAAACATCCAATCCAAAGCAAGGAAAGTAGAGTTTTAATCTCCAAAATCCAATCAAAAGATTAAAAGCATCAAAAGGAATGAGTTTCTAGAGAGAAAAAGTGTAAAAACGAAGTCTGGAATGTGTAATCCCTGTCTAGGTTGAAATTCTGAACTTAAAATCCCGACCTCAAAAATCGCGCCGCGTAAGAAGCAAGTCGCGACATAAGTCACGAGTCGCGACTTTCACTTTTCTTCAGGTCACGAGTCGCGACATCTCGTGAGTCGCGCGTCTTCAAATATCTTCATTTTCTAGGAAAGGTCGCGACAGGTCTCGCGAGTCGCGACTCCACCTCGCGAGTCGCGACAAAGGCTCGCGAGTCGCGACTCGTCTCGCGAAAAACAACATCTCGGCTCTGTTGGATTCGCGAGTCATGATATTCTCGCGAGTCGCGACCATCTCGCGAGTCGCGACTCAGACTCGCGAGTCGCGAGAAATTCTGGGCACCTCTTCAGTCCGTTTTTTCGGTCCTTTCTTCAGTGTTCTGGGAACGACAATGGGTATTATTGATTTCCCGGCCTCATCTCTAGCAGTATCATCCTCGACCGACACAACCTACCTCCTGAAAACAAAAACACGAAACAACACGAAACAAAACACAGCAAAAAGACGCACAAAACGAAACTAAAGATAAAAACGCAAAAGCACAGAATTGGACCAAATAAACCACGAAAATCCTATGAGTGGGGAAAAATAAAAGAGAAAATAACTCAAAATAAAGACAAAAAAATAGGACAAACAACGCGCAACCTCGAAAAAAGGCAAAGAAGCCGAAAGGCAAGTTCTACAACTGCTAGCAGAAAGGACACTGGAAGGCAAACTGCCCTCTTCCCAAGAAACTAGAAAAAGGTACTCCTTTTGCTTTAGTCGTTGAAACATGTTTAGCGGTGTTATCTACCAGAACCTGGTGTGTAGATACGGGGGCCACTGATCATGTCTACAATTCATTGCAGGTGTTCCAGGAAACCAAGCGACTTAGGGAAGGAGAAGTTACCATCTACTTGGGCGATGCTAGTAGAGCGTCGACAGTTGCAGTGGGAGACGTCTATTTAGATTTTGGCTTAGATAGGTTTCTAGTTTTGAAAGATTGTCTGTATGTTCCCAGTTTTAGAAAGAATTTGATTTCAGTTTCTAAGTTGTTTGTGAACGGTTTTTCGGCTACGTTTGATAATAAAGTTGTTATTCGTTCTGGCAAAAAGTTCATATGCTCTGGTTCATTAGTTGACAATCTCTACATTCTAGAATCTAAGTCATCTCCACTGCAACAAAAACAATTACTTAATTCATCATCTAATCTTAATAAGAGAAAAGAACCTTCTAAAATGAACGAAACATATCTTTGGCATCTAAGACTTGGTCATATTAACCTTAGGAGGATTCAAAGGTTGGTAGCAGACGGGCCCTTGGGGTCGTTAGAAATCGAGGCTTTTCCAACTTGTGAGTCTTGCCTGGAAGGTAAAATGACTAAGAGGGCTTTTAGTTCAAAGGGGCATAGAGTCGAAGATGTGTTAGGGCTAGTTCATTCCGATCTATGTGGTCCTTTGAGTATTCAAGCGAGAGGTGGTTTCGAGTACTTCGTTACGTTTATCGATGATTACTCGAGATATGGGTACATTTTCCTTCTGCACCGCAAGTCTGAATGCTTTGAGAAGTTCTTGGAGTATAAAGCAGTTGTGGAGAAGCAGTTAGGAAAAAGTATCAAGTCATTACGATCCGATCGTGGTGGTGAATATCTCTCGAATGAATTTAGGAGCTACTTGACGGATAATGGGATTACGTCCCAGCTGACTGCGCCTGGCACGCCTCAGCAGAATGGCGTAGCAGAACGGAGGAACAAACTCTTATGGAAATGGTTAGGGCAATGATGAGTTATAGTAGTTTACCAGATTCGTTTTAGGGATATGCCCTAGAAACAGCGGTATACATTCTGAATATAGTACCTTCTAAATCAGTACCGTCTACACCATTGGAGTTGTGGTCTGGGCATAAGCCTAGTCTAAGACATCTCAGGATTTGGGGTAGTCCAGCACATGTGCTGAAAACGGATACTGATAAGTTGGAACCGAGATCAGAAGTAAGGCTGTTTGTGGGATATCCTAAGAAAACAAAAGGTGTTCTATTTTATAGTCCCGAGGACCAGAAAGTAGTCGTTAGCACGAATGCTAGGTTCTTGGAAGAAGACTATGTCTTAGATCATAAGCCCAGTAGTAGACATGTTCTTGAGGAGTTAAAGGGAGTGAGTACTTCAATACCGAGTGTACTAGATGTTACACCACAAAGTACTGCAACACGTATCCCTGATGATGCACCTGAGCAGGTAGTACCTCGTCGTAGTGGGAGGGTTATCCGGCAACCCGAACGGTTCATGGGTCTGGGAGAGTCTTCTGAGGCCGTCCCGGACGTTCTTGAATTCGACCCATGGACATACAATGAGGCACTCCAAGATCAGGACGCAGAGTCTTGGCAAAAGGCGATGAAGTCTGAATTAGAGTCAATGGACACTACTCAGGTCTGGGATCTTGTAGAGCCACCCAGTGGCGTTCGCGCCATTGGATGCAAGTGGGTCTATAAAAGAAAGAGAGGAGCAGATGGGAAGGTTGAGACCTTCAAAGCTAGGCTTGTTGCGAAAGGGTACACTCAGAAAGAAGGGATCGATTATGAGGAATCCTTTTCGCCAGTAGCCATGCTCAAATCCATCAGGATTCTCTTGGCTGTGGCCGCTCATATGGATTATGAGATTTGGCAAATGGATGTTAAGACCGCTTTCCTTAACGGGAATTTGGACGAGGACATCTATATGCAGCAACCAGAAGGATTCATTGCAAAGGGCCAAGAGCATCTGGTCTGCAAGCTGAAGAGGTCCATTTATGGGCTGAAGCAGGCTTCGAGGTCTTGGAACATCCGTTTTGACGAGGTTGTCCGATCGTATGGATTTACCCAATGTCCGGATGAGTACTGTGTGTACAAGAAAAGTGATGGAAATGTGGTGGTGTTTCTAGTGCTGTACGTGGATGATATTCTTCTCTTTGGAAACAGTGTGAAAATGTTATCAGATGTAAAGGTATGGCTATCCAAGCAGTTTGATATGAAGGATTTGGGTGAATTAGGACATGTTCTCGGAATCAAGGTTATTCGCGACCGAGAGAAGAGAAAGTTGTGCCTTTCCCAATCCACATACATAGACACTGTCCTAAAGCGTTTCAATATGCTGATTCCAAGAAAGGGGATTTACCCTTTCGGCATGGAATACCTCTATCTAAGAGGATGTCCCCGAAGACGCATCAAGAGATAGAGGACATGAAGGCAGTTCCTTATGCATTGGCAGTAGGAAGCCTCATGTATGCTATGTTGTGCACGCGACCTGATATTTGTTATGCCGTGGGCATGGTAGCAAGATATCAGAGTAATCCAGGACCGGAACATTGGTCTGCGGTAAAGCATATACTCAAGTACCTACGTAGGACTAAGGAGTACATGTTGATTTACCAGGCAAATGAATTGCTTCCGTTGGGTTACACCGATTCTGACTTCCAGGCAGACCGGGATGAAAGCAAGTCAACCTCAGGGTTTGTGTTTACTTTAGAAGGAGGGGCCATAGTATGAAGGAGTATCAAGCAGAAATGCGTGGCGGACTAAACCACGGAGGTTGAGTATGTAGCAGCCTCAGAGGCAGCAAAAGAAGCTGTCTGGCTCAGGAATTTTATCCTCGACCTTGATGTGGTACCGAGTTTGCCCGCTGCAATCATAGTGTTTTGTGATAACAGCGGAGCAGTAGCAAATTCGAAGGAGCCACGGACTCATAAAGCGAGTAAACACATAGAGCGCGAGTACCACCCGATACGAGAAATCGTTGAATGAGGAGAAGTCGTTGTTGCCAAGTAGGGCGACATAGTAGACTAGTCTTTGAGAATTAGATTGAAAGAAATTGTGGTTATTTTTGTTTAGCCATGAGCTTATAAAGCATAAGTGGGAGATTGTTAGAGGTATGCTGTAAAAGCTATGTTTTGCAGATTCTATCAATTCCATTTTGATCTGGCAATCATGTTTCGGTCAAAGCACATATGTTTGCAGTTTATTTATTTATGCAATACATACTCCATGTCTTATATTGAGGTAGTGTGTTTCGAAGAGTTTCGAACAGAAAGATCACTTATCGGTTCTTTATAAGACTAAACTATTCGTTCACAGTCTAGACTGGCAGTGAGACCCCACTTGGAAAAAGACTGTAGTGTATTCTCGATTCAGTTGGTCTTTGACTGAAAGATTACATTGGCACTTATGTTAAGTGTTGAACAGGACCGCGGAAGGCAAAGGATATGAGACTCACTGACCGTTGTTGTAACCTCGCCCTTCAGTGATTGATGCGTTCTCTTAAGCTGTAATATAATATAAAATAGGCATATATTTTTACTTCTTATTTATTTGATTTACCAAGTGATACCTATTCTGTTAGGATGACATACGATGTATTTTGGTAAGTAAGAATAATTATATGATGTGCTATTATAGATTATTTACAGTCACTATGTTCCAGTGAGCTGGATTGATGACGTCCCCGAAATGAGCTCAGAAAGGAACATTATGTTAAACCCTGCAGGTAGACGATTGTCTGACATAATGGTTAAAGGCTGAGTGGTACTAATTTCGAAAATGAATAAGAAGTTGATTAATTAATTTGTCAGTAATTTAATTAATCAACGGACGTTATATCTTAAACATAGGGAGGTAAATCGATCAATCAGATTAATATTATTTAATAATGGAGGCTCGATTTTATTGGTAAAATAGTGGCTAAATGGGGAGAGCAATAATATTACTCTAGTGGGATGTTTTATTGTTTAATTCCATTAAATAGGAATTAATTTTATTCCATATTAATTAATTAATTAGGAGAATAAAATTTCTACTAGAATCTTCTCTTGGGATTAGGAGACTTGGGAGTCTTCTAGAAGATGAAGATTAGTAGGAAATATATTTCCTACAATATATTATTAACTGGAGTAAAATTAGGCTTCCTAAATTAGGAATTAATTTTATTCCATAGTTATTAATTTAATTAGGAGAGATATTCCTACAAGGATCTTCTCTATTGTTAGGAGACTTAGGAGTCTTCTAGAAGGAGAGGATTAGTAGGAGATTTCCTTCCTACATTAAATTAATATTGGAGTAGAATTAGGATTCTTAGGCCTAATGGAATAAGCCCATATTTAGCACCTCCTTAAGGTCCCTAATGGATCCTATAAATACACCATGTCCCAACCTCTCCTACAATGTTGTCTTGGCCGATTGTTCTCTACTACATACACGAGAGAATTGCATCGTTCGAGAGTGAGGGAGATTCGACTAAACGCTCCACCAAGTTTAATCGGAATAGGTGTTTAGGTAATCCGTTAGAAGGCTTTTGGGTACAATTAATTGAGCTTTCTAATATATATATATTTCGGTCATCATCATCATCTAATCACCATCGTCCGCCGCCGTGAGTGATCGCCGAAAATCGCCTACCGCCGCCGGAAGTCAGCCGAGCCCAGCCAAGCGCAACCGCACGCCACCGCGAGCTGTCGCGCATCTCCGAGCCCAGCGCACGACGCCCAGCGACAAGCAGCGACACCCTGTCCCCACACGAAGTCCCAGCGCACCGCCCGATCGCCACCTTCTTACTCGTGTGTTGCTGAGGAGTTCGTGTGCACTGTCGCCTGCATCGCGTTCGTTCGCTGTGCGCGAGAAACACACGCGATACCTTGCGCGCCCAGGAGTCTTGCCCAGCACACACGCGTGACCCCAGACGCCCAGCACCTAGTCCGCGTCCGCATAGGAGTGTTGTCCAGCGTGCATGCACACGTCCAGCGCCAGTCCGCGACCGCCTAGGAGTCCCGCCGGCGCACGTTCGCAGATCCAAGCGACCCGCGCGTACGTCCAACGCCCGACGCACCCCGCCTGCGATCTTCGTACCTGCCAGCGACCCGTGCCCGACGCGCACGACGCCCGCTGCACCCGACGATCGAGACCCGCGCACCGTGCGACCGAGGACCGTTTGACGTGTCGATTAGAATCGACTAAAGGCCAAACCTATCCGCCCATTAGGTTGTGGTGTTCAGACGAACTTCATCAACGGTACTCTACATCGTCTCAGAGTTGGCAAAAATTTTAAAAGGTAAACGTCCATATCCTAACTATAGATTCCGCTGTGTTAGGATTTTTTTCGATAAAGTTCAATACTGTGCATGTTGTTTGACGTTCCTAACAGAACCCAACAGGTTGTTGCCGGTGAAGGTGGACAGCGTGATTCTCGGCTTCCCGGGCTTTGGGCGGTCATGATAGTTGGATGCCTGGGACCGCCGGTCGAAGTCCTCTTCCCGGTCTTGCTCCTCGCGCCGTTGGTCCTCCTCCTCGGGCCGCTCACGGTCGTGCGTCGCTCTTGCTAGTCGCGGTTGTGCTGCCGTGGGACTTGTTGAACCACGATGCTGTGTGTCATCTCATCGAAGTGTCGGTTCATGATTTTCATCAATTCTTAAACTGTGGCCTTGGTGGTGTCGAGCCCTTCGCTCATGGTACGGACTTGAATGTCGAGATTGTCGATCTTGTCCTTCATCTCCTTGTTGGCCATGGATTTCTTCTCCTCCCTTCGCTCTTTGCTTCGTGGACTCGTCTCGAAGATGATGATGATTTTTTTTTTTTGAACAGGGACGAAAATTAAGAGAAAGAAAAGAAAAGAAATGAGGTAGGGGAAAAGACACACGATCTTATCAACCCTCAATGAAAGCACCAATAATGAAGATCGTGTGTTCCGACTGCCGATAAGCCGTTTGCCCGAGCCTTGAATCGCCGATAGGTGCTTCTCGAGCCACAACCGCGCCTCTTGAAATGAATAAAATTGCAATAGTATTTGGTGGAAAACTAAGGCAAAGTGTTTGAACAAAAAGTTCTGAATTTTATAATAATTCTTGGATGATGAAAAATAGCATGGGGGAAGTGTCTTTATATAGGCACCAACTAGATCTAGTCCTATTCTAACTGTAACTCTATTAAAGCAATAAATTATTGAATAATCTAAACATTCTAGATATCATAAAGCAATAAGGATATTCTAACTATAACTCTATTAAAGCAATAAATTGTTAAGTAATCTAAACAATCTAGATATCATAAAGCAATAAGGAAACTAAATATCTAGGGGATCTTGAGAGCCTTGACTTGCACTCCAAGTAGGGAAGAATCATCTAGAGAATTTCAGCTTAAAAAGACTAATAGAAGCCTCTCTTTCTTGCTGGCCAAGTCGCCCCGCGCGCTGCCCCTGGCAGGCTGCTGCCCAGCGCGCACCCGTCCCTGCTCGCGTGTCTGCGCGCGCTGTTCCACTGCATCGTGCCCGAGTGCGCCTGTATCTATGCGTGTGTCTGCGCGCTGATGCGGAAGTGGTCATCAACCCTGGTGAGTTGGAGGATGAGTCTTTGGAGGATCTCGAAAGTTGGTACTCGAAAGCGGGCCGAAAGAGCCGCAAATCAAAGAGTATTGGCCCACTATTAGCCGAGACTGGTCGAGGTTGTGGGAAGAGAACACGATCGCGCAACAAGAGGCGCAAAGCTAAGCGCGGAAAGAAGAGACACACGACAATCGCACACGGGGAGACTGAGTGGGCAGATGCTGAATGCATAGTGCCAGGAAAGCTAGGTGATTGGTGCAAGGCTTGTGCCAGGAAAAGGCGCGCATGGCGCATGGAGGTTCAAAGGAACGGCACGTGAGGGGTTTAGGATGGGTGGCGAGCGAGTGCGGGTGATTGTTGTGGCCCTGTGGGCGAATGCCAGTGGGAGGGCGCGCATCGTGCACGTGATGCGCGAGCATGGGGTGCGGAGACTAGCGGTGACGCCTCGCGCGGGAGCGAAGGCAAGCTGGCCGGCGTGGTGGCCAACCGCGCAGGTGGCTGGGACGCGCGGAAGTTGGGCCGCGAGTGAGCGGCGTGCGCGGGTGATGACGCGTGGGCGGACGCGGGCGGAAGCCTAGGCCGAGCAGGCCTAGGACTAGTAGGCGCGCGACACCACGCACATGAGGAGGTCGGCGAGAGCTGGGCGTGCACGTGCGACACGGACAGAGCGGGCGAGACCGCGTCCGCCGAGGACTACGCTGGCGGTGCACGCGGAGCTTAAAGCGGTTAGGGATTGGCCGAATTGTGTGGAGTGCAAGGCAAGCAACTTGGAGATCAAGACTTTCTAGTTTATTAGGAGTCTAGTAGATATTTACTTTCCTTGTTGCTTTAGTAATTCAAGATGTTAGGATATTTAGTTGCATTAGGATTTATATTCTTGCATAGTTTAGGAGTTCTAGTTGGAGTAGGATTAAAGATAATTAAGATATATAAATAGGGGTCTTCCCTCATTGTTTTTCATATGATTGATGAGTGAATAGAAAATCGTTCGTAAGAGCAAAACCGTGTTTTTAGAATTCGTGAGAGTTTTATCATACAACCGAATTAGTGAGGCTAAGACCCAAGCTAGTTCAAAATCGTGAGAAGATAAGGCTAATAACTGAGTCGTCCACACCAATCGTCGAAGAGCAAGCCGTGGCGAAGCTTTGTTCGAGGCAAACGAGTTGAGCGCACACACGAACCTTCATCACGCGCGCGCTCTGCTGTGTTGCGCCCACGTGCGACCGCGTGATGCGTAAGTGGGTTTTGACCCCCGACGACAAGAAGGGCCAAGAGCCAAGACGACCTGAAGAAGCTCAAAATAAGGCCAAAACAATGCAAGCATCGCCTAAAAGACGGGTACGAGCGCGTATACGGATGTACTGGGATCGAGGAGTGCATGGGCGTGATGCACGAGTGCACGAAGCGGCTAGTGAGGGTCGCGCATGGAGGTGCGCGAGGACACGCAAGAAGATGGTATCGAGGTTAGCAACGCTCACACGCATGGAGAGGTGCATTAGGCAAGGGCGCGCACACGCGCATTGGCGTATACGCGCATGGCGAAGTGGCGCGCAGGGGGAGGTTGTTGGGTGGATGGCGCGCGAGGGGAGTTGCTGCGGATGGACGGGCGCGCATCGAGCGATGGGCGAGGCGTGGGCATTGGGCGCACCGGACGACGAGCGCGGGGCGCAAGGCGACACGCGCGAGGCACAAGTCAAGACTAAGGTGACAAGCCTAATCCTCGTCGGAATAGGCAAGGCGCGAATACTAATCCTCGCAGGAATAGGAAAAGAAGTTGAGTGTCAGAACGCTCGTGGAAGATCGGTGACGGGAGTAATCCTCGGGAGATCAGGAAACGTAACCGGGAGCATATTCCTAGTAGGAATAAGAATAGTGGATATTGGCTCGAGGCATGGTCCTACAAGGAATAGGAATGGCGCACGCGGGGCGCGAAGCCTTAAGCCTAGAGGCGAGAGGACATGCACGCATGGGCATAGGAGGCGCGCGCGCGATACCTCGTGCGATGAGGACTAGCGGGCAGCGCGCAAGAGGGCGGATAGGTCAAGGGGGCGGCTACTTGGAGTGCATGACAAGGAATTGGTGTGCAAGCCAAGCAATAGTATTTTGGTAGTAGTAGGATTTTATTTCCTTATTGCTTTTATTTATTAGTAGTAGAAGATGTTAGGAGATTTACTAGCATTAGGATTTATTTTATTGCATGGTTTAGGAGATCTAGATCTAGTAGGTTTAGATTTATTTTGTAACTATAAATACCCCATGTACCTCTTCATTAATAAACATGTTGAGAGTTGAATGTTGAGTCTTGAATTGGTGAGCCAATTTTGAGGGGGAACTGTTGTTCTTACATGTGATAAACAAGGCCATTAGAGCGTGTTTACATACAATGTCGGAGAGAAGGCCATTAGAGCGTCTTGAAGTCATAGTGTCTAGAAGAAGGCCGATAGTGCGTCTGTTAGATACACCTATCGTGAGTAATCGAAGGCCCTGAGTGCGCGATTATTCACAACCCGAAATAGATAAAAATTTGATCCGTCATCACTGCGTGCCTGAGCGCTGATGCGAAAGTGGGTTTCGAGCCCCAGCGACGAGAAGGTCCAAGAGCCGAGAGGACCCGAGGAGGCTGAAAATAGGGCCAAAACGACACATGCATGGCCTAAGAGGCGGGTACGAGCTCGTATGGGAGGTACTCAAGCACATGAGAAGCAGCACGAGTCCACACGAACATGAAGTAGTCGATGGATATCTCGTGTAAAGGAACGGGTACGCGCGAGAGGAGCTCGTGTATTTACAAGGACACCGCACGAGCAAGCGCGAAGGGGTGTACGCAGATGTGATGCACGAGAGCACGAGGTCAACCGTATGGGCCAATGGTCGACCACACAAGGGTCAACTACACAAGGGTCGAGCATGAGAGGGTCGAAGCTCGTAGGTCAAGGGATAGCGCGCGACCAATCATGCGACCAATCACGCGAACGAGTACGCCGGTTGGACGCGCGATCACACGAGCCAACCAATGGAGGTCGAGCATGGAAGTGCGCAAGGACACGCGAGAAGATGGTCTCAAGGCTAGCAACGCTCACACGCACGGAGACGTGCATTAAGCAAGGGCGCGAACACGCGCATTGGCGTAGACGCGTATGGCGCTTGGAGGTTAGGCAAAGTGGCGCACAGGGAGTGGATGTTGGGTGGTTGATGCGCATGAGGAATTGTTGTGGTGGGACGAGCGAGCGATGGGCGCTGGGCGATGGTGCGCATGGGCGCACGATAGGCGAGCAGAGCGCAAGGGCGTCGGGCGACACACGCGGAGCGCGGGACGGGCACGGAAATAGTGCTTGGGCGATGGGCGTGCCAGACAACCGCGCAGGTGGCGTACCCGCGGGCAGAGGCAAGAACAGGGTGACAAGCCTAATCCTCATAGGAATAGACAAGGCGCGTATACTAGACCCCGCAGGACTAGAAAAAGCAGTTGAGCGGTGGTACGCACGTGAAAGATCGACGACAGATGTAATCCTCGGAGAAACAGGCAACGCAGTCGGGAGTAAATTCCTAGTAGGAATAGGCAAAGCTGAGGCACGCTCAAGCAGACTCCTTGGCGGATTAGGGCTAGGCAACGCGGGCAGCGGGACACGCGTGCAGTGCGAGCGCGCGAGTTGCTGCGCGTAACGATTATTAGTCCTCGTGGGCAGCACGCGTAAGAGGGCGGCTAGGTCATTGGAGGCAGCTGACTTGAGCATCAAGTAAGAGGATTGGAGTGCAAGCCAAGTAATTAGGAGATTTAGTAGATTTAAGATTTCATGGTAGTAGAAGATATTAGGATATTTAGTTGCCTTAGGATTTATATAATCTTGCTTGATTTAGGAGTTCTAGTTAGAGTAGACTTAGATTTATTTAGCACCTATAAATACCCATGTACTCTCATCATTATTTTCATGTCAATATGATTGAGTGGTTAATAGAAAAGGAACGTTTCGTTCATTCGTGTGTTTAAGCAAGGCCGTCAGTGCGTGTTTATCATACAACCGTGTCTAAGAGAAGGCCCTGAGAGCGTCTTTAGTCACAACCTACCGTGTTTAGTCGAAGGCCCTTAGTGCACGATTATCCACAACCGAGGAAAGAAACACGATACCTCATCATTGGCGCTTTCATTGGGAGTGTCCAATCGTGTTCTTGCTTATTTATATTTTTCTTTTATCGGACTTTCCCTTCTCTTGGGACCAAAATTTTCCTTCTTTTTCTTCGAATTTTTGTGAGTTAGTATATAAAAAAAAATATTTAGTCTTCTTTGATTTTTTTTCGGGAGTATAAAAAAAAAATGTTCTTCGAGCCATTAGATGAGTTGGATTGGGAAGATCATGCAATGTTGGAGGGGTTGGAGGGGAGCTTAACCCCGAAGAAGAAAAGATATTTGGAGGAGTTGTACGAGCGAAAGGATTTAGAGGAGAAGTACGAACGACAAGCCAAGATCACGGAGGAGTTGTTACGACGACAAGACAAAGGTCTATGCTTTACTTGCACCGAAAAATATGTGTCGGGCCATAGATGCAAGTCGAAGGATGCATGGGCTAAGAACGACGCAAGACCCTCTCGCAACACGTTGGTCGAAGAAAAAGTGTGAGGAGTCCGTGTGTACGTTCGATTCGCCGAGCTACGTTGAAGAGAAGAGCGCCGAGTATGTGGTAGCCAAAGTAGACGAGGTCAAGGAGGCGATCTTGGTCGTGGGTGATGGAGGCCAAGATGACGAGACGCACAAGGAGGGTAGTGCAGATGAAGAGGTGCTCGAAGTCGATAGCAAGGTTGTAATACCCCGTTTGAATAAGGATTATTTGAGATTTTTATTTATTATTATTATTATTATTATTATTATTATTATTATTATTATTGTTATTATTATTATTAAATTGTTATTATTTAATGCCAAAATGCTAATTATTTGTCTAAGTGCTTGATATTTGTAATTAAATATTATTGCTATTTATATTAAATGTCTAGATGCCTAATTGCTATTTATCGAATAAATTGATTGTCATTATCATTAGTATTAATATTATTGTTAAATGCCCATTTGTCTAATTGATATTAATTGTTGGCATTATTATATTATTTATTAGCATTATTTGAATTAATTGTCTATATTGTATTAGTGCTCGACAAATCTCGTTTAGACTTATATTAATTAATTAGAAGCTCTTGTCTAGTTGATTTAATGAGTCGTGAAATTATATTTATTATTTCTCGTCAATCGAATTGCTCGATATTCCTCGGATATAATTCTCGGCTCAATTGGAATCTAATTCCAGCTCGTTTGCTATATTAAGTACATTGGTCCATTGTTAGTTATCTATTATACCCCCAAATGTTTTTTTTTTTAGTCTTGGCCCAAGTCATGTATATTATAGTTGGCCCAACAAGAATTAAAATCACGGATAATTACTCCTCCTTCACGAAGAGACCAAGTCACCGTCGTTCAAAATTCTGTTGCAACACTTCGGCCAGATCCTCCTCCATCGATCGCACGTCTCACATCTATCTCTTTCTCGTACTTATAACAGATGGAGGCCCTTTCTTCTCTTGGTGAAAATTTGCAGAAACTCTCATTCCTCTTGCTCTATAAAAATATATTTGCGAACCTGCAATTTTCCGCTGCTGGACCTTTCTCTTCCCGCGAGAACCCTGCCATCACCGTCGTGCTGAGCAGCTTTCCCGTCCGTCACGGACCTGCTCAGAGTTACCTCCATCTGATTCGAATTCCTTGCAAAAGCCTCATCCGTCATCTCCGTCGAGGACCTACGTTCGTTGACCTTGTTCACGCACGTCACCGGAAAGCACAGCCCCGCTGAGCCGGCGTCCTGTTCATACCCGAGTCCCAGCCCTGACCTGTTCGTCCATCGTGAGGAGCTACAGGCTGTCCGTGATCAATAGTCATTTGTAGAGGCGTCGTCTGTTCGCCCGCTCGTGTCCAACCGAGTTTCCCGAAGAAAGGTAATCGGTAGAACCTTTTTCCATTTATATCTGCGTAATTGTGATTAGTTCGTAGATCTGTACGTTGTGTCGATTTTCGTTGGTTGAAGTCAGTATATTGGAATATGTTCTTGTTCGTTGCCCTTGTTGTTCGGGTATTAATCATTTGGATTGGAACTCTCGGTGGCGTAATGTCGAGCCTTTATTTACTGCGTCCCGTAGCAGTTGTACTTTAATCGTAGGTTATAACGTCGGTTTATTTTAATTTTGAGCCTTGCCGCGTATTGTTCGTCGTTTTTTCTTTCATTGATTTTCGTGCCTTGAATGTCGTTTCGTCTTTCGACCCTTTAGAACCGGTTTTTAATGGTTTTTGAAACTTCGTAAATGTGTTCTTCTCGTAGACATTTTATTTTCTTGACTCGGTTGCCGTTGGTAATATCATCTTCGAGTCCAGAGGAATTTCTGTCAGTCTGCTCCGAGTTCCGTTCTTTTATTTCAATTCGCAGGTTCTATTTTAATTTCAGTAAAAACGTTTGCGTTGAAAGAATGCAACCTGGCGAATGGTGCAGTGGTGTGCAGCACTTGTTTCTCTGCGCGAGGTCAGGGGTTGGAAACCAGTTCTTGAGGTAGCCCTTTTTTTTTTTTTTAAACCAGCCCAAGTTACAAATGTTCTCCAGCAGGCGCGCGGGCTTCCTGGCCCGAAACCAGCCCGGGCACGGCCCATCGCTAGTCAGGCTCTTCAGCCTGCATCCAGGCCCGTTAGCCCGATTCCAGCCCGCGCCTGGTAAATGTTAGCAGGCCCTCTTCTTGGGCTCTCAATGAGTACCTTGCCCATTAAGTCTGATGCCCAATATTTTTGTAATGACCAGCGCTTGTGGGCTTGTTCCCAGCGCAGCCCAGTAACTTGCGGGCTCTTTCCAGTGCAGTTTTTCAGCCCGTATTTCGTACCGATTTCAACTTTAAAAATATTTATAACATGAGAAAAATTTTGGAAAAATTATTTTAAGTCCCGAAACTCCAATTTTTGTTCTCTGAGTCTTATTCATTTAAAAATGTGAGAGTTCCAAGTCCACGAAAAACCCGATTAAAACTCTTAAGCCTTAATTTTGATTAAGTGTGGGTTTTATGTTAAAGTCGAGTAGTGATATTGATTATTGATGTATTATCTCGCTTAAATGTAGGTGTTTGAGGAGTCGAGCCCTCGACCTACGTACTTGCTTTTGTGTGCAATATTCTACCACGTTTTTCAGGTGGGTTTATTTATAATTGTTATGCAATAAATTGTTGCCTTACGTGTGGTATGATCAATGTATGAATATGAACCATGTAGCCTTCGATGTGAGCTGTGTCGGCCGTCGAACGATTATCTCCGTAACTGTAAAGCGAAACCGTGGGGTTTACTCCTATTGCTGGCATCGATAGAAGCCCGAGGGGCATTCGGTGTAGAAGCCCGAGTGGCATTAGACTTATAAGCCCGAGGGGCATTCGATAAAAGACCATCGGACATTCGATACGTCTACCAACAGTAGTCTATTGATATAGGTGTGCACATGAGTCTTAATTGATGATATATTGACGGAAAATTGGATAAATGATTAATTCGTATGCATGCTGCGACCGTACCTGAGTTATTTCTGTGAATGACGTTTACTGCATAGTGGTTAGTACTACGATTTCTATTTGTACTCGTCCCCACCTGCTCTTCATGGATGCAGGTTAGTATATGCGGGCACGGCGGAGGGAAGCAACTGATGGTCTTACATTAATGATATTTGCTTCCGCCTTGAATTGATTATTGCTTTTATAATTATTGGATTATTGATAGGGAATGTTTTCCCTAGGATATTGAGGATATTGGATTTCGTTATTGAATATTGGAATTTTATTATTGATTATGAGGATTGATGATTGTAGAATACTGAGAAATTGTTAAGTATTGATATTGTTTCGAAAATGAGTAGCGCCTCAAGTATTGTTTTGAAATAAATTTGAAAGATTTATTCGGATTTTTGGCAAATAAAAGTGGGGCATTACAAAGGTCTTGGTCGAGGTCGACGAGGACCGGGAGTGAGATGCGCGCGTGGTCGAAGAAGTAGTGCACGAGGTTTGGATGGTCGAGGATGAGTCCTTGAGGACAAGGACATTCTTAAAGGAGGCGGGAATGATGCGGAAGTGGGTTTCGAGCCCCAGCGACGAGAAGGTCCAAGAGCCGAGAGGACCCGAGGAGGCTGAAAATAGGTCCAAAACGACGCACGCATGGCCTAAGAGGCGGGTACGAGCTCGTATGGGAGGTACTCAAGCACATGAGAAGCAACACGAGTCCACACAAACACGAGGTAGTTGATGGATGTCTCGTGTAAAGGAACAGGTACGCGCGAAAGGAGCTCGTGCGTCTACAAGGACACCGCACGAGCAAGCACGAGGGGGTGTACATGGACGTGATGCACGAGAGCACGAGGTCAACCGTATGGGCCAAGGGTAGACCACACAACGGTCGACTACACAAGCGTTGAGCATGAGAGGGTCGAATCTCGTAGGTCAAGGGATAGCGCGCGACCAAGCACGTGGAAGAGTACGCGGGTTGGACGCGCGATCACACGAGCCGACCAATGGAGGTCGCGCATGGAAGTGCGCAAGGACACGCGAGAAGATGGTCTCAAGGCTAGCAATGCTCACGCGCACGGAGAGGTTAATTAAGCAAGGGCGCAAACACGCGCATTAGCATATACGCGCATGGCGCTTGGAGGTTAGGCGAAGTGGCGCGCAGGGGGTGGATGTTGGGTGGTTGATGCGCGTGAGGGATTGTTGCGGTGGGACGAGCAAGGGACGGGCGCTGGGCGAGGCAGCGCTGGGCAATGGTGCGCATGGGCGCGCGATAGGTGAGCAGAGCACAAGGGCGTTGGGCGACACGCGCGGAGCGCGGGACGGGCGTAGAAATAGTGCTGGGGTGATGGGCGTTCTATAACACCCCGACTTTTTACTACTATCAGAGTACGCTATTTTTCGCAAATTTTCTGAAAAAACAAATAAATAATATACTTATTTTGCGAAAACTGATTCGGGATGCTACCGTGAAAAACTTAATTTTCTTGAAAACCGTTAAAATTTTACACTGATAATTAAAAACAGTTATAACGTCTTATCCGACTATCGTCGGAACAAAACTGATAATAAGTACTGAAAGTTTTAGCGGAAACCAAGCGTGGCAAAAACATATATACATATAATCATAAATGTCCTGAACAGCCCGCCCGCTCACTCCTCGTTTCCGACCCTGCGACCTGAAAAACATGAAAAGTGTGGGGCGTGAGCACTAAACACTTGTGCTCAGCAGAAAATCATACTAATGTAAACATTGTAAATAATAACAATATCATGAACTAAGCATATATAACTGAACTGAAACTGAAACTGATATCTGATACCGGTCTGATCTCGCGACATAAGTCACGTAACTGATAACTGAAATTTGTCGGCACAAACTAATACCGCAATCTCCCGGCACAAACTAATACCGGACCATGTGCACACTCTAGTGGTTAGATTAGGCCACTAGAACCCAGAATGGACCGGCGACCATTCCGAGCGGATACTGAATATACATACCTCAAACATGGTAGCGAAATTATAAACAATGTAGTACTTAGTCTGAGTCCCCACCTGAACTGCTGAAACTGAAACTGAATGGCAGTGCTGATGCCTGATCAAACTGAAAATAATATAAACAATTACTATTGACTATGCTCAGACTGATAATTTAACTGATTAATTATGTTAGGATGCTCTACTGAACCTGACATGATATTCGGACTTATTCGGTATAACTGAAACCGGCTAAATACGAAACTGAACTGACATAAATTAACTGAACTGAACTCGACCCGGAAATTTGACTGAAAATAACACTGAAACTGAAAACCAGGACTGAAACTGAAAATAACTGACTGAACCGGTCCAGCCGGTCTGAACCGGTCTGGACCGGACTGCCGGTCGGCTGAACC
>CACSLK010027751.1:941341-956391 GCA_902706635.1 Striga hermonthica | reverse complement strand
ATCGCGCGCCAATGCGCGCGCCCAGCTGCCGCCGCCTTCCTCATGCGCGTGTACGTCCCGCTCTCCTAGTCCCGCGCGGACTGGGCCTTGTCCGTCCGCGCACGCGTCGTCAATCGCGCACTCCCGCTGGTCGCTGACTTCTCCCCGCGCGTGCACCCCATCGCTCGGTACTCCTAAGCCTACCAGGTTTAGGCCTCGCGCATGCGCGCCCCGCCCACGCGCTTCCGTCCGCGTGCCCTCGCTGCCTGCCTGTTCGCGTGCGTCATCGCCAACGCCCCAGCCCCCTTCGCCTACGGCACACCCTACTGCACCTGCTCCCTTGCGCGTCGTACCCATCGCCCGCAGGTTCCAATCGCCTATCGTGCACCTGCGTACATCCGCGGTTCCATGCGTGTTGCCGACGCCCGCCTCCTGCCTACCTCCTGCGCACGATGACGCGTCACTCACGTCCAACCTCCTGGTGCCGCGTCTCCGTTTAACGCCTCGGCCCTTCGACCTCTTGCGCGCATCATGGCACGATGCGCGCCATCCATCCGATAGCTGGTCCTCGCCGATCCCTTTGTCCCCCGACGGCCACGGATCCCAACCATCCAACCCAATACAGTCACCGGCACGCCATATCCAACCATCCTCCATTCCTAGCCCTCCTCGTCTTTGAAACTCCGAATACCACGCCTGTTTCTTCCTAGTGCACGGCCCACAACATTGGCTCGCCTTTTGTGCCTTTGTTTTACGTCGTCTTTTGGCCCGGCACTTCTTAACCTTCAAGTCGGCCCGTGGACCACATCCTTTTGGCCAATCTCGTACACATGATGGCCGAGATATTGGACTTGATGGCTCTTCCAACATGTTCTCCAACCATAAAGCGAGACCATCGTCCTCTTCCTCGTCGGACTCACCGGGGTTGATGACCACTTCCGTATCATTCCCCTCCTCTTCAAGAATTTCCTTGTCCTCAAGGATTAAGAAATTTAGCGCACCATCATCTTCACGGTTTTGAACTTCACCCAACATTGCTCCTCGGCCTTCTACGAGTTGTCGCTCGTATTCTTCGCGATTTCTTCGTTCATGGAGCTCGTCTAGATATGTGCTTTCCCATGGGGTAAGTTCTCTCTCCAAACTCTCCAACAATTCGAGATCTTCCCAATCCATCTCGTGATTTACATTACTAACATGACGGAATACTCCTGACTTGGACGATTAATCCGAATATTGATATTTCGAATAATTCGTCAACTTAACTTATTAATTCCGAACTCCTTAAATAAGGAAAACGAATCGGAATTAAATCTGGAAACTTATCCGGTTACTGGAATAATTAACCGAATAATTTATCGACTACTAGTAGGACTTGGATTATAACAAACTGATTAACCTGAACTTGAACATGAACATGATTATTTATTAACAAAGGCTAGCTTAAAATTAAAAGCTAGTATTTCTTTTATTAATAAAATTCGGGGTGTTACATGGGTCGTAGCACAACTTCATCAATGCCACGCTATCCCAAAAGCTGAAGTTATCGACAACCAAGATCGAGCCATTCGAAGTCCGAGTAGCCAATGGAGAGAGGCTGAAGTGCACTGAGTCTTTCCGTGGGGTGCCGATCAAGTTCTAAGGGGTTACTGTGAAGGCCGATCTCTATGCCTTGCCCCTGGTCGGACCCGATGTTGTTCTGGGAGTGCAATGGCTCGAAGGGTTAGGAGAGGTAACCACCAACTACCGGACAGGGGTCATGAAGTTCAAGTCTGGAAACCAACGAGTCACTCTGAAGGCTGGCGAGGATAAAAGTACCAAGGAGGTTGGGTTAAAGAGTATTGAGAGAGTTTGGCAAGGTGGTGGCCAAATATTTGCAGTAGTGGTAAAAAACAGGAGTGCGCGCACGGATGAAGCCGAGCAACAACAAGGTGAGGTGCGCGAGCCACTCAAGGAGTTCGAAGGGGTACTGGGCGATCCAAAGGGTCTACCACCACATCGGAAGTTTGACCACCGCATACCTCTTGTCAACGAGTAGCATGCAGTCCACGTCCATCTTATAGGTACGCTCACTTCTATAAGACTGAAATAGAAAGACAAGTTGCTGAGATGCTCGAGTCTGGGCTCGGCTCATCCAACATAGCTCGAGTCCATTCTCATTCCCAGTCTTGCTAGAGAAGAAGAAGGACGACGCGTGGAGGTTCTACAACGATTATCGAGCCCTGAATGTCGCAACTATTAAGGACAGATTCCCCATTCCCATTGTCGACGACATGCTTGATGAGTTAGGAGGGTCCCGTTATTTCTCAAAGCTCAATCTCAGGGCAGGCTATCATCAGATCCGACTCCACAAAGCCGACATCCCGAAGATAGCTTTTCGTACACACCAGGGGCACTATGAGTATCTGGTAATACCGTTCGGGATGTGCAACGCTCCATCTACTTTCCAATTTGCTATGAATTCCATCTTCAAGGAGCATCTACGTAAGTTTGTTCTAGTCTTCTTTGATGATATCTTGGTTTATTCGAAGTCGTGGGCAGAGCATATCGAGCATTTGAGAGTGGTGCTCGAAATCTTGGAGGCCAACTCATTTCACATCATGCCATCCAAGTGCCCATTTGGGCAGGAGATGGTCGAGTACCTAGGCCATTTTATTTCTCATGATGGCGTGAGGTCGATCCAAGGAAGATAGAGGATATGGTCGACTGGCCTAAGCGAACGAGTCTCACGCAGTTACGAGGGTTCCTAGGGCTTACAGGATATTATCGGAAGTTCGTGAAGGATTATGGGACCATCGCCAAGCCGTTAACTTAGATGACCAAGAAAGGCGGGTTCAAATGGACCGAGGCCAGTAAGGCGGCGTTCGAGAAGCTGAAAGGCGCAATGAATACAACACCAGTGCTCGCAATTCCAAAGTTCGATGTCTTGTTCGAGGTACATACAGATGCAAGCGACATAAGAATAGGAGATGTGCCAGTGCAGGAAGGTCGACCATTGGCCTATCTTAGCAAGGTACTGGGCACAACTCGACTAGGGCTATCTGTGTACGTGAAGGAGATGCTAGCGGTTGTCGAAGCTATCAGATGCTGGAGACCCTATCTATTGGGGTGACGTTTTCGGATTGTGACCGACCAGCAACCGCTTAAGCACCTACTCGAGCAAAGGATCATGACGTCAGAGCAGCAGAAGTTTGTCTCGAAACTCATGGGATTTGACTTCGAGATAGTCTACCGGTAGGGCCAACAGAATGCTCTGGTCGATGCATTATCCCGACGGACAGATGTAGCCGAGCTCAAGGCTACCACCGGACCAACGTGGGCCGTTTGGGAGGAAGTTCGGAAGGCACATAAGGATGATCCACACTGCAAAGAACTGCGACAAGGGATCAAGAAATGGGATAATGTCGTCGCCGACTATGAACAGCACAACGACCTAATACTCCATCGAGGCCGAGTATTTGTCCCAGACAGTGGGCAACTCCGAGAGAAGATCATGCATCACTTCCACGATTCAAAAATTGGACGACACTCGGGAGTCTACCGCACATGGATGAGGATGGCCAATACCTTCTTTTGGCCAGGGCGAGGTCGGTCGAGAACTCAAGGAGAGAGATTTGATGTTGCGAGAGTTGAAGAAAAATCTCGAAGGGTCGATCAACTGCACGAAGGCCTTCGCAGATGGAAAACGGCGAGAGGAGAATTTTGCGCTAGGCGAATATGTCTACTTGAAGCTGCGACCATGCAGGCAGCGCACAACAGCGCAGAGGGCGGCAACTAAGCTTGGGGTTCACTATTATGGGCCTTTTATCAGATTCTGAAGCGCATATGCCAAGTAGCTTATCGTCTAGACCTACCGGAGAGTTCGCAGATCCATCAGGTAATACATGTCTCTCAGCTCTAGAGAAGTTTAGGAGAAGCGCACAAGTGGTGCGAGGAACTACCAGCGACCGCGACTGATGGACGGGTCATAGTGCGATCAATTCGAGCGATTGAATATCGCCAAGTGAGGAAAGCAGGTCGCTATCGTTGGGAAGTGTTAGTCGGGTGGGAAGAGTTGCCACCGGAGGAAGCCACATGGAAGGATCTAGGTGAGATACGTGATCAATTCCCGAATTTTGTCCTTGAGGACAAGAAAATACTTGAAGGGGACGGGAATGATGCGGAAGTGGCTAGGCAGCTTAAGAATGCAGCAAGTCGCGCCTATCACGCACGAAAGAGGTTAGCGCGGGAGACGGCTGAGGTGCGCGCTATCGAGTGGAATACGCGCGGGGCGTGCGAGGACGGGCTAGCGGGAAGGCACAAGCGAACGCATGCAAGTGGCAAGCGTGGCGGATGCGGGCAACGAAGGCAAAACGCGTGATGAAACCGCTGTGGACAGGGGCGGACGCAGACTCATAAAGTTAAAAGGGCACAAACATAATTTGTACACAATAAAAATAAAAAAACATAAACGATAATCGTTCTCTAGATGTTCTTATATATTGTATTCTCCATAATCACATTATTTCATATATTTTAAATAAATCTTTCTAAAATATCTACTTTTTTTTCATTGAATATTTCATTCCATTTCAGCATTAGTGGACTTCTATTTATAAAATTTCTACATAAAAATTTAAAATCATGTTAGAATAAAAAATAAAGGACAATACAACCAAGTGTTATGTAACTTCGTCCCCAATTCTCTCGCGACAAAAAACCTAACTCTTCTCAACCTCGATTTTTCAGCGAATCTGTAACGCCCCACTTTTATTTGACAAAAGTCAAGGACTTTTCAAAAAGTCAACTTAAATTTTTCAAAATTCTTTTCATAAATCGGTGGCGCTACTCAACTAAATCACATAAATAACATTAATCATACTTTCATAAATCATAAATCATAAATCCGAAGTTTCCATAAATCTCAAGTTCGTCAAAAGTATTCATTAGGGAACATCTCCCAATCTAAAGTTCCAAAGATCCCGAAGTCATAAATCATAAATCTAAAGTCGTAAATGCATAAATAAACATAAATAGTCTAACATGCGGAATAAACTAAATGAGGTCAGTCAAAGACCAACACCACTCGTCTCTGTCTCGTCAGTCAACACCTGCTTAACCTGCATCCATGAAGAGCAGGTGGGAGTGAGCACGGTGAACTGTAGTGCTCACTACTATGCACATGAACAATAATATAGTACGAGAAATTAAATGGCATGGTCGCTGTATGAACATAGTCAATAAATATCACATCCCCTAACCAAAGTAATTCTCATGTGCACACCTATAACGATAGACTGCTGCTCGTATGCCTTTCGGCGAACATAAATGGGGTGCCCAAACAACAGGAAGCTCAACCGTTACAGCACGCACCTAGTGCTTGGACAGGATATCCATCACCGGCCAGGGCACATTGCCAAGGTCTTACAGATGACGTGGTCCTTAGCAAAGGACAAACGTGGAGATTACCCTTTCGGGGTACGTTCTTTAGCTACGGGGATAACCGTTCGACGACCGGTACAGCTCACATCGAAGGTTACATGCTCACATGCATACGTTGATCATACCCACATAAATAAAGCAATTATTATTCAAGGCATAGACAATTTGAATAACACCGACCTGGATACCGAGATGTTGCTAAACACAGAGTTGAAGGAACAATGGCAAGAGTTCAGCCTGATGAACCTAAAACAATTATAATAGCCTATCAACTGACTATCCAATCCAAGACAACACACAAAACACATATACTTAATCGAAATCATATCGACTAAGTGACTCGTGGATTCCTTGACCGAGTTAATTACTTTGGAATGACTACTAGACCCAAACACAACTCATATACCTCAGGTAAAACACTTAAATCATGCCAACATCAATAAAATCCAATCCGAACCTAAAACAACGGATAACCGAGCATTAAGACTCCAAAATAAACAAAATTCTGAATCCAGATTTAGACTGAACCAATAAATCTGAAACTTTACCACATCACAAGGCATACAAAAACACATAATCTCACCAAGTTTCAGCCCTAAATTCATCTTGTAGCATTTTTAAATAATTTAAGCAAAAACAGTGTCAAAACCAGACATTATCAGTTCATATAGCTACACTTTGCATTTTAATACAATATTTTGACACAAGATAGAATAATACAAATTAACATACTCCTCAAAGTGTCAGCTCAAAACTCCAAGTGTACGAGTTTTAATGAATTTTACAAAATTCTGACCAGAAACCGATTTAATTATTTAAAATAGCTACATTTGGAGTTTCGTCCTGAAAAGTTTACACGACTTACAAAATCATCACAGGACATCACATTTAAAATTTCATGGATATCGGACAATCACATGATTTATCATGAATTAATTACGATTCAGCAGCATGCTCGGTTTAGAAAATTCATAATTCGACATATACACATCGAAACGGCCTCAACCCAAAACCAATAACTCGAGGACAACTCCAAGTACCTATAACTATAGGATTTCCACGAAAAAATATCACTCGAAACTCAGTTCGACAATAAACCAAAGTGACGACAATCACTTTGATATCCAAAATGCATATAAATTCAATATACGACACAATAACATATCCAAGGCACGAATGTAACTCTCAATTATTACTATCAGCAACTTAGCAAGCAATTTAACACAATATCACAAATCACGAAATCAAAACGAGACGGGGTTCGAGCCTAGGTACCGTTCTCGGGAAGACGTTGGAACGAAAGAATCAAAACAGGGCTGAAACGGTTTCACGAATGCACCGACGGGGCTTGACGGCTAAGCTTCGGCTCGCCGAAGGTTGTGCTACTGATCAGCAGGGGCCGAGCAATGAAGAACTAGTCCCGACAACGATGGACAACAAGAAAAAACTCACGGTAATGCCCAAACAGCGGGAATGGAGTCTCGGGCTCGCGGCTGCACTGGTTCCTCTCGACGGGCTGCAACACACGAACCAGGGTGATGTTCGGGGGCTCACGATCAGGAATCCGGGACTCGCGATGAGGCTGGGCTCACCGGGACCTGCGTGCGGGACCAACCTCACGACGGACGGCAATCGACTTGGCCTTCTCGTGACAACCACGAACAGCAGCGGAGATGGAGTTGCCGGGACTTGCTGATGACCGAGGTGATGATGATCGTGAGGAGATGCTGGTGCGGTGATGGTGCTGCGGTTTTGCAGGTTCAAGTTGGGAGTGAACGTGAGAGCAGATGGTGGTGGGGCTGCGCGGGCTAAATGATGGTGATGATCAGAATTCAAGTGAGACGAGAGATAAGCTTCTTCTTCCCTGTTTTTTTTTTTTTTTGATCGAACTGAGAGAGAGGTTTTGATGGTGATCAATCTGATGCTGGAACGATTGAGAGGGAGAGAGGCGTACGGTTTGAGAGAAATTCGTTCTCTTATCTGCTAGGGATTTGATCGGGAGAGAGCAGATATCTTAAAAGTTGCGGGCTTAAACGGTTAAAGGGAAAAATCTGATTTTTATACATGAGCTTAGGGCTTCCCTTATCCTCCTTCTCAAGAAATCTCACATGCATGAAAGAAAACCGGGTAGGAGAGCACACGGGCACGAGTCGGTTCGAGGCTCACGGAACTTTCTCGGTTCAACAATAATAAATAATTGAGGCCCGGTACGAACATTCGTTAATTAAAATAAAACAGAATATAAATATACATAATACACACAAATAATAATATTTATTAATAATAGGCATTTAAACAATTAGATATCTAATAATAATAATAATAATAATTATAATAATAATAATAATAATAATAATAATAATAACAACAATAAACATTTTAGATAATTAGACAAATAATCATAATAATAATAATAATAATAATAATAATAATAATAATAATAATAATAATAATAATTAGGCATTTAATAGTAACATAACACTAATAATAATATTAATGAAATAAATAAATAAACAAATAATCACAAATATTTCACAACTAAACGGGGCATTGCAATCTACCCACCTTAAAAGGAATTCCGTCCTCGGAATTCGAAACTAAAAACATCCAAACTTTAACATACCACATCAAACATGAAGTTCGGATATCTCCTCCTAATCCGGTTTTCAGTCTCCCCAGTCGCCTCGGACTTGCCGTGCCAGTTCCATTGCACCTCGACAAGATCAACTGCCTGGGTCCTCAGCTGATGAACCTTTCGGTCCAGTACGAACACCGTTACCTACTCATAGGTAAGGCCTCACTCGACCTGCAACTCGACGAAGTCCACTACGTGTTCGGGGTCATACACTCCGACAACACATGCGGTAAAGCTAACCGGTAGGCCAAGTCTTTGACTCGTGCGAGATACTGAAAGAGTCCGATATAGCGAGGCCGAAGCTTCTATTCTTCCCGAAGCGAATCACACTCCTCAGGGTGCGACCTTCAGGAAGACATTTATACCAACATCAATCCCACGATGATTACATAGTCTCCAATCGAGACTCGAGACTCTGCTCAACAATGCAACACCTCAAATTCCTGCCGTCTCGAGGGACATCCCTCTTACAGCTAAGCAATAATCAACAAACTCACTTAATCGAGAACTAAGTGATTTAGGGAATTCATACATTGGTTCAATCAAACTTGGATCTCTCGGTTCAAGGTTCAGAAGAAAAAGCTCAAGGGGTTTCCATCACATTCCGGTACAGAAACTGGTTGAACGGTTCAAAAATAAATCAACGGTATGGTCGATGCACTGTAGCCCGAGAGGTGGCACACTCGCTGGCGCTGCATAAGAGGGGCGCTGGGACGCGGGTGTGTACTTGTTCGGAGACCAACTGCAAGGTCAGGGTTTGGCCGTACATACTGGCATGGTGAGTTTGGCGTTCGGTGATGGCGGCTGCAGCTCACGTGCGAGTCAACGGTCGGCCGTGCACTAGCCTTACGTCTCTCAGCACGGACATGCGTGCTCGGCCACCACTTCGCGTGGCCACACCCGGCCAAGGCCGGCTTTGGGTTCGAGGTATTGAGAAGAACTTCTCCAAATCGAAGGCAAACATTTCCAAGGTAATTGGGATGAACAAGGGTTTTCCACAAAATTTCGAACGACAACAACTTGGGTTTTAATAAAAAAATGATTTCCCCCCATCATGCAGGTATAGAACAACTTTAATAGTTTCAAAGTTTTAAATTTTTTAAATAGGCATAAACCGAGTTCCAAGTTCACTACCTTCACTGATCAACACAGTCTCCATCGAACAAACAACGATAGAGGTCGAGAGAACTTCCCATAAGGAATGAGGATCGATTCCTCAGTCAAAAATAATCTCGATCACAGCGGTCACCACTAAGTAATGAAACGCTTAGCTCACTCGACTCTTCCGACTAACAGTGTCGGCCGTCACGTTAGCCCTTGGTCAAGTAGTTAACCGTGCCGACAGTCCTAAATGAGCTTCTAAAGATTACGATGAACGAATCTACACTTCGCGATGTGCCTGCACCAGGCACGACTACCCTCCTTAAAAGATTCTCAAAATCCTTTAAGGTGGAACAATACCTCTCGATTCCTCTACTACATATCGTAATAGAGGCATCACGAAGCAAGTATTCTCAAATTTACGAGAACAGATAAGGATCAGCACAGAATTAAAATTTTTAACTCCATCCGAAATTTCATCCCATGCCAAGGAAGAGAAGACAAACAGAATTCCAAAGTACTGAAATTAAGCAGAATAAAGGAGTCTCAAACACAATTCAAAACTGTCTGATACGCGAAAGAAAAATAAACAAGGGTCTACAAAGTTTTAAAGAAAACAAAACTAAGAAAATAAAATGAGGTCGCTACGACTCCACGAGTCCACGGTTTACCCTACTGTTGCTGAGGCGGCGGTGGAAGATGTTGTTGCTGCTGTTGGGGTGGCTGCTGCTGATGCGGCTGCCTCCGGGGCTCGGGGCACGTACTGATGAAATGTCCAGGGCGGAGGCAGTTGAAGCAGACTCGCTGAGTATATCGACATTGCCCAGAGTGGGGTCGGCCACGGTTTGCACATTTCGGAAGCTGACCCTGGGTGGCAGGTGGAACGTCACGGCGATCTGGGGCTGCACGCTTTCCCTTCCTGTTATCCTGGTGGGAATCAATCTTCCTCTTGCCCGAACTAGAGCCGGGCGGCACAGATGAGATGGGCTGGGCGTACTGAGCAACGGTCTGAGAAGGCTCGGAGGCATGATAATATGAAGGGACTGGGACTATCGGAATGAGACAGCTCTCTACCTCCTGAGCCCGACTCACGGTATTTGCATAAGACATCGGTCCGTGACTCCCCACCAGTTCACGGATCCTCTGATTGAGCCCCTTAAGAAACTTGCGGGCCTTCTTGGCATCGGTGTTCACTGCATCACCCGCAAAAAGGCACATGTGGGTGAAAGTGCGGATGTACTCATCCACTGTGGAGCTGCCCTGCTGCAAGTGGTAAAACTCATGCTCCATTCTATCCCAAAAGCTCTGGGGAAGGAACTTGCTACGCACCATCGTCTTCATTTGGTTCCAAGTGAGTGCATGAAGCTCTGCCTCCAGCCTCCGAGCCCAGTGGTCAATCCACCAGTCGGAAGCATCCTCCTTCATCTGATAAGCTGCTAGGGACACTCGCTGACGGTCAGGGAGGGGAAGCACAGCGAAGATCTTATCCAGTTCTTTGATCCACTCCAGCACCTCTGTGGGTTCTCAGTCCCCGCGAAAGTTGGTTCATTCATTTTCTGAAACTGGACGATAAGCTGAGTAAGATCCATGGCCGGAGGGGCCTGGTGCTGACGGGGCGGAGAAGGTTGCGGGGATGCCTGACGGTTACGGTTGTTGCGAGCATTCATACTTCTACATTAATAAGCCGAACAAGTTTTAGCACAAAAACAAACAAAATAATCAATACTTATAGAAGTCTAGAGTTCGCCAATAAGCACTAGAGTTCGATTAAATCAAGGTGGATAAGTCCTAAGCCCCGAATTATAGCACATAAATAATAAACAATCATTTCATAAATAATCTCAGTATTACTTATGACTTACATACCTTAAGCGGCGCGGCATGACGAAGATGAGTGGTTGATGCTTATACTCAAATATTCATAAATGCACATAAACCACGTTAACCAGTCTACAGAAACGCAGACTAGCTCTGATACCAAACTGTAACGCCCCACTTTTATTTGACAAAAGTCAAGGACTTTTCAAAAAGTCAACTTAAATTTTTCAAAACTCTTTTCATAAATCGGTGGCGCTACTCAACTAAATCACATAAATAACATTAATCATACTTTCATAAATCATAAATCATAAATCCGAAGTTTCCATAAATCTCATGTTCGTCCAAAGTATTCATTAGGGAACATCTCCCAATCCAATGTTCCAAAGATCCCAAAGTCATAAATCATAAATCCAAAGTCGTAAATGCATAAATAAACATAAATAGTCTAGCATGCAGAATAAACTAAATGAGGCCAGTCAAAGACCAACACCACTCGTCTCTGTCTCGTCAGCCAACACCTGCTTAACCAGCATCCATGAAGAGCAGGTGGGAGTGAGCACGGTGAACTGTAGTACTCACTACTATGCACATGAACAATAATATAGTACGGGAAATTAAATGGCATGGTCGCTGTATGAACATAGTCAATAAATATCCCATCTCCTAACCAAAGTAATTCTCATGTGCACACCTATAACGATAGACTGCTGCTCGTATGCCTTTCGGCGAACATAAATGGGGTGCCCAAACAGCAGGAGGCTCAACCGTCACAGCACGCTCCTAGTGCTTGGACAGGATATCCATCACCGGCCAGGGCACATTGCCAAGGTCTTACAGATGACGTGGTCCTTAGCAAAGGACAAACGTGGAGATTACCCTTGCGGGGTACGTTCTATAGCTACGGGGATAACCGTTCGATGGCCGGTACAGCTCACATCGAAGGTTACATGCTCACATGCATACGTTGATCATACCCACATAAATAAAGCAATTATTATTCAAGGCATAGACAATTTGAATAACACCCACCTGGATACCGAGATGTAGCTAAACACAGAGTTGAAGGAACAATGGCAAAAGTTCAGCCTGATGAACCTACAACAATTATAATAGCCTATCAACTGACTATCCAATCCAAGACAACACACAAAACACATATACTTAATCGAAATCATATCGACTAAGTGACTCGTGGATTCCTTGACCGAGTTAAGTACTTTGGAGCGACTACTAGACCCAAACACAACTCATACACCTCAGGTAAAACACATAAATCATGCCAACATCAATAAAATCCTATCCGAACCTAAACAACGGATAACCGAGCATTAAGACTCCAAAATAAACAAAATTCTGAATCCAGAGTTAGACTCAACCAATCAACCTGAAACTTTACCACATCACAAGGCATACAAAAACACATAATCTCACCAAGTTTCAGCCCTAAATTCATCTTGGAGCATTTTTAATTAATTTAAGAAAAAACAGTGTCAAAACCAGACATTATCAGTTCATATAGCTACACTTTGCATTTTAATACAATATTTTGACACAAGATAGAATAATACAAATTAACAGAACTCCAAGTGTACGAGTTTTAATGAATTTTACAAAATTCTGACCAGAAACCGATTTAATTATTTAAAATAGCTACAGATGGAGTTTCATCCTGAAATTTTTACACAACTTACAAAATCATCACAGGACATAACATTCAAAATTTCATGGCCATCGGACAACCACACAATTTATCATGAATTAATTACGATTCAGTAGCATGCTCGGTTTAGAAAATTCATAATTCGACATATACACATCAAAACGGCCTCAACCAAAAACCAATAACTCGAGGACAACTCCAAGTACCTATAACTCCAGGATTTCTACGAAAAAATATCACTCGAAACTCAGTTCGACAATAAATCAAAGTGATGGCAATCACTTTGATATCCAAAATGCATATAAATTCAATATACGGCACAATAACATATCCAAGGCACAAATGTAACTCTTAATTATTACTATCAGCAACTTAGCAAGCAATTTAACACAATATCACAAATCACGAAATCAAAACGAGACGGGGTTCGAGCCTAGGTACCGTTCTCGGGAAGACGTTCGAACGAAAGAATCAAAACGAGGCTGAAACGGTTTCTCGAATGCACCGACGGGGCTTGACGGCTACACTTCGGCTCGCCGAAGGTTGTGCTACTGGTCAGCGGGGGCCGAGCAACGAAGAACTAGTCCCGACAATGATGGAAAACAAGAGAAAACTCACGGTAATGCCCGAACAGCGGGAACGGTGTCTCGGGCTCGCGGCTGCGCTGGTTCCTCTCGACGGGCTGCAACACACGAACCAGGGTGATGTTCGGGGGCTCACGATCAGGAATCCGGGACTCGCGATGAGGCTGGGCTCACCGGGACATGCATGCGGGACCAACCTCACGACGGACGGCAATCGACTTGGCCTTCTCGTGATAACCACGAACAACAGCGGAGATGGAGTTGCCGGGACTTGCTGATGACCGAGGTGATGATGATCGTGAGGAGATGCTGGTGCGGTGATGGTGCTGCGGTTTTGCAGGTTCACGTTGGGAGTGAACGTGAGAGCAGATGGTGGTGGGGCTGCGCGGGCTAAATGATGGTGATGATCAGAATTCAAGTGAGACGAGAGATAAGCTTTTTCTTCCTTTTTTTTTTGATCGAACTGAGAGAGAGGTTTTGATGGTGATCAATCTAATGCTGGAACGATTGACAAGGAGAGAGGCGTACGGTTTGAGAGAAATTCGTTCTCTTATCTGCTAGGAATTTGATCGGGAGAGAGCAGATATCTTAAAAGTTGAGGGCTTAAACGGTTAAAGGGAAAAATCTGATTTTTATACATGAGCTTAGGGCTTACCTTATCCTCCTTCTCAAGAAATCTCACACGCATGAAAGAAAACCGGGTAGGAGAGCACACGGGCACGGGTCGGTTCGAGGCTCACAGAACTTTCTCGGTTCAACAATAATAAATAATCAAGGCCCGGTACGAACATTCGATAATTAAAATAAAACAGAATATAAATATACATAATACACACAAATAATAATATTTATTAATAATAGGTATTTAAACAATTAGACATCTAATAATAATAATAATAATAATAATAATAATAATAATAATAATAATAATAATAATAAACAATTTAAACAATTAGACAAATAATAATAATAATAATAATAATAATAATAATAATAATAATAATAATAATAATAATAATAATAATAATAATAATAATAATGAAATAAATAAATAAACAAATAATCACAAATATTTCACAATTAAACGGGGCATTACAAAATCAGCCTTCCTCGGCGACGGTAAGCTCGGCCAGGGATCATCTTTAACTGTTCGACGCCCTCCTGGCGAAGCGCGTCCATTTCTCACTTTCAGATGGTCCACTGACGAGGCGTCTGGTTCGCGGCTGCAGATGGGGTTTCGTACGGCGGCGGCGCACCTAGGGATCGAAGCAAGGCCGGAGATCGGAATCTTCTTTCTATTCATCGGAGGAGCAGCGATTTGTGATTGTAAGCCTCGATCTTCTTCCCTTTATCTGTTAGTACCGGACTTGGTTGTTCTCGACGGAGATGCACCTCTTCTGGTGGGGCCGAGCCGATTGTCGTTGGCTGTTTGTGGTGGTGATCGGTGGAGTGCGAGTCGTCGGGAGGGGCGGGACCCTGGTTACCGCGTCGCTCCTTGTCGCGGCGGTCGGGGGAGGGTTGTTTTTCTTCTTGCTCTATTCCCCGTCGACTAGTGGTGTTAGGCGGCGTGGGAGGTTCCATCGGCCTCGTCTTGTGGTGTTAGAAGAGTTTGATTGGAATTGGAGTTGGAGTGGGATGGACTTTGGCTTTCTCAGTTTTAGATAGGTTGATTCGGGGACTGGTTCAAGATTTGGGTTCCGTTACTGTAAAGGCTTGATTATAGTTTCGGTAGCTGGTGCTCGGCCTAGATTGGTCTTGTGTCGATCGTTCACTGTTGGTTTGGGCTTGCTCTTTCGCTGGGGAAGGGCTTTAGATTTATTAGTTTTTTTTTTTTTTTTTTTTTTTTTTTTTT
>CACSLK010027751.1:912021-936056 GCA_902706635.1 Striga hermonthica | reverse complement strand
TCGGCCGAAACGTCTTTTCCTTCGACAAATCCCGAACATCTCAGCATGGTCAATATTGTGAAGCAATTTAAAGCATGAATAACCAGGTGAACATGAACATTACTGAAAACGACAAAACATGGCCCGAGGCTGCCCGTGGCCACGCGCGATAGGCGCTGGCGACGGCTTGAGCCTATTACTGACAAAACTTCATCTTTACTCGACAAATCTGAACTTATTAAACATGGTGAATCAAATAAAGGCTAAACAATCGATAAACGCTCGGGACTTGCCGGACTGAAACGAACATAACTCAGTTATGATTTTACTTAAGATAATCGGACTAAGGCACGGCTTTGCTAAAAATTCTCACATAAGACTCGAACAATTCACCTTAAATCAACCTTGCTAACACGAACATAAGTTGAAGAAGGGATTACCTCTCTGATCGGTCGACGGAATCGGAAAATAGGCGTGCTTCCTTGTCCTTGCTTGCCGTGCGCTAACTCTTGCTTTTCCGTGCGGTTTTTATGAAATCTTAGGGAAATTTTCTTGAGCTTGTTGTTGCTGAAGGTGGCTTAATAGGTGCTGAAGTTGCTTATAAGGAAGTTGAGGGAAAAATTTAATCAAACACTCTTTTATATACTAATTGCGACGAAAGGAGGAATGACGTATGGAAGGTGTGGCCTCTTAGGCCCTTGCCGCTTGTTCTAATTTGGGATGATTATATGATGACTAATCCCTTCCCAAGACTTGCTATACTGCCACGTATTAGTGTCAAAAGAGAGGAAATTTGGCTTTCCTAATGTTGAAGAAATCTCACGGCTTTTATGAACAATTCCGAATGAATTCCATAAGTCACGGTGTTGAGCTTAATGTTGTGATTAGTTGCTCCATTAATTCCTCAAAATATGTTTAATTATTAATTAAACATAATACTTAATTACCAAAATTATTCCGAACGTAAACGGTACGTCGAAATAAATTTCGGTAATTCCGACTGAATAATTAATTCCGAAATAATAAACGTTAACATTATTATATCGGAATTAAAACATAATTTATACCGATAAAATATCGGGATATTACAGCTTTGTCGGGTACTTGGGGTAACTAGGGTTTTTTCTAAATTTTTTGTGACAAAGGCTTTGTAGGTATGTGGTCCTTCATGCCAGGTAATTAGGGTTTCTTTCTTTTTAAAATTAGGAATTTTGTTGGGTATGTGGTCGTCCATGCTAGGTAATTAGGGGTTTTCTGATTTTTTTTTTTTTTAAATCAGTGCTCATTGTCATTAGGATTGTTTGTACAAAAAACCTCATTTATTTTTTTGTATATTTGACCAAAAGTTCCATGTTATTCAAATGCAGGTGGCACTAACCCATTTTACCTTACTTTCAAAATACATCATGATGGGATTTTGGCTGATGATATAATTGAAGGGCAGCAGAGGTATGTTGGGGGTGAGATAAGTGCATTTGAGTATGTGGATAAGTACAAAGTAAACATGAGGGATGTCTATAGGTTCTGTGAAGAGTTAGGCTACTGTGGGAAGAAAAAAATTTATAGACTTGGCTTGCACCATCAATACAGAGAGGTGCTTATGGAGATTATCTTTTGTTGGTTGTTGATAAACATCATAAAAGAGAAGTGAAGTTCTATCTAGTGGCTGAGAAGGAAGAAAGGGAATTGGAGAAGGATGGCAATGGGGATGGGTGTGTTAATGAGGCAGGTGAGGTTGAGGGTGAAAATAGAGAAGGGCTGGACAGTGATTCTGATGATGCTGAGCTTGAAAGATATATTGATATGTATGTGGATGAGGAGAACCTTGTGGAGACTCAAGTTAAAGCCACAAAAAAAGGGGGCAGAGTTAGAATTGTCCACTGACAGTAGTATGTCTGTGTCTGAAGATGAAGATGATAGTAATGATGATGATTTTTGTAGTTTGAAGGGTTCAGATAATGACGAAGATGAAGAGGAGGATGAGAGTGTTGTGTTTAAGTGTAACACCCCACTTGAATTTAAAGAAATTATCGGATTTTTCAAAAAAACCAGAATAAAATTTTCAAACTCTTTTTCGAAATCTTAGTGGGTGTTATCTAACACAATTTAACTAGTCCAAGTCGTGTCTGGACTCACGGGGATTCATAAACCCGATTTTCGCAAGGTTTTCATTAACCTGATACACATCTAATATGAACAATGGAATATCCAAATCAATCACCATAATTATCCAAAAGTGATTACCAAATTATTCAAACACCATAGTTCAAAAGCGATATCCCAACCATCAACAAAAGTTCATAATGATCATATTATTAAAACGGAAGCATAAATAAACACATAACAGACCACCACTCGTCTTTCGCCCCGTCATCCGACCACTGCTTAACCTGCATCGGTAAAGAGCAGGTGGGGATGAGTACTAGATGAAAAGTGGTGCGCTACGTGCGCAACCACGTTATCCTCGGCCAAACATTTCAAACCTGACATATCTTCCGAACATTAAGGCTAATTTAAACATGATATTGCACATAAAAATTAAGCAAACCGTTCTTTGCCTCATGTTGTTTCGATGGTGAAAGCCACTAAGTTGCTGCGACGAGGCAACTACCAGGGTTATCTGGTGAGCCTTGTTGACGATTCTCAGAAAGCGCGTTCACCTCACGATGTTCCCGTCGTAGACCACTTTCAGGACTCGTTACGGCCATTACGAGTTCGTAGTCATGCCTTTCGGTCTCAGCAATGCGCCAGCAGTTTTCATGGACCTCATGAACCGTATCTTCCATTCCTACCTCGATCAGTTTGTTACCATTACTTGTTGATCCACGGTTATGAGTAAGTCTCTCCGCCTTTGAATTTGTATTTTCTGTAATTCTATTTTGTGTATCCTTGGATTTTCGGTATCGGGTACCCTCGATTACTCTGTTGAATCCTTTTGAATTGGCGTGTCTTGTGTTAAATTTGTGCTCTGAATACTTTTATCTGTCTATTGGGTGTTGTGAATTTTGCTTTTCCTCTGAAAATTTCCAAAATTTCCGTCTTCGCGCCTCTCAAATCCCTTTTTCTGGTTTTGGGATTGTTCCTTCCAAAAACCCTAGTCTTCCTTCTCCCCCTTTTCTTCTTTGCGACAGGTTCTTTTTGATATTGTTCTCTTTGCTTTTAATTTTTCAGACTCTGAGACCTCCTCTGATTCGGTTGAAATACTGCCCTCTGCGCTCGAAGTTGTCCCTCTCTCTATCCTTCGCCCCGGCGACACAGTTCCTACCCGTGTTTTCCCAGCTCGTGTTGCATCTCCCACCTCTTCATCTATTTTAGCCTTAGTATATATTGAGTACTTGGGAGAAAAATCAGCATTTTCTTTTCATATGCATGTATTAGTATAGACAGATTGGTGAGAATTTCCCTTAGAGAGAGTAACCGCACGCATAGCCTAAGCGCAAGCACGTCGAGAGCCACCGCACGCGCACGGAGGTGCATCGTCCAAGCTACCTAGGGTTGTATATTTTGCCGAGCGTTTGTCAAGGTAATTTTATCGATCTTCTCTTAAGTTAACAAGATCATATTCAATTTTAATTGTTCGGTCAAGCTCGTGAGTTAGCCTTAAAGTTGCTCTCGGCCATGCGAGTAGATCATGTCGAGCATGTTCATGTTTTGTCTGAAACTCTCGAACAATTGTCATGTATTCAGTCATGTCATGCCATATTATGTTCAGTTAACTCATGTTGGTCGAGGAATTTCAATGTTCAGTCGTTGAGATGGCTAAAGGGACGTGGATGCGCACGTAGCGCATGCCACGGGCCATGCATGTTTGTAGTCTTGTTAGATATTGATCCTCCGAGCAATTCATGTTGATTTGATCAGTAAATATTATTTCATGTTCAGTTATGTGTTGATTGTCGAAAGAAAACAAGGTTTGGTCGGGGATCGGCTTAACGCCGTAGGCGGCGCACGGTGCGCACGCCACCGGCCACTTTAGCTCATTATGCAAAAATTCATGATTTTGAGTATTTTCAGTAGATTTGATCATGTCAAGTCATTTCATGTTATTTCATGTTAAATCGGTCGAGAGAAGTTGCCGACCGGCCGACAAGGGCCGGTCATTGCCGCGCTGCCCGCACACAGCGGCAGCAGCGCGCCGGCAGTCAGTCAGCATAGGCAGGCAGCGTGTGCACATGCCGCGTGGTGTCGCGCACAGTCTGTCGCGACCGCAGTCCGCTGGCAGTGCCCAGTGCACGCCAATAGTTCATCGCGCACGCCAACACGCGCGTTCATGTGTCAGTCGTCTACTGCGGCGCGCGGTAGCGCCCAGCAGCGTCTAGGGGCCCCTCCCTAGGTCCGCCCCTGGCTGTGGATGAAGGCGCGCGCGAGGCGCACTAGATCCCTAGTTATTTAGTTTCCTTATTATGCTATGATATCTAGTTCGTTTAGGTTACTTAATATTTTATTGCTTTGTTAGAGTTATAGTTAGAATAGGATTAGATCTAGTTGGTGCCTATACAAAAGCCACTCCCCATGTTATTTTTCATCATCCATGAATTATTATAAAATTTAGAACTTTTGTTCAAACACTTTGTTTTAGTTTTTCACCAAAATTCTATAGAAATTTTATTCATTTCAAGAGGCGCGGTTGTCGCTTGAGAAACACCTATCGGCGATTCAAGGCGCGGTTTGTGGCTTATCGGCAATCGAAACACACGATCTTCATCACGCGGGCTGTGCGCAGGCTGGACGCGGGCGCGCGGGCCTGGCGGGTTACTAGGGCCAAATGACTTAGAAATTATTTCTAAGTTTCCGGTTTGACCCCGGTTTGACTTTGGCTCGGATTGGTCAATACGCGAAGATATAAATCGATCCTTAGTCCAATTTAAACTGAATTTCCGACCGACTTAATTAAATTAAATCGAACGGGGCATTATATCATCTTTAGGACAATATAATATGAAGGCTTGAACGAGCAAAAATTATAGAATAATAATAAATACTCCAAAATCTATTAATGTCAAATAATCACATAAATTCCAATAATCGAACGGGCATTACAGTCTATCCACCTTACAAAGAATTCCGTTCTCGGAATTCAAAAATAAAATATAGAAAGCAAATAAAATACAAGGGGAACTCAAAACTCAAAGTTCGGATAATGCCTCTAAGCTCGGCCTCCTTCTCCCAAGTCGCCTCGGACTCATCATGCTGGCTCCATAGCACCTTAACGAGACTCACCGCCCGGTTCCTCAACTGATTGACCTTCTGGTCCAAAATGGCCACCGGTACCTCCTCGTAGGTAAGGTCTCGCTCGACCTGCAGCTCGCCAAAGTCCACCACATGCTCGGGATCATGCACATATCTCCTCAACATCGAGAAATGGAACACGTCATGCACTCCCGATAGAACTAGTGGTAAAACTAACCGATACGCTAAGTCCCCGACTCGAGCAAGGATCTCAAATAGCCCGATTCAGCGAGGTCTAAGTTTCCCTTTCTTCCCGAAGCGAATCACGCCCTTCTTAGGCGAGACGTTCAGAAAGACATGATCCCACAGCATACTCGTGCTCCTGCCTCTTCCGGTCGGCATAGACTTTCTGCCTCTCTTAGGCAGCTCAGATATGCTTCCGGATAGCCTCAACTATCTCAGAAGCTCTATGAATGAACTCCGGACCCATAATCTTCCTCTTCCCGACCTCATCCCAGTACAAGGGTGTTCGGACCTTCCGTCCATACAATGCCTCGAACAGGGCCATCTTGATCGAGAAGTGATAGTTATTATTGTAAGTCAGCTCGACCAAGGGCAAGGTACTCTCCCAAGTTAGGCTACGGTCCAAGACCACAACCCTCAATATATCCTCCAAGTACTGGATCATCCGCTCCGACTGACCATCCATCTGAGGATGAAAAGTTGTACTGAACTCCAGCCTCGTCCCCATGGCCCGGTACAGAGTCTTCCAGAATTGGCCAGTGAACTTCGCGTCTCGGTCAGACACGATCTCTACGGGAACTCCATGAAGTTTGACAATCTCGTCCACGAACAACTCGACATACTGACTAGCCTTCATAGTTGTTCGGACTGGCAGAAAGTGGGCAGACTTCGTAAGGCGATCCACAATCACCCAAACAGAATCATGCCGGGTCCTCGACCTCGACAATCCCACCAAGAAATCCATGGTGATGCACTCCCACTTCCACACTGGAACCTCAAGTGGCTGAAACTTTTCTCTCGGTTTCTGATGCTTAGCCTTCACTTGCTGACACACCAGGCACCCATTCACGAACCTCGCCACCTGCCTCTTCATGCCTCACCACCAAAACGACTTCCTCAAGTCATAATACATCTGCGAGCTACCAGGATGAATGGTGTACGGAGTACTATGGGCCTCTCTCAAAATCTCCCTTCGCAGTTCACACCTACAGAACACAAAGTCTACCCTCGAAGACCAAGGCCCCATCAGATGCGACTGCGAATCCTCCAACTCTACCAGCTTCCGACAACTCCCTCATCCGGCATAGAGTAACAATAATTCGGCTGCTCAGCGACTATCCTCTCTCGAAGAGTCGGTCCCACAACCAAGACGGTCAACATACCCCCGGCTGTCGAAGTCGACTCCACTGCCTCTAGCTGTAGTCGCTCGAACTCCCAAACTAAGACATCCTGCTCGGTAAAAAGATAGGACAACTGGCCATAACTCCTCCAACTAAGGGCATCGGCTACCACGTTAGCTTTTCCAAGATGGTAGCTAATCGTGAAATCATAGTCCTTGACCAACTCCAACCACCTACGCTGCCGCATATTAAGCTCATTCTGAGTGAAAATGTACTTTAGGCTCTTGTGGTCGGTAAAAATCTCACACTTGCCTCCATAGAGGTAGTGCCGCCAAATCTTCAAGGCGTGAACGACAGCAGCTAACTCGAGATCATGAGTGGGGTAGTTCTGTTCGTGAGGCTTCAGTTGCCTCGAAGCATAGGCTATGACCCTTCCTGCTGGATAAGGACACATCCCAAACCCATCTTCGATGCATCACTATAGATGGTGAACTCCAAAGTAGGGTGGGGAATAGGTAGAACGAGCACGGTAGTGAGTCTCCTCTTCAACTCCTGGAAACTTTCCTTGCACTTCTGACTCCAATCAAACCTCAAGGCCTTCTTCGTAAGGTTGGTTAGTGGCTGGGCTATCTTCGAGAAGCTCTTGATAAACCTCCGGTAGTATCCTTCTAACCCCAAGAAACTGCGAACATCAGCGGCAGTCCTTGGCGTATCCCACTTGCTCACTGCCTCAATCTTGCTGGGATGCACCTCAATGCCTCTCGCTGTAACAATGTGGCCAAGGAATGCCACACGATTCAGCCAGAACTCGCACTTTGAGAACTTAGCATACAACTTCTCGCGACGAAGAGTTTCCAGCACAATCCTCAGATGCTCCTTGTGCTGGTTGATGTCTTGGGAATAAACCACGATGTCGTCCATGAACACGATAACTAACTGGTCCAGGAAGGGATGAATGACCCTATTCATAAGGTACATAAATACGACCGGGGCATTGCTAGGTCTGAACGGCATAACGACGAACTCATGGTGGCCATAACGGGTACGGAAGACAGTCTTATAAATATCCGACTCCAGGATATTCAGCTGATGATAGCCAGAACGCAAGTCGATCTTGGAAAAGACGATGGCTCATCTCAGCTGGTCGAAGAGATCCTCAATGCGAGGAAGGGGGTACTTGTTCTTGACTGTAAGTGTATTCAACTCCTGATTAGTCAATGCACATGCGCATTGATCTGTCTTTCTTCTTCACGAATAGGACGGGTGCTCCCCGCAGTGAAACATTTGGCCGAATAAAACCGAGCTTGAACAACTCCTAGATCTGGACCTTGAGCTCTTGAAGTTCCTTCGGCCCCATACGATAAAGGGCCTTAGAAATGGGGCCTGCTCCTGGTACTAGATCAATGGTGAACTCAACTTGGCGGTCGGGCAGTCCTCCAGTCAACTCATTGGGAAAGACATCGAGATACTCACAGACGATAGAAACTCTCCCGGGGGACCTCTCAGAGTTACCTTGGATACCATAGATACGAGATAGCCTTGACAGCTACCCTTAGAAAGGCTCTTCCTAGCTTGCATAGAAGAGATGACTTGAGGCACGGTCCTCGACTTCACCCCATAGAAAATAACAGGCTGATCGGAAACGAGGAAGAGAGTGACTTCGCGCTCCTGGCACCGGATGTCAGCTCGATAACGAGTGAGCCAGGATCACATCGAAGTCCCGTATTTCAATAACATAGCAATTGGCCTCCAAAACACGCCCGCCAATGCTAACTTGAAGACCAGGAATCATAGAATCGGAGATAATAATTTTTTCCAAGGATAGACTAACCTCGAGAGGATCACAACTGCGCACACTGTTAATAGAAAGTGCTTCAAGGCATCGAGAGGAGATAAAAGAATAAGTAGCTCCAGTATCACATAACGCAAAGATAGGCATATTGGATAAGGAAATCATGACAGACATGGTACCTGCGTTGTTGGCCTCCTCGTCATGAGCAATGGTATAGACACGAGCCTGACCCCCATCCCTCTGCTGGTGTGGTGGGGGTTGTCTGTGCTGCTGCTGCTGGTAAGGTGGAGGGGGAAGCTGCTGCTGCTGCTGGGCCTGCTGCCTCGGGGATTCGGGGCAAGCACTAAAAAATGACCGGGCTTCATGCAGTTGAAGCAGACCCTCTGGGTGAAACGGCAATATCCAGAATGATAACGACCGCATTTAGAACATTTCGGGCTCTGACCCTGGGCAGTTGGTAGAACGTCGTGGTGGTCTGGTGCTCGATGCTTTCCCTTCCGATTATCCCGATGGGAATCAAACTTTCTCTTGCCCGAAGTAGAGCTGCGCGGCGCGGAGGAAATCAGTTGAACTAGCTGAGCAGAAGGGACGGAAGCATCGAGAGTCTGATAACTCTCAAGTTGAACGGCTCGGATAACGGTCTCATCAAAGGAAAGATTTCCCTGGCTAGCAACATGCATACGGAAGGTTCGGTTTAGTCCAACCCAGAACTTGTGGGCCTTCTTCAGGTCGGTGTCCACCATATGGGGCAAAGGCGCTCATGCTGGTGAACTCCCGCTCATACACCTCAACTGTACCAGTCCCCTGAGTGAGATCCCAGAAAGTGCACTCCATCCTCATTCGATAACTCTGAGGATAATACTTCTCCATGATTACCTCCTTCATGCGACCCCAAGTCAAAGTAGCAAACTCAACCTGCCTCAATCTCCAATAACCAGTCCACCATATGGCGGCGTCGCCCTTCAGCATGTAGCGGGCACATATAACCTTCTGAGCATCCAGGCACTGTATAAGGTCGAAGTTATGTTCAAGCTGACGGATCCACTCTGCCACGGCCTCGGGCCCTTCAGTCACAGCGAATGATGGAGCAGATAAACGCCGAAACTGAAGAACCATGTTCAAATGATCCCCAGCAGAGTTGGGCGCCTGCTGGTGAGGTGAGGACGAAGGCGGAGATGGAGTAGGCTGACGATTGCGAGCATTACGACGAGCCATAGTTCTACATTTGAAAACGGGTCAAAGAGTTGAGCACAATAATAAAAGAAGTCTAGAGTTCAACACTTGTAACGCCCCATTCGTTTATGAATTTTGGGTTTTATTTTAATTTATTATTAATTGCCCATTATTATTATTATTATTATTATTATTATTATTATTATCATTATTATTATTAATATTATTGTTGTTGTTGTTATTATGTGTTTAATTGTCAAATTGCCTAAATATTATATTTATTTATAATGTGTCTAATTGTGTATTATTTATTAATACAATAATAAAATGTGAATTATAAATATATGTATATATTTATTTGTTCGGTTATCATTGTAATTGTAGCGCAATTAAACCGAGCCCAAGAACGAGTTAATATCTTGAAACCGCGAGCCGAATCGGCCCAGCTAAGCCGTACCGGTCTTCCACTCAAGTCTTGCACGTGTGTTGGGTTAGCTTGGGGATGAAGAAAAATTATTTAACCTAAATTCTATGTATTTAAGTAGAATTTCCCCCTCAGTAAAATGAGATTTCTCCCGCAGCCATCTTTTTATCTCTCGTACTCTCTTTCTCCCTCGCGCAGAAATCGAAAACTCTCCCTCTCTCCCAAACTCTCGATCATCACGTTCATCACCATAATCATCATCATCCATCTTCATCCTTCATCACCTGTGATCATCATCCGACCACCATCACCGAGAACGCCTTTTGTTGAAGCGCCGCCGCCGATCATCACCACCATCGACCGCCGAGCCCCTGTCCGCGATCAGGCCTGCAACATCGGCCATCCCCCAGCGGTCGTCATCCACGTCCAGGCCCTCGTTTTCCGGCGTCTTCCGTCGTCCCTGCTCGTGTTCCACCATCAACTGGCGACCTCCAAGCTTTGTCCAGCGAGTGAACCAGTCCGGCGATAATCACCATCACCCTCGCTGCAAGCCACTGCACTCTCGCTGTCCATCACCACCACCAGCAACCGACAGCAACCTCAGTATCGTTGACCCATGTTCCCGTCGTGAAAATTGCTCCCTCGACCAGCAAGCCCCGGCGAGCCGTCGTCACCGATTGCTGCCCGCAAGCTCCGTCCGACGAGCCGCTGCAACTCCTCTTCAAGCGTGCAGTCCCGGGCCCTTGCTGTTCGGGCCGCTGCAGCACCTTTATTCAGACGAGACGCGAGAATCCGTCGAGCCCGACAACCCCGTTCGTGTCCTACGTCCCATTTCTTTGAGTTTTTCCTGAAAACGGTACCTAGTCGGACCTCGTCTTGTTATATCGTATATATTGGTTGCATTACGTGCTTATTATATGTGTTTTAGCATGTTCTATGAACTAATTTAAACACCCTATGATTTTATGTGTTTGTTGGAGTTTATTCTACGTACTGAGTCCTTTCGATTTCGTGCGAATCGAACGAGCACTCGTTAAAATCGTGTCAAGTTGCTGTGGATATTGGAATCAGGTCGAGCTCTAGGCATTAAGAGAAGGCCTCAGACGAGAAATATATGTCTCGAGTCGAATGTGAATTTATCGAATTCGTATGTTCGCTTTTTTGGTGTTTGAATATCTAAGAATTGTATACTGATCTGATTGCTTTGAAATTTTAACTGTAAGTGACTCTAATGATTTTATATCTTGTGTAAAATGTTCATAATTTTTCACAACCTGTAGCTATTTTTAAAAATTAAAGTGATTTCTGGGCAGAAACGTATTAAATTCATAATAAATCGGTCCGTGCTCCAAAATTGATGAAATTTTAGTATGTTGTCTCCCTGTTTGATTTATGTCTGGTGTAAAAGTTTTAGAATTTTTGGACATATATTGATAGGATAAATAATTTATTTACGGTTTCTGCAGAAAGATGTTTTAATTTTTATAAATTCGTTAATTGCTGGAAAATTCTAATTTTTGGCTGAGATGCTATTTTATTTGTACTTGCATCCTGTAAAAATATTGAAATTTTTGGAGTTGGGATTGGTTCGGTTTTAATTAAAATTCGATAAACTGCTGAATCTTGTACGAATATTCATAATTTGTGTATTTGATGGTAATTGCTGGAACTTTTATATGGTGATCCTTGATTGCTAAACTAGCTCCAGTAAACCTCTCATGTGCTAATCCGTTCGTTAGGTCAAGCTTTGAATTTTATGCTCATTTTTGCTGATATCGTATTTGAATTTTATAAAATTTTGTTAAATGAGTTTGGTGCTGAAACTTGGTGATTTTACTAAGTTGAAAGAGAAAAATTTTATGTTAAAGTTTCAGAACCTAACTCATTCAACATCTTCTACAACCTAATTATGTGATATTTACGTGAACTCCCTTGTTTTGGTTGTTCGAGTCTAAGTCCTAGAGTTCCCACATCCACAGGACTTCACGAACAACTTGGTTGAATCAAGTTCGACTAAATATGACTTATGAATTTCTTCTGAGGTCAAGATAGGTGTTGATCTTAGAACCTTGATTATTGTAGGTGTTTGAGGAGTCAAGCCTCAACCTACGTCTATTCTATCTTGCTGTTATCAATCCAGTATCCAGGTGGGTTTACTTACTAAAAACTTACTATGTTGTATATGTGTTTCATTTTTGTCGGGTTGGTATGATCTAAGTATGCGTGAAAACCATGTAGCTTATCTGCGTGAGCTGATTCGGCTGTCGGTACGATTGTCCCCGTCGATGTAATACGGTTACCCTTGCGAGGTAAGTCTCTCTAAGACCTAATGAAAGGCCGTGTCCGCAGCGTGGCACGTACCCCCACGTGTTAGGGTAATGAATCCCCTTTCTGTGGCTAATGAAAGGTGTGTGCACATGGGTAGTATGTTATGTTGTGTTGTGATATGGAGATGTGATAGAATAATTGATTTATATTCATACTGCGACCATACTTTCTTGACATTAATATTATTATTGTGGTATACGCGCATAGTGGTGAGCACTATGTTTTTATTTGTGCTCATCCCCACCTGCTCTTCTTGGATGCAGGTGAAGGCAGGATGGTGTGCATGACGATCGAGTGGCGTGTGGGTTGGTCATGTGTTTAATTTGTTTATGCTTCTGTTAAATAAATGTGGTCATCTTGAACCTTTTATGTTTAAACATGTGGAAACCGTTTCAAAATGGATACTTTGGAAAACCCTTTAATTGTCTTTAGAATAACCATGATGTTTGGTTCATGGGATCTCGGTCGTTCATGTTGAATATTATGTTACGTGGCGTGAAACAAGTTAATAAAACCTTGTCAAAACCGGGTAATGAAGCCCCATGGGTCCAGATAAGACTTGGACTAAGTAAATTGTTGTTAAACACCCATGTATTTCGAAAATTGTTTACTTGATTTTTGGGAAGTCCGAGATTTTTTTAAAATCAAAATAGGAGTTACAGTTTGGTATCAGAGCCAGTCTGCGTTTCTGTAGATTGGTTTATATGGGTATTATATGTGATTATGTGATATTGACCTTGTGTTGACCACTCGTCCTCGTCATAATGCTCTGCCTTAAAGTATGTTTTGTATGAGTATCAATGAAAATACTTATAATGTGAAATGTGGATCTGTACATGAGTAGCAATGAAACTACTCGTTACGTGATATGATGTATGATATGTCGTTAATTGGGGCTTAGAAATTTATTCTCTTACTTCTAACATTATTGAGCTCTAGTGTTTAGTGATGAACTCTAGAAGAGTGGTAGACCTCAGTATATGCAGACTTGAACTCTAGCGGTAATAGAGTTAAGTTCAACTAGGAAATTTATTTGGGGAAAATTCGATATGGTTCTATCGAGTTATGTTTTGTTGTAGCAGTCCTCTCGATGAAGGTTTAGTGTCACAAAGGGAGGACCATTCACGAGCCGTCTCGAAAGGAGAAGGCTTAAGTAAAGGGAGTAGACGACCGAAGAAATCCCATGTGTGGATTATTCAGGAGTCTATAACCGTTGTCGATAAGACCCTTAGACGCGTGTTAGGACCCAGTCAATGATGACTGAGAGTGGGGTCTAGGTGTCAGGTTCGTGTGGATAATCCGACTCTTTTTGCTTATGGATCCGTGAGGATCGATATAATAGTTGATTTTTTTTTCCTGTTTAATTCATTCGTTCTTCATTGGCTGGATTTGATAAATGCGTTGGTGAGTCGGGTATATACCAATTCGTATGCTCGTTGTATGCGTTGGTTGTTTTCTTTTTAAACTTTTCATGGATATTCGGACTCTCAATTTCAAAACCGAGCCTCATGTCGCTGTGATTTAATCATGTGAGTCGGAGCCTTGTGTTGTTATCTGAACTCTTACCTCGTATCGATTGAGATTCGTCGAGTGTGAAGAGTGAAACCTTATTTGTAACCCTTGTAGCGGTAGTTGCTCATCGTTGTTTTTTACTTTTGAATCTCGGTCAAATGTTTTTGAACTCTTCTAATGAACTAAAGTTCAATCTCCTATGTTCCACCCCGAATGAGAATCATGATGTTATCGTTTCTATTTTGAAGAATTTTGGCCAAGTATTTGCAATTGTGCGTCCAGTTTTCTGTTAATCGACCTTCATTGCTAATTTTGAGCCCCAAGACACCGTTGTTTCTTTTCAAATTCTTCATGAAAATTTTAATATCAACATGTGCCTTTCATGAGGAAAAAGAATCGAGTGTTTAACATTTTTATTTTGAGAATTGTGTCAAAATTCAATCATTGCACAATCAGTTTTTCATTTTAATTGCAGATGTTGGAGTCTGTCATTTGTTGTTGTTCTTGGCCCATTTCTGGTAACCTGAGAATCCTGACGTCTTCATGCGAGTTGTAATTTTTTATCTCCTTGGTTTTTAACGGCGCAAGATTCATCTAAATATCTTTTATGAGATACGCCCAATGTTCGAACGTCGTGCAATATGTTTCTGAAATTGATAGTAGGTTTAATGTGTAAATTTGACCTGTTGTAGCCTTTGACTACCGTTTGCACCTTTGCCGCCCAAATGTTTTTCGTTTACCCTTGACTATTTCCTTTCGCGTGGCAGTCAAGTTGAATTGTGTTTTCGAAACTCCTCTTAATTATTATATTTTTGTACTTTGGAAATTTTGCCAGATTTACCCTTCCTTGCGAGAATTTCAGATGGCGTTAAGAATCGAAATTCTCCTTCTGTTGATCCTTATTTATCCTAGCTAATTTGGGAATCTTATTTCGTGATACCTCTTAGTCAATGCGAATATTTTAGAACGCGGATACAAATGCATCTCTCGGAATGACTCGGCGTGACAGAAATCTTGCGGACATCCAAATCTAGGTCGTGAAGTAATGCGTCGCTATGTAGGGAGTCAAGAAGTTTCATTACCAGGAAACGAATCGACGATAAAGAAGTATGTTTCCACCTTAAAAGGATTGTGCAGAATCTTTTAAGGAGGATAGTCGAGTTCAGATCAAGCACATCGTGAAGTGCAGAATCGTCCTTGTTTTTGCCAATCGTAGTCTTTAGAGAATCTTGTTCCTCTTACTCCTTTCGGGGTAGGAGAAATCTTTTGTTGTCTTGGGACTTATGCGATCCCTTGCGAACATTTGTTCATGTTTTTGGTTCAAGTGTTGCAATCTTGTTTATCTGTAAGGACAAGTATTTGATTTCACTTGTCATACATCATTTCTTCCATGATGGTGAAGTCTTTCCGACTGAGCCACACGCTGACGACTGTCGTGAGTTGTCTAGTTGTTATATTATTGCAAATAACGTCTCGACCTATACTAAAGAACTATGTTAGTATTTCTATGAAAAATCTCGTATGTCGCAATCATTAAATCTGTTGAGTATGGTGTTTTGATGCTTTGTAAAGTAGTGGACTTGGGAATCGGACTTGCATTTTGCCATTTCTGAAACTCGAAACTTTTGGAAATGTGAGAAACCATATGACATTGTTTTGTTTGAAATCCAACTTTTGAACTTATGGAGTGCCTAAATAATATGTTACCTTGTTGGGCCCTAAATTTTTGATAAATTCGGTAGACTATATCCTCTTGGCTGTCTTGGACTGACAATTTTCTTGTGAAACCTTGAACCGAACGCCGGCCCTGGCTGGGTGCAGCCACGCGAAGTGATGGCCGAGCACGCACGCCTGTTCTGAGAGACGAGAGGCTTGTGCACCGCCGATCTTTGACTCGCATGCGAACTGCAGACGCCATCACCGTACGCACGAACTCCCTAGGCCAGCGTATACGGCCAACCATCGATGTTTTTCCTGAACTGTTCGAACCGTTTCGTGCTAGACCATTTGGTTTGCCTATTTGAACCTTTTCATGCGAGCCCTGAACCGAGAACGCCAAGTCCCACTAAAATGTGTATAAATCCTTAATCGATGTTTTTTGATTAAGGAGGGTAGTTAATGAGTCCCTACGCCTTACTTGAGAGTTTCTCGAGTCGGCACATTGGGAATGTCGTGTTGCTATTGGTCAAGCCTTATGTTTGTGCATAAAGGTTGCGTTCGACTCGTGGAGTCGATATCATGAGAGTATGAGCATCTTGAGTCATATGTATTGTAAGCATGATGGTGTTGTGTTGCATGTATGTGGTACCGTATCGTGTTGCACGGTCAGTGATGAAATCGTGAGCAAGTTATCAGTGTGACTCGGACACGAGACTGAAACTTAGCGTCATATGTCCACCTTGATGGTGAGGTAGTCAGAGTACGCTGACAATACACCGAACGACCTGTTGAGGTCTTGTGTGTTGTTAGGTACGAAGCAAGTCGTTGATACTCATGAGTACAGGCCAAGTCGGACTGGGTCCCTTGCAAAAAGATGTACGCCTGAGCTCGGGTAGGACTGATCACTCTCCCAGGCAAGAAGGTAAACATATGAGCATAGGGCGAGTCGGATTGGATCCTGTATGTGAGTACATGCCTTTTAGGTATGGAGCGATAGGACTCATGGGAGCGGAATCGAGTTCTGGAGGGTGATGCCCGGACCTTGTGATTAGGAATTCCTGAGCGAGTCCATCGTCGCCTTTTTGATGTGTGTTCTTTCGCATTTTCGAGGACGGCAATGTTTTAAGGATGATAGACTGTAATGTCCCGTTCGTTTATGAATTATTTGGGTTTTATTTTGATTTATAATTAATTGCCCATTATTATTATTATTATTATTATTATTATTATTATTATTATTATTATTATTATTATGTGTTTAATTGTCAAATTACCTAAATATTATATTTATTTATAATGTGTCTAATTGTGTATTATTAATACAATAATAAAATGTGAATTATAAATATATGTATATATTTATTTGTTCGGTTATCATTTTAATTGTCGCGCGATTAAACCGAGCCCGAGAATGAGTTAATATCTTGGAACCGCGAGCCGAACCGGATCGGCTAAGCCGAACTGGTCTTCCCCTCAAGTCTTGCACGTGTGTTGGGTTAGCTTGGGGATCAAGAAAATTTATTTAACTAAATTCTATGTATTTAAGTTGAATTTCCCCCTCATCAGAATGAGATTTCTCCCGCAGCCATCTTTTTATCTCTCGTACTCTCTTTCTCCCTCGCGCAGAAACCAAAAACTCTCCCTCTCTCCTAAACTCTCGATCATCAAGTTAGTTACCATAATCATCATCATCCATCTTCATCCTTCATCACCTGTGATCATCGTCCGACCACCATCACCGAGAACGGCTTTCGTTGCAGCGCCGCCGTCGGTCATCACCACTATCGACCGCCGAGCCCCTGTCCGTGATCAGGCCTGCAACACCGGACATCCCCCAGCGGTTGTCATCCACGTCCAGGCCCTCGTTTTCTGGCGTCTTCCGTCGTCCCTGCTCGTGTTCCACCATCAACCGGCGACCTCCATGCTCTGTCCCGCGAGTGAACCAATCCGGCGATAATCACCATCACCCTTGCTGCAAGCCAACGCACTCTCGCTCTCCATCACCACCACCAGCAACCCGCAGCGGCCCGAGCAACGCTAACCCTCGTTCCCGTCGTGATCATTACTCCCTCGGCCAACAAGCCCTGGCGAGCCATCGTCACTGATCGCTGCCCGCAAGCTCCGTCCGACGAGCCGCTGTAACCCCTCGTCAAGCGTGCAGTCCTGGTCCCTTGCTGTTCGGGCCGCTGCAGCACCTCTATTCCGACGAGACGCGAGAATCCGTCGAGCCCGACAACCCCATTCGTGTCCTACGTCCCGTTTCTTCGAGTTTTTCCTGAAAACGGTACCTAGTCGGACCTTGTCTCGTTATATCGTATATATTGGTTGCATTAGGTGTTTATTATATGTGTTTTGGCATGTTCTATGAACTGATTTAAACACCCTATGATTTTATGTGTTCGTTGGAATTTATATGATTATCGTACGTAGTGGGTCCTTTCGATTTCGTGCGAATCGAACGAGCACTCGTTAAACTCGTGCCAAGTTGCTGTGGATATTGGAATCAGGTCGAGTTCTAGGCCTTAAGTGAAGGCCTCGAACGAGAAATATATGTCTCGAGTCGAATGTGAATTTATCGAATTCGTATGTTCGCTGTTTTGGTGTTTGAATATTTAAAAATTTTATACTAATCCGATTGCTTTGAATTTTAACAGTAAGTGCCTCTGTTGATTTTATAGCTTGTGTAAAATGTTCATAATTTTTCACGGCCTGTAGCTATTTTTAAAAATTAAAATAATTTTTGGGCAGAAACGTATTAAATTCATAATAAATCGGTCCGTGCTCCAAAATTGATGAAATTTTAGTATGTTGTGTCTCTGTTTGATTTATGCCTGGAGTGAAACTTTTAGAATTTGTGGACTGATATTGATAGGATAAATAATTTATTTACGATTTCTGCAGAAAGATGTTTTAATTTCGATAAATTGGTTAATTGCTGGAAAAACCCGATTTTTGGCTGAGATGCTTTTTTTATGATTACTTGCATGGTGTAAAAATATTGGAAGTTGGGATTGGTTCAGTTTTAATTAAAATTCCATAAACTGTTGAATCTTGTATGAATTTTCATAATTTGTGTATTTGATGGTAATTGCTAGAATTTTCATATGTTTATGCTTAATTGCTGAACTTGCTCCAGTAAAAATCTCATATGCTAATTCGTTTGTTAGGTCAAGCTTTGAATTTTATGCTCGTTTTTGCTGATATCCTATTTGAATTTTATAAAATTTTGTTAAATGAGTTTGGGGCTGAAACTTGGTGATTTTACTAAGTCCAAAGAGGAAAATTTTATGTAAGTTTCAGAACCTAACTCATTCAACATCTTGTAGAACCTAATTATGTGATATTTACGTGAACTCCCTTGTTTTGGTTGTTCGAGTCTAAGTCCTAGAGTTCCCACATCCACAGGAATTCACGAACAACTTGGTTGAATCAAGTTCGACCAAGTATAACTTCTGAATTTCTTCTAAGGTCAAGATAGGTGTTGATCTTAGAACCTTGATTATTGTAGGTGTTTGAGGAGTCAAGCCTCAACCTATATCTATTCTATCTTGCTGTTATCAATCCAGTATCCAGGTGGGTTTACTTACTAAAAACTTTCTATGCCATATATGTGTTTCATTTATGTCGAGTTGGTATGATCTAAGTATGCGTGTAAACCATGTAGCCTATCGGCGTGAGCCGATTTGGCCATCGTTACGGTTGTCCCCGTCGATGTAATACAGTTACCCTTGCGAGGTAAGTCTCCCTAAGACCTAATGAAAGGCCATGTCCGTAGCATGGCACGTACCCCCACGAGTTAGGGTAATGAATCCCCTTCCCGTTGCTAATGAAAGGTGTGTGCACATGGGTAGTATGTTATGTTGTGTTGTGATATGAAGATGTGACAGAATAATTGATTTATATTCATATTGCGACCATACTTTATTGACATTATTATTATTATTGTGGTATACGCGCATAGTGGTGAGCACTATGTTTTCATTTGTGCTCATCCCCACCTGCTCTTCATTGATGCAGGTTAAGGCAGGATGGTGTGCATGACGATCGAGGGGCGAGTGTGTCGGTCATGTGTTTAATTTGTTTATGCTTCCTTTGAATAAATGTGGTCATCTTGAACCTTTTATGTTTAAACAGGTGAAACCATTTCAAAAACCTATGTTATGTTTTGATGTTTTTGGGATACTTTGGAAAACCTTTTAATTGTCTTTAAAATAACCATGATGTTTTGTTCATGGGATCTCGGTCATTCATGTTGAATATTATGTTATGTGGCGTGAATCAGGTTAATGAAAACCTTGTGAAAACCGGGTAATGAAGCCCCGTGGGTCCAGATAAGACTTGGACTAAGTAAATTTTTGTTTAACACCCATGTATTTCGAAAATGATTTCGAAAATTGTTTACTTGATTTTTGGGAAGCCCGGGATTTCTTTAAAAACAAAATGGGGTGTTACAACACTAGAGTTCTCATTTAAAGGTGGATTAGTCCTAACCTCAATTTCATTCCAATAATCAATAATTAAACAATATTGCAGTAATCTCAAAATTATTCAGGTACTCATACCTGAGCTGGCGCGGCACGACGAGAGCGAGTGGTCTTAACACATAATCACATAATCAATTTTCATACTTACCAGTCTACAGAAACCAGTCTACAGAGAGCGATGGTTGGACGACTGCAATCTCGGCGGCGTTGGAAAGCTCTCGTCGAAACGGTCGTCTGGGTATGCTGCACGTCTTGATCGGACCTCCGGTTAGTTCTGTACGACAAAATATATTTCATCTCGCTTTACCCAAAGATCTTCTACTGTATATCTCAAACACCTCTAAAATATGTACCGGTGGAACAACATGACGAAGATAAAACTCGAATGGGAACTGAGAGAGAGAAGAAAGGCGTGGGGCGTGATTTCACAAAATGTGGAATTCTCTTCTCTTCCCATGAGCTTAATGATGTATATATAGAGCTACAGTAGGGATCCTTAGGAGATTAGGATTAGGACTCCTTAATTAATAAAAATACTTGTGGACCAAGCCAGTTATTTTAATTAATTGAATAATATTAAATGGGCCACCAACATAATATTATTGCACTCCCTTTTGCCTAGCCCAATTTACAATTGAGACTCCAATAATAATTATTCGATTTATTTTCCCATGTTTAAGATATAATGTCCATTAATTAATTCGATTACTGACAATCAAGAATTAATTAATTTATCATTATTTCACTGAAGCTAGCGCTCGTTTATCACATTATTACTATGCCGGAATTTAATCCACCTGTAGGGTTTAGTATAATAATTATTCATGAACTCACTCTGGGGACATCATCAAACTAACGCACATGGTGACCGTAAATATCCTAACAGCACATCCTACATGTAGTAATTACCCAAGACAGCGGGTCTATTGGCCCAGTTCACGAAGCGTCACCTATGTTAATCAAAGTAATAAATACTACACATATATGCTTGTTTAATATCTTACAGGTTAAGAGTACGCAGTAATTAACCGAGGCCTAATTCGTTTACGACGGTCAGTACAAAACGAACTGCTCCTCTCTGGGATCCTATTCAATACATAAATGTACTAGTGCAACTAATCAGTCAAGACAAACTGTACAGTTGACACTACAACCGTTCACGATGGGGTGTTCATGTCCATATGGATTGTGAACCACTTATTCCTGTTTCGCGAGTAACTGATATTATGATCTTCGGTTCGCCCTATCTAATGCAAAACAACAGAACGTAGAACTTGTTTAATCTAACATGTTTCTCATTCATAAAGGGTAAAAGTATAATATCATCCAAAGCTAAGCTTTCAGTATATAACACTAACAATCTCCCACTTATACTTAAAGCTTTCGCTTTTACATGTATAGTCCTATCAATCCGTTATTCTAAAAGACATATGTCAATCTTATCGCCATGCACTTGGCTCTCATTCCTTTCACGCGTTTGATGAAGACCTTCTCTGACAAACTATTCATGAAGGGATCAACTAGGTTGTCCTTAGATACAATCTTAGCAACATCGACGTCTCCTCTACCAACTATCTCTTGGATCAGATGGTACTTGCGCTCTATGTGTTTACTTGCTCTATGGGCTCGTGGTTCTCTTGAGTTTGCTACTGCTCCACTTTTATCACAGTACACAGTGATACCACGTGGCAAACTCGGAATCACTTCTAAGTCCACTAAGAAGTTTCTGAGCCAGACTGCCTCTTTCGCTGCCTCTGAGGATGCTATGTACTCGGCTTCCATGGTGGAGTCTGCCACGCATTTCTGCTTAGCACTCCTCCATGAAATGGCTCCACCTCCCAAGTTAAACAGATAACCTGAGGTTGACTTACTCTCGTCCCTATCTGACTGGAATCAGAATCACTGTAACCCAGAGGTAACAAGTTGTTTGCACGGTAAACTAACATGTACTCCTTAGTCTTTCTCAAGTACTTGAGTATATGCTTCACCGCAGACCAATGTTCCCTACCCGGATTACTTTGATATCTTGCTACTAAGCCAACGGCGTAGCTGATATCTGGCTTAGTACAAAGCATAGCATACATAAGACTTCTTACTGCCGATGCATAAGGAACTGTCTTCATGTCCTCAATCTCTTGAGACGTCTTGCGAGACATCTCCTTAGAGAGAGGGATTTCTTTCCTGAAAGGCAAGGTACCTTTCTTGAAAGGCAAGGTACCATTCTTTGAATCCTGCATGCTGAACCTAGCCAAGACAGTATCTATGTATGAGGACTGGGATAAGCACATCATTCTCTTCTTACGGTCTCGAACGACCCTAATACCAAGAATGTGTACCGCTTCTCCTAAGTCCTTCATATCAAATTACTTAGACAACCACACCTTTAAGTCTGACAACTCCTTCTTATTGTTTCCAATAAGAAGTATGTCATCCACGTACAGCACAAGAGACACCACCACGCTCCTACTGATTTTCTTGTACACGCAATGCTCATCCGGACATTGAATGAACCCGTACGACTGGATCACCTCACCGAACTGAATATTCCAAGATCTCGAAGCTTGCGCCAATCCATAAATGGATTGATTAAGCTTACACACTAGATGCTCACGTCCTTTTGCAATGAATCCCTCTAGTTGCTGCATATAGATGTCCTCCTAAATGTTTCCATTAAGGAGAGCCGTCTTGACATCCATCTGCCATACCTGATAGTCCATATGAGCGGCTACAGCCAATTGAATCTGAATTGACTTAAGCATAGCTACTGGCGAAAAGGTCTCATCATAGTCTATACCCTAAATCTGGGTATAACCTTTCGCAACAAGCCTAGCTTTGAAGGTTTGTACCTCCCCATCTGATCCTCTCTTTCTCTTGTAGATCCACTTGCATCCAATGGGTCGTAACCCATCAGGTGGTTCTACAAGATCCCAAACCTGATTAGAGTTCATTGACCCCATTTCAGCATTCATTGCAACATTCCATGAATCTGCATCTTTATCTTGGAGTGCCTCGTTGTAGGTTCTTGGGTCCGATTCTAGGTTTCCTGGAACTGAGCCCTTAGATTCTCTAAGACCTATCCATCGGTCGGGTAATTGAGAAACCCTCCCACTACGACGAGGTACTGTCTGCACTGGTACATTCTCAGTGTGTCGTGTTGCAGTATTATATGATGTATCTACTTGCGCACTCGGTGGGGAACTATTGACTTCACCCTTCAACTCCTCTAATACTAGTATACTCGCGGGCTTGTGATTCATAATATAGTCTTTTTCCAAGAATCTAGCGTTCGTGCTAATGATCACCTTCTGATCCTCGGGACTATAAAATAATCCACCTTTCGTTCCCTTGGGATAGCTTACAAACACTCGTGCTTCCGAACGTTTCTCCAACTTGCCAGCTTCCTGCACTAACACGTGTGTAGGACTACCCCATACTCGAAACTGTGAGAAACTGGGCTTGCGCCCTTTCCACATCTCCTAAGGAGTAGTTTCTACCGACTTTGAAGGAACCATGTTTAGAATATACACAGCCGATTCACGTGCTTTGACGAGGTTTTCAGTGTTTTTCAGTATTTGTGGAAGTATTTCTAGTAGACGATGATATTGAAAGCAAAGATGCGAGCTCGACAATCTACACATGTTGCAACAGAAACAGCATCCCATACTCTATTGTTTGACAAAACCCATGCACCTGGAAATAAATTGTGTTGGGCTGCATTTATTTATGATGAAGTGGGCCTAATGTTGAGTTGGGAGAATGATAAATAAAAGGGTCACGTTGCTGAATTCATGAGGGAGAGAGAGGTCAAAGATTCACAGTTTTTGGAAGTTGCCATATTTGACCGGGGGTTTAATCTTTCCTGAAGACTTTGGCTTTGTGTGGAGACAAAAAGGGAGATATATTAATTTACACAAGTTGCGGCTGTGACCTAGGTATTGAATAGAGCGGAGGAAAAAGAACAGGGCGCGAGTTAGAGCAACAGAGCAGAGAGCTTTGGATCGAGATTTAGAGAAGAATTTCTTTTTTTCTTTTTTTTTTTATTTTCTTTCTTGTGTAATTAATTCCATGAACATGTTTTCGAATACTATGTGTAGCGAGTAGTTCTTTTATTCTAGTCCCGGGGAAGTCGAATCCTATGATTGACGATGGTT
>CACSLK010027751.1:897984-911921 GCA_902706635.1 Striga hermonthica | reverse complement strand
ATCGAGCAATTTATTCGACCTCAGCAGGTCGACTACTTCGAAGACTTAACACCACGCTATTCGTCCTAGTCACAGGCGCGTAAAGGAAGCCTCTGACAGAATTCCAGGAGAATATTTACCCCATGTGCAGGGGGACACGTGTCGAGAAAGCAGTGGTGGATAGCGATAACCACCTCTGACAGCCTACCCCATGTGCAGGAGGACACGCGTCCAAAGAGGATTGGTGCAGGCGATAGTGGCGACGGCTACCTCTGACACACGCGTTTGGTGTGTACGGACGGGCAGTTAGGGCAGACAGCTCATCAAATCCGGGCAGCCCTAGGTCAGGTTTCTCACCCCTATATAAAGGGGGTGAGCCTTTCTTCTTCAACACGATCATTCTACTACTTACTCTTGAGAATTGATTGAACATACACTGACTTAAGCTTCGGAGGCTCTTCACCGGAAAACCCCTCCGGTGTGAGAGTTCTTTGTAGGTGCACGACGTTCAACCGGTGAGAAGGAAGGCGATTATTCAAGTTCCAGCCGGTCGAGAAGTTTTGTGTTACCATTTGGCGCCGTCTGTGGGACTTTCGTTTGAAAAAGTGTGCTTGAAGCTCAGCTATGGCGGACGGAATTCCCAAAAACTTACAGTCAACGTTCGATGATGCTTGGACAACGACCAGGCCGTTGGGACAGGGTCCTCCCCTGGGTTTTTCTGGCCCATCACAAACGCCGATCACTCCCGTACCAGTGCTCCAAGGTGTGGGAGTGGCAACGGCGATTCCCGGAGGAGAAGCTGGCCCCAACCGTGCTCACGAGGCCCGCGCAGCGTATGCGGCGGCGATGCCACCACCGCCACCACACAGCTCAACGGCAGCGCAACCAGGAGGAGTGGGAGTGCAACTGGGAGCGACGGTGGCGCAACCGGGAGGAACGTGGATGCAACCAGAAAGAGCGATGGCCCAAGGAGGAGCACTGCCGCGAGCAGCAGTTCAGGTCCCTGACCAGTAGGTGATAATGACCAGGCAGGAGATGCAACAAATGGTGGCGGAGGCAGCCGCGCAAGGAGTTCAGCAAGTCACAAACAGTCTCTCCCGGGCTACGGAAACGCCCAACACTATTGCAGGTCACGCCAAAACGCGGAGGAGGATGAATCCAGCTATGGTGGAGGAGGGCCCACACATGACTGGGAGATGGAGAGGATGGCGGAACAGCTGCGCCAATTGCAGGCTAAGGTGGATGGTCGAGCGGAGAGGCGTGCTCGAGGACACCCGTTCTCGACGGACATACTAGCAACACCCTTGCCAAATAATTACAAGGATACCAACTTGGTGTTCGATGGGACTTATGATCCGTCGAGACACGTGAGGACATTTGAAAATATGGTTGTGTTGCACGGATATACTGATCCCGTTAGTTGCAGGGCCTTTTTATCGACCCTTAGGGGAGGGGCGCTCGACTGCTTCCAACAGCTCCCCCCAGGCTCGATAGTGGACTTCGAGGATTTTGCGGAGAAGTTGACAAATAAATATTCGAGCGCGGTGGCTCAGGAGAAAACATATTTGACATTGATGGCGATGAGACAAGGAGAGAAGGAGTCACTGCGTAAATATGTCGCTCGATACAATCAGGCTTGTTTGGAGATTCCATCGGCGGTCGACGAGGTCAAGGCGGGATGATTGATAAGGAGTTTGCGGGCAGGACCGTGTCGGACTTCTCTGGCTAAGACCCCTGCTCACACGTATGATGAGGTGTTGAGGAGGTGTAGGAAATATATCAATCTCAAGGAGACTGAGGCGGAGTTTGCCAAACTAGAAGAGCTAGGTCGACGGGAGTCGAGGAAGGAGAAAGCAGTTTCGCCTAAAAGAAAAGCCTCGCCCAGGAGGGAGGGGCGAGCTAAGCAGGATCGGGGGCGAGAGGACAGGTGGAAGGACCGACCTATCTCTGGAGGGAAGAGATTCCATGATTACCCCATTGAACGCGAAGGTAGCTGAGGTTCTGATGGCCATGGAGAAAGGGATAGATAAGAAAGATATAACGTGGACAAGGTCGAGGTTCGAGGGGCCCACCCAACCGAAGTCGAGGAGATATTGCCGCTTCCACAAAGACTATGGCCATACTACTGAGGATTGTCGGCATCTCAAGAACGAGATTGAGCGCCTTATTCGAGCAGGGCATCTCAAGGAGTTTGTCTATCAGGATAAGGGGAGGAGGAAGGAGAAGAGAAGATGTCGGGAGGACTCGGTAGAGAGGAGCGAGGAAGATGATGATGAGGATGCACGAGGTGGTCGAGATGGTCGAAAAAGAGATGAGGGGAAGAGGAGGCGAGGAAGTAGGGAGCGAGAAAGAGAAGGAGATGGAGGCCAAGTAAAGAGAGGCACGATATATATGATTTTAGGACAACCACACCTTTAAGTTTGACAACTCCTTCTTATTTTTTCCAATAAGAAGTATGTCATCCACGTACAGCACAAGAGACACCACCACGCTCCCACTGATTTTCTTGTACAGGCAATACTCATCCAGACATTGAATGAACCCGTACGACTGGATCACCTCACCGAACTGAATATTCCAAGATCTCGAAGCTTGCGCCAATCCATAAATGGACCGATTAAGCTTACACACTAGATGCTCACATCATTTTGCAATGAATCCCTCTAGTTGCTGCATATAGATGTCCTCCTAAATGTTTCCATTAAGGAGAGCCGTCTTGACATCCATCTGCCATACCTCATAGTCCATATGAGCGGCTACAGCCAAGAGAATCCGAATTGACTTAAGCATAGCTACTGGCGAAAAGGTCTCATCATAGTCTATACCCTCAATCTGGGTATAACCTTTCGCAACAAGCCTAGCTTTGAAGGTTTGTACCTCCCCATCCGATCCTCTCTTTCTCTTGTAGATCCACTTGCATCCAATGGGTCGTAACCCATCAGGTGGTTCTACAAGATCCCAGATCTGATTAGAGTTCATTGACCCCATTTCAGCATTCATTGCAACATTCCATGAATCTGCATCTTTATCTTGGAGTGCCTCGTTGTAGGTTCTTGGGTCCGATTCTAGGTTTCCTGGAACTGAGCCCTTAGATTCTCTAAGACCTATCCATCGGTCGGGTAATTGAGAAACCCTCCCACTACGACGAGGTACTGTCTGCACTGGTACATTCTCAGTGTGTCGTGTTGCAGTATTATATGATGTATCTACTTGCGCACTCGGTGGGGAACTATTGACTTCACCCTTCAACTCCTCTAATACTAGTATACTCGCGGGCTTGTGATTCATAATATAGTCTTTTTCCAAGAATCTAGCGTTCGTGCTAATGATCACCTTCTGATCCTCGGGACTATAAAATAATCCACCTTTCGTTCCCTTGGGATAGCTTACAAACACTCGTGCTTCCGAACGTTTCTCCAACTTGCCAGCTTCCTGCACTAACACGTGTGTAGGACTACCCCATACTCGAAACTGTGAGAAACTGGGCTTGCGCCCTTTCTACATCTTCTACGGAGTAGTTTCTACCGACTTTGAAGGAACCATGTTTAGAATATACACAGCTGTTTCTAAAGCCAATCCGCAGAACAAATCTGGTAACTTTGAATAACTCATCATCGACCTAATGATTAGTTGAAAAACGTGCTTGTGTTAATCGTCTAATGTTGTGATTTTGCACGTATAATTCTTCGCACTTGTTCATTTTTGGTTTTATTTGATTCTATGTATGATTCACGTGCTTTGACGAGGTTTTCAGTGTTTTTCAGTATTTGTGGAAGTATTTCTAGTAGACGATGATATTGAAGGCAAAGATGCGAGCTCGGCAATCTACACATGTTGCAACAGAAACAACATCCCATACTCTATTGTTTGATAAAGCCCGTTTACCTGGAAATAAATTGTGTTGGGCTGCATTTATTTATGATGAAGTGGGCCTAATGTTGAGTTGGGAGAATGGTAAATAAAAGGGTCATGTTGCTGAATTCATGAGGGAGAGAGAGGTCAAAGATTCACAGTTTTTGGAAGTTGCCATATTTGACCGGGGATATAATCTTTCCTGAAGACTTTGGCTTTGTGTGGAGACAAAAAGGGAGATATATTAATTTACACAAGTTGCGGCTGTGACCTAGGTATTGAATAGAGCGGAGGAAAAATAACAGGGCGCGAGTTAGAGCAACAGAGCAGAGAGCTTTGGATCGAGATTTAGAGAAGAATTTCTTATTTTCTTTTCTTTTTCTTTTTTTTCTTGTGTAATTAATTCCATGAACATGTTTTCGAATACTATGTGTAGTGAGTAGTTCTTTTATTCTAGTCCCGGGGAAGTCGAATCCTATGATTGACGATGGTTGATTAATTTTCATACTTGATAATTTCAATATCTCTTTGGAATTGCTTGTGTTATTTTGAATAATTCACCATGATGTGTTGAGTTGAATTTAGATTGATCACCTAGACTAGGCTTTACATATCTACACCTGAATCAGGCCTTCAACCCGTAATTGTTGATGTGTTTAATTCGTAAGTGGTATCCGGAAGATGGTAACTATCGGGGATAACACAGCCTATTTAAGTGAACGAATGCAGTTGAGTTCACTACTTAGCCTAGCCTATTTTTCTAATTCGTAAAGCGACTGATTGTATTAAATCTAAGAAGCATTTTCTAGACTGTACAAGAAGTCAGGTTTAATCGTAGAACATCTCGCGGTTAAATTAAACTTAAGGAAAAATTCGGGTAATAGATCGTGTCGTTGGTTAGGGCTAGTAGTTCCATGAGATAGCGAGATTTGATACTAAATTCGATTACATGAATCAGTCGAGGGTGTAGGCAGAATCGTGGACTAGAATCTTCCCCATTTACTTGATTAATCATCTTTAATTGCTGTATTTGATTTCATTTCGTTTTTCATTATTTAGTAGTTAATTATTCCGTATCAAAATTTCCCCCCTTTTATTTGCATTTTCGAACTTTCAATTAAAAGAAATATTTGCAACTAAATTTCACACTCCCTGTGGGTTCGACCCTTACTCACTACTACTGCTAGTTGGTAGAAGTCGGTTGAGGAAAATAAATTTTAAAATTTGACCGTATACCGACGAGCGGTCAAATTTTGGCGCCGTTGTCGGGGAGTGACGGAATTGAGTTGTTAATTTCTTTGTTTATTCTCATTTTATTTATTCTAGTTGCATATCATTTTATGTATTCTCATTCTCTGTTCCCAGAATATTGGGTACCCCAGTACTCTGTTGGACAGAATATTTGAACCCCATACTCGCTGAACATAATTGGTGAAAAACTTGTTTCTTTCGACGTATTTTGCTGCATTCGATACTTACACTTTCAATTTTCTTTCAGGTGAATGAACACGAGGTCTTCTGGACAGAAACTTCTGTCATACAACCTGGAAATCACAAGGAACGATAAGAAAAATTGGAGGCTAACAAGGTTGGCAAAGTAATCGCACGAAAACCAAGAACAGGACTATCCGGTGATTGTCGATTACCACAGTTCTTCCAGCGAGACTGACAATGCTGATCATTCTAATTCTTCAAGCGAGGAAGAAGAAATGGCGGGAGAGCAAGAACGTACGCTAAGGCAACTAGCCAATCCCCAACTCCTTCAACAACCTTTGTGCATAACATTTCCGACGGTGAATGACGCCACATTCGAGCTTAAGTCTGGACTGATACACCTATTACCGTCATTCAATGGCCTCTTAGGTGAGGACCCTCACATGCACCTGAAGGAATTTCACTCTGTCTGTTCCGGAATGAAGCCCGTCGTGGTGACCGAGGAGCAGATTAAACTTCTGGCATTCTCATTTTAATTGAAAGACCGAGCCAAAGATTGGCTATACTACCTATCATCGGGATACAACACCATGTGGGCTGCCATGGAGAAAGCTTTTCTCCAACGGTACTTTCCAGCATCAAGGGTGGCGAATTTACGTAAGGAGGTATATGGTGCCAAACAGTTGCATGGGGAGACGCTATACGAGTATTGAGAGAGATTCAAGAGATTCATTGCTTGTTGTCCCCAACACCAGATGACGGAGCAGCTCCTAATCCAGTACTTTTACAAAGGGTTGTCTCTTATGGATAGGAATATGCTCGATGCGGCAAGTGGAGGCACTCTTATGGAGAAGACACCAACAGCCGCAAGGGACCTGATAGCGAACATGACAGCGAACTCCCAGCAGTTCGGCACTCGAGATGCATCTTTTCAAACAGTGAATGAAGTTAGTATCGAGGCATTAGAATCCTAAGTAAAGGAGTTGACGACATTTTTTAGGAAGTTAGCGATGAATGGTTTTCCAAGAACGCAACCTTGCATGCGTTGTGAGACGAACGACCATGTTACGGACAATTGCCCGCTAATCAATGGTGAGGTGGAGGCACAAGCAAATGCGATAGGATCCAATAATGGGCCGGGACGGAACTATGACCCATTCTCCAACACCTACAATCCCAGTTGGAGAGATCACCCCGGTCTTCGATATGGGAATCCTTCAGGGAGAGTGTGTGCGGAGAAAGACAATCGGCCACCCCAAATTTTCCAAAGAGGCCAAAACTTTCCACGACAAGCGGGTAGCGGTCAACCGAACGCTACGTCACAATCTTCCCTAGAAGAGATTATCAAGACGCTTGCAACTAGTTCTATGAACTTTCAGCATGGTGTTCAAAAGAGCATCAAGAATCAGGAGTCGAACATCAGGAGTCAAGGAGTGAGCATAAAGAATTTAGAAGGACAAATGAGTCAGTTGGAAGAGAATATGAGTCGACTCAATGCACAGCTCGGGGGCCGACTTCCATCTCAGCCTGAGATCAACCCTAAAAATGTCAGTGCCATCACCTTGCAGAGTGGAAAGGAATTAGAAGCCCCAAATACTAAAAACGAGCAGGATGAAAGTCAAAAAGAGGGCCTGTCTGCAGAATATGGGGCCAAGCAGCAGAATACGGTGGCACCCAGTACTCAGCCTGCAGATAATGAAAAGCGCAAAGGCAGCCCGGTTTGCTCTCCACCGAAACCCGAACCTCTACCATTTCCATCCAGGATACAAAAGTCAGCAAAGGAGGACTCTGAGAAGCAGGTTCTTGATATGTTCAAGAACGTCGAGATTAACATTCCACACATTGATGCAATCAAGCAAGTCCCGCGATACGCCAAATTCTTGAAGGACTTGTGCACCAACAAGAAAAAGCTGCAAGGGAATGAGAAGATTCAGATGGGGAGAATGTCTCGGCAATATTTTAGAAGGATTTACCCCAAAAGAGAAGCGACCCAGGTATGTTTTCGATTCCATGCACTATAGGAAATTTAAAAATCGAGCGAGCCATGCTCGACTTGGGAGCATCAATTAATGTTATGCCTCGCTCTATTTTTGATTCTTTAAACTTGGGTCCTCTTAAAGAAACTCGGGTGGTAATTCAACTTGTCGACTGAAATACTACTTTCCCGGATGGGGTAATTGAGGATGTTCTCGTTAAGGTTAATGAACTCATTTTTCCCGCTGACTTTTATGTGTTGAGTATGAATGACAGGACCCCTATATCAACCCCAATTTTGTTGGGGCGGCCGTTCTTGAACACCGCTCAAACAAAAATCGACATTTGTGACGACACTCTCACAATGGAGTTCGATGGCAATGTTATTCGGTTTAATAATTTTGATGCCATGAAATTCCAGGATTCTGATCATTGTGTTTATTTACTTGATTGTATTGAACCATTGGCACAGAATATTCTCGACACGTATAAGAGGGATGAGTTGGAACTTGTGATTTCACAAAGTCTAGGTAAAGATCAAGCAGTACTGGGTACCTTTCCAAGAGTATTGGTGATATAGGATATTATACCCACAAGGCTGAACCGGTCTATTGACCGGTCGAGGAGGTCGTATTATGAGTAAGTCAAAGAAATCGAGCAGTTAACCAGTCGACCAAGCAAAGCCGTCGACCAAACTATCCTTCGACCAGATACACGATCGAGCAACCTATTCGACCTCAACAGGTCGATTACTTCGAGGACTTAACACCACGTTATTCGGCCTAGTCATAGGCGCGTGAAGGAGCCTCTGACAGAATTCCAGAAGAATATTTACCCCATGTGCAGGGGTACATGTGTCGAGAAGGCAGTGGTGGATAGCGATATCCACCTCTGACAGCCTACCCCATGTGCAGGAGGACACGCGTCCAAAGAGGATTGGTGCAGGCGATAGTGGCGACGGCTACCTCTGACACACGCGTTTGGTGTGTACGGACGGGCAGTTAGGGCAGACAGCTCATCAAATCCGGGCAGCCCTAGGTCAGGTATCTCACCCCTATATAAAGGGGGTGAGCCTTTCTTCTTCAACACGATCATTCTACTACTTACTCTTGAGAATTGATTGAACATACACTGACTTAAGCTTCGGAGGCTCTTCACCGGAAAACCCCTCCGGTGTGAGAGTTCTTTGTAGGTGCACGACGTTCAACCGGTGAGAAGGAAGGCGATTATGGCGGACGGAAAAGTGTTCTTGAAGCTCAACTATGGCGGACGGAATTCCCATAAACATACAGTCAACGTTCGATGATGCTTGGACAACGACCAGGCCGTTGGGACAGGGTCCTCCCCCGGGTTTTTCTGGCCCATCACAAACACCGATCACTCCCGTACATGTGCTCCAAGGTGTGGGAGTGGCAATGGCGATTCCCGGAGGAGACGCTGGCCCCAACCGTGCTCACGAGGCCCGCGCAGCAGATGCGGCAGCGATGCCACCATCGCCACCACACAGCTCAACGGCAGCGCAACCAGGAGGAGTGGGAGTGCAACTGGGAGCGACGGTGGCGCAACCGGGAGGAACGGGGATGCAACCAGAAAGAGCGATGGCCCAAGGAGGAGCACCGCCGCGAGCAGCGGTTCAGGTCCCCGACCAGCAGGTGATAATGACCAGGCAGGAGATGCAACAAATGGTGGCGGAGGCAGCCGCGCAAGCAGTTCAGCAAGTCACAAACAGTCTCTCCCGGGCTACGGAAACGCCCAACACTATTGCAGGGTCACGCCAAAACGCGGAGGAGGATGAATCCAGCTATGGTGGAGGCGGGCCCACACATGACCGGGAGATGGAGAGGATGGCAGAACAGCTGCGCCAATTGCAGGCTAAGGTGGATGGTCGAGCGGGGAGGCGTGCTCGAGGACTCCCGTTCTCGAATGACATACTAGCAGCACCCTTGCCAAATAATTACAAGGATACCAACTTGGTGTACGATGGGACTTCTGATCCGTCGAGACATGTGAGGACATTTGAAAATATGGCTGTGTTGTACGGATATACTGATCCCGTTAGTTGCAGGGCCTTTTTATCGACCCTTAGGGGAGGGGCGCTCGACTGGTTCCAACAGCTCCCCCAGGCTCGATAGTGGACTTCGAGGATTTTGCGGAGAAGTTGACAAATCAATATTCGAGCGTGGTGGCTCAGGAGAAAATGTATTTGACAATGATGGCGATGAGACAAGGCGAGAAGGAGTCACTGCGTAAATATGTCGCTCGATACAATCATGCTTGTTTGGAGATTCCATCGGCGGTCGACGAGGTCAAGGTGGGAGGATTGATAAGGAGTTTGCGGGCAGGACCGTGTCGGATTTCTCATGCTAAGACCCCTACTCACACGTATGATGAGGTGTTGAGGAGGTGTAGGAAATATATCAATCTCGAGGAGACTGAGGCGGAGTTTGCCAAACTAGAAGAGCTAGGTCGAGGGGAGTCGAGGAAGGAGAAAGCAGTTTCGCCTAAAAGAAAAGCCTCGCCCAGGAGGGAGGGGCGAGCTAAGCAGGATCGGGGGCAAGAGGACAGGTGGAAGGACCGACCTATCTCTGGAGGGAAGAGATTCCATGATTACACCCCATTGAACGTGAAGGTAGCTGAGGTTCTGATGGCCATGGAGAAAGGGATAGATGGGAAAGATGTAACGTGGACAAGGTCGAGGTTCGAGTGGCCCACCCAACCGAAGTCGAGGAGATATTGCCGCTTCCACAAAGACTATGGCCATACTACTGAGGATTGTCGGCATCTCAAGGACGAGATTGAGCGCCTTATTCGAGCAGGGCATCTCAAGGAGTTTGTCTATCAGGATAAGGGGAGGAGGAAGGAGAAGAGAAGGTGTCGGGAGGACTCGGTAGAGAGGAGCGAGGAAGATGATGATGAGGATGCACGAGGTGGTCGAGATGGTCAAAAAAGAGATGAGGGGAAGAGGAGGCGAGGAAGTAGGGAGCGGGAAAGAGAAGGAAATGGAGGCCAAGTAAAGAGAGGCACGATATATATGATTTCAGGAGGACCGACTGACGGGGACTCGAATAATGCGAGGAGAGGCCATGTTCGAGCAATGAAAAGGAAGAGGGAAGAGGTGAGTATCACGGCCCGGGTGCCAGAAATCAGTTTTCGGGCAGAGGATGCAGCAGGGGTGGTGGTGCCTCACAATGATGCCTTGGTAATTACGGCCGAAGTTGCAGGTTTTGATGTGAAAAGGGTGTTTATAGACGCAGGGAGTTCGGTCGATGTCATGTTTTATGATTGCTTTGTGCAAATCAATTGGGAGTTGAATGTGGAGCTGAAGCCGGTGGCCACGGCCTTGTATGGTTTCAACGGCGGGGAGGTCATGCCAATGGGAGAGGTGACTCTATCGGTAGCACTGGGAAAGGGAGCAACTCGGAAGGTTCGAATGGTGAGATTTGTGGTCGTAGGAGTTGAGTCATCCTACAACATCATAATGGGGAGAACGAGCCTGAATGCGTTCCAGGCGGTCGTATCCACGTACCACATGACGATCAAATATCCGGTGGGCGAAAACATTGGTGAGATCGCTGGGGATCAACTTACCTCGAGAAGATGCTACCAGACCACTGTGAGCAACAATAAGCAACTTGCGAGGAAGCAGATGCATCCTAAGGGGGAGGAAATTAATCGACCGGGAGGGTCGAGGTCGAAGGAGGAAAGACATAAACTAGAGAAAGGGAAGGAGAATGCCGAAATGCAGCCAGATGGCGAAGTGGAGGAGATACAGATGGTCGAGGGTTGCGAACAAAGGAAGTTCCGGATCGGGAAGGAATTAGAGGAGCCGGTGAAATCGAGGCAAATTAAGGTGATAAGAGATTTTGCGGATGTGTTCGCATACTCAACGGAAGAGTTGACCGGCATCAAGGCCGAGGTTATTGAGCACCGGTTGAACATTGACCTCACGGTAAGACCGGTGAAGCAAAAGAGGAGACACCACGGGGTAGAGATGGATAAAGTAATCGAAGTGGAGGTAGAAAAACTCTTGGTGGCAGGTCACAAAAAGGAGATCCAGTTCCCAGAGTGGCTATCGAACACAGTGATGGTCTCGAAATCAGAGGGTAAATGGCAGATGTGTATAGATTTCCGAGATTTGAACAAGGCATGCCCGAAGGATTTATATCCGCTTCCCAGGATCGACCAGCTGGTCGACTCCACAGCCGGGTGTGAGCTACTCAGTTTGATGGACGCATCCCAGGGTTATCATCAGATCCCGCTGGCTCGAGAAGATTGGAAAATGGTCAGCTTTGTAACAAGCCGTGGAACATACTGCTATGTGGTGATGCCATTCGGTCTAAAGAATGCAGGGGCGACATATCAGAGGTTGGTGGATAAAATTTTCAAGGATCAGCTGGGAAGGAACATGGAGGTATATGTAGATGATATGCTGGTAAAGAGCAAAGAGGAAATTGACCATGTGAACGAATTACAAGAAACATTCATGACCCTCCGGAAGTATGGGATGAAGCTGAATCCCGCTAAGTGCTCGTTCGGGGTCAAATCTGGAAAATTTTTGGGCTACATGGTCATGAAGAGGGGGATCGAGGTCAACCCGGAGAAGGTGAGGGCGGTGATCGAGATGCAGCCCCCCACGAAGGTGAAGGAGGTGCAGATCTTAACTGGTCGAATAGCAGGCCTGAGCCGTTTTATTTCTAAGGTAGCTGAGAAAAGCGGGCCCTTATTTAAGACACTCAGGAAGAGCTCGAAATTCCAGTGGACAAAAGAAGCACAAAAAGCATTCGAGGAGTTGAAGAGGATGTTGGTCGATCTACCACTATTGGCAAAACCGGTGCAAGGAGAGGACTTGGTGTTATATGTATCCATTGGTGAGACGGCAGTGAGCTCTGTGTTATTGCGGGAGGAAGGGACAGCCCAATTTCCGATCTATTATGTAAGTAAGGTGATGCAAGGGGCGGAGAGGAGGTACTCAGAGATTGAAAAAGGGGCCTTGGCAGTGGTGGTCACCGTAAGGAAGCTGAGACCATATTTCTTGGGACATAGGATGAAGGTCCGAACGAACATGCCATTGGGAGAAACACTGGGTCGACCCTCCGTGTCAGGGCGGTTAGTCAAATGGGCGGTCGAGATGAGTGAATACACAATTACCTACGAGCCAAGGAGGGCGATTAAGGCTCAAGCACTTGCGGACTTTATACAAGAGGGGACAAAGGAGAGCGAGGAGTCTGAAGGGGTGTGGCAAGTGTTCGCAGATGGTTCGGTGTCGAGGGCTGGAGGTGGCCTAGGCATCGTCGAAAGGTGACAGCCTGGAGTTCGCAATCAAGGTGGCCTACCAGATATCAAATAATGAAGCGGAATACGAAGCGGTCATTAAGGGACTAAAACTGGCCTTAAGTGGCGGAGCTCGAGCAGTGCAGGTCCATTCAGACTCACAATTGGTGGTGGGTCAATTCCAGGAAGGGTTTGAGGTCCGGGAGGAAAGGATGATGAAGTATGTGGAGGAGATAAAGAAGCTGCAGGGAGAGTTTGATTCTTTCGAATTAATCCAGATACCTCGAGGAGAAAATGGTCGAGCGGATCTATTAGCTAAAATGGCACAAAGTCTGGTGGACTGCAAGAGCAGAAGTGTGACCTTGCTGCACATGGAGAAGAGTGTGGTCGAGAAGGAGGTGGTCGAGATAGAAGAAGTCGAGGATTGGAGGGCACCGATAATAAAAGAATTGAAGGAAGGAGCTGTTAAAGTGATAAGGAGATTTTTCGAGCATGGAGGGATTCTCTACAAAAGGTCGCACGCGGGCCCCCACTTGCGATGTGTAACCGGAGAAGAAGGGCGATATGTGTTGAAGGAAATTCACGAGGGCTGCTGCAGTGACCACAGCAAGGCAGGTTCCTTGGTAGCAAAGGCTCTAAGAGCAGGATATTTCTGGCCAACAATGAGAGAAGATGCCAAGGAGATGGTGCGGAAATGTTTGCAATGCCAGAAACACGGCCTACTCATTCACCAGCCGGCCGAAGCCATGAAAGCGATGAGTTCTCCCATCCCGTTCGCCCAATGAGGGATCGACCTAGTTGGGCCCATGCCCCAAGGAACCGGACAGAGGAAGTTCTTGATTGTCGCGGTCGATTACTTCACAAAGTGGGTGGAGGCTGAACCCCTGGCAAAAATCACGGAGGAGAAAGTGATACATTTTCTATATGATAAAATATGTTGCAGGTTCGGAGTTCCTAAAGTGTTAGTGTCGGACTACGGGACCCAGTTCAATGGCAAGCGAATTCGGGCATGGTGCGAGGACATGAAAATTGATCAACATTTCGCTTCAGTCGCACACCCGCAGGCCAACGGGCAGGTCGAAGTGACCAACAACATTATATTGAATGGTCTGAAAACAAGGTTGAAGAAAGCATCGGGAGCATGGGTGGATGAACTTACTTCGGTGCTATTGGCGTACAGAACAACTCCCCGATCGACCACTGGGGAAACACCGTTTAGTATGGTATACGACATGGAGGCTTTGTTGCCGATAGAGGTCGAGGTTCAGTCCCAAAGATCGAGCACATATGAGCGAGAACAGAATGAACATCTGATGTGTAATATCCCAACTTTTCTCAGTATAATAATATTTCAGTTCCGATATTATTTTTCGGAGTTATTTATTTTCAGTAATTTCAGTCAAAATTACCGGAAAATATTTTCGACG
>CACSLK010027751.1:858963-871509 GCA_902706635.1 Striga hermonthica | reverse complement strand
ACAATTGGCTCACCAATTCAAGACTCAACATTCAACTCTATTAATTGTGAAGAGTACATGGGGTATTTATAGTTGCAAAATAAATCTAAGCCTAAAAGATTTAGATCTCCTAATCCATGCAATAAAATAAATTCTAATGCTAGAAAGCAATAAATCCTAATATTACTATAATTCTATTTGCTTGTCTTGCACTCCAAGATAATCTAGAATTCTCCAAGTCTTTTGCTCGCCCTAAATCCCTAGAACCTTCGGCCTCCTCGTGTGTCGCGCGCCTTACGCGTATGTGCATGCGCCGCCTTCGGGTTTTCCTAATCCTTGGCGCGCGAGGTATCGCGCGCCTGGTGTGTCCCGCACGCGCGCACCCTAGTGCGACTCCAGTCCACGCCGTCATCACCCTGCGCGTGCGTCTCCTCGGCTTTGCCTAGTCCTGTGCAGACTAGGTCTCTCGCGCTTGCCCCACAATCGCGTACCATTGCGTGCGCTCGCTCTCGCTGTCAGCATCCCGCGCGTGCGTGCCCTCCTCGCCTACGCCTATCGCGCATAGGCATGCACCTGCGCTGCCATTCCACTCGCGCGCCAATGCACGCACTTCGTCGTTGCTGCCAAACTGCCGCGCGTCCTCACCACCTGCGCGAGTGCCGCGCACGCCCCTCACATCCGTGCCGCTCGTGCTGTCATCCCGCGCCCCGCGCGTTGCCTCCAACGCCCATGCGTCCCGATCCTCTACCGCGCACCCGCGTACGCCCGTGCTCTGATCGCCTACCTCGCACCCGCGTACGCCAGCTGCTCCGTGTGTATCGCCGATCCTCGTGGCTTGCCCACCTCCTACGCACCGTCGTGCGTCATTCGCGTCCAGCATCTCGGCGCCGCTTCTCTGTGCAATGTCTCCACCCTTCGACCCCTTGTGCGCATCACGGCACGATGCGCGCTCTTCGCTCATGCTCGCACTTTCGTCGCCAACCGACCTCAAGTTCTCGCCCGATTCCTTTGGCTCTCTCGATGGCCATGGGTCCCAACCATCCAACCCAATACAATCTCCAGCTCGCCAAATCCAACCATCTTCCATTCTCTGCTTACCTCGCCTTTTAGCCTCCATCTTCCAAGCTCGTCTTTTCCTCGCACAAGGCTTGCACCAACACTTCTTTTCCTTTGCCTTGGCTTTGCGTTTCCTACGAGCTTGCTTGGTCTTGCGTTTCCGAGCCTTCACCTTTAACTTCGGACCACATCCTTTTGGCCAATCTCGTACACATGATGGTCGGTACATTGGACTTGATGGCTCATCTAGCATGTTGTCCAACCATATGTTGAGATCGTCTCCATCCTCATCCTCCGACTCTCCTGGGTTGATGACCACTTCCGTATCATTCCCCTCCTCTTCAAGACTTTCCTTGTCCTCAAGGATTAGAAAATTTAGCGCACCTTCATCATCATGGTCTTGAGCATCGATCACCATTGCTTCTCGGGCCTCTACGAGTTGTCGCTCGTATTCTTCTATGTTCCTTTGCTCATGAAGCTCATCTAGATAGGTTTTCTCCCATGGTGTGAGCTCTCTTTCCAAACCTTCCAACATCTCAAGATCTTCCCAATCTAACTCATCCAATGGTGGGTAAGACATATTATTTTTTTTTTTACTCTAAAAATTTGAAAAAAAATTCGAACCAAAAAAATTCAAAGAACAAAGAGAAATTCGGCCCCTCAACAAAAGGTAATAACCAAACAAAAATGAAGGACTAGATGACACTTATTTTTTTTTAATACTCACGAAAAAATAAATGAAAAATGCGAAAAAATTTCGAAAATTTCGAACCAAAAAGAACAAAAATTTGGCGCCCTCAGCAAAAGGCAAAACCGAAAAAAGAAAAAAGATAGATAGACAAAAATACGATCAACACCTCTCAATGAAAGAACCAATGATGACGGATCGTATTTTTGCTCTATACGTGGGTTGTGAATAATCGCGCACTCAGGGCCTTCGATTACTCATGACAGGTGTATCAAACAGACGCACTCGGCCTTCTCCTAGACACTGTGACTTCAAGACGCTCTCATGGCCTTCTCTCCGACACTGTATGTAAACATGCCCTAATGACCTTGTTTAACACACGTAAGAACAACAGTTCCCTCTCACAATTGGCTCACCAATTCAAGACTCAACATTCAACTCTATTAATTGTGAAGAGTACATGGGGTACTTATAGTTGCAAAATAAATCTAAGCCTAAAAGATTTAGATCTCCTAATCCATGCAATAAAATAAATCCTAATGCTAGAAAGCAATAAAATCCTAATATTACTATAATTCTATTTGCTTGTCTTGCACTCCAATATAATCTAGAATGCTCCAAGTCTTTTGCTCGCCCTAAATCCCTAGAACCTTCGGCCTCCTCGTGTGTCGCGCGCCTTACGCGTATGCGCGCGCGCCGCCTTACGCGTATGCGCGCGCGCCGCCTTTGGGTTTTTCTAATCCTTCGCGCGAGAGGTATCGCGCGCCTGGTGTGTCCCGCATGCGCGCACCCTAGTGCGACTCCAGTCCGCACCGTCATCACCCTGCGCGTGCGTCTCCTCGGCTTTGCCTAGTCATGTTCGAACTAGGTCTCTCGCGCTTGACCCACAATCGCGCACCATTGCGCGCACCTTGCTCTCGCTGTCTGCATCCCGCGCGTGCGTGCCCTCCTCGCCTACGTCTATCGCGCATAGGCATGCGTCTGCGCTGCCGTTCCACTCGCGCGCCAATGCGCGCACTTCGTCGTTGCTGCCCAACTGCCGCGCGTCCTCGCCACCTGCGAGAGTGCCGCGCACGCTCCTCACGTCCGTGACGCTCGTGCTGTCGTCCCGCGCCCCGCGCGTTGCCTTCAACGCCCATGCGTCCGATCCTCTACCGCGCACCCGCGTACGCCCGTGCTCCGATCGCCTACCTCGCACCCGCGTACGCCAGCTGCTCCGTGTGTATCGCCGATCCTCGTGGCTTGCCCACCTCCTGCACACCATCGTGCGTCATTCGCGTCCAGCACCTCGGCGCCACTCCTCCGTGCAACGTCTCGACCCTCCGACCCCTTGCGCGCATACCGGCACGATGCGCGCTCTTCGCTCATGCTCGCACATTTGTCGCCAACCGACCTCAGGTGCTCGCCCGATTCCTTTGTCTCTCCCGATGGCCATGGGTCCCAACCATCCAACCCAATACAATCTCCAGCTCGCCAAATCCAACCATCTTCCATTCTCTGCTTACCTCGCCTTTTAGCCTCCATCTTCCAAGCTCGTCTTTTCCTCGCACAAGGCTTGCACCAACACTTTTTTTCCTTTGCCTTGACTTTGCGTTTCCTTCGAGCTTGCTTGGTCTTGCGTTTCCGAGCCTTCACCTTTAACTTCGGACCATATCCTTTTGGCCAATCTCGTACACATGATGGTCGGTATATTGGACTTGATGGCTCCTCTAGCATGTTGTCCAACCATGAAATCTTCTCCATCCTCATCCTCCGACTCACCTGGGTTGATGACCACTTCCGTATCAGGGCGCGGCTGCGCGGGCTGCATTGGTCGCAGGCGCGGGCAGCGCGTGGGCGCGTGGTGATGAACGATCGCAGTTTATGTCTATTTGGTGTGAGTAATCGCGCACTCAGGGCCTTCGACTACACACGATAGGTGTGACTAACAGACGCACTCAAGGCCTTCTCTTAGACACGTGTGACTTCAAGACGCTCTAAGGGCCTTCTCTCCGACACGATTTGTATGATAAACACGCACTACGGCCTTGCTTAAACACACGATAGAACACAATTTTCCCCTTCCTATTCACTCATCAATTCTTGACTTTTCAATAATGAAGTAGTACATGGGTATTTATAGGTGCATAAATTAAATCTAAGCCTAACTAAACTAGATCTCCTAATTCAATAATTAAAAGCAACAAGGAAATAAAATCCTACTACTACTAAATTTATTCTTGCTTGACTTGCATTCCAATCCAAAGTCTTGAGCTCCATGTCATACGCACTCCCAAAACCTTCGGCCGCCTCACACGTCACCGCCCTAGCGTGCCGCCCTTCGGCTTTCCTATTCCTCGGTGCGCGAGGCATCGCGCGCCTCGTCCGTCTCACACGCGTATGCCGCCTGTGGCTCGCCCATTCTTACGCAGCATAGGTCTCTCGCGCTTGTCTCACACTCGCGCGCCATTGCGCGCGCCTCCTGCCCGTCGCTCGTCTCCTGCGCGTGTGCGCCCGCGCCCTGTATTCCTAAGCCCGCGCGGCTTAGGCTTCGCGCGTCTGCCCCATACTCACGCGTTAATTTGTGCGCTCTGCTATCGCCGGCCGTGACCCGCGCGTCCTTGCCACTCGCGCGGTGCCGCGCACGCCACTTGTGTTTTTCCCGCTCGTGCCGTCGTCTCGCACTCCGTGCGTCGCATCCATCGCCCGAGGGCTCTAATCGCCTACCGCGCATCACCGTACACCTGCTGCGTTGCGCGTACTGCTATCATCCGCGGCCTGGTCGTCTGCTGTGCAACCGCGTATGCCCAGTGCTGTCCGCGTCCGCCCCTTCCTATTGTGTGCATCAAGGCACGATGCGCGCCATTTCCCTTGATCATCCACAATTTGAACCTGCCTACATGTCTTTTTGGCCCGGTTGTCAAATTGCTCGTGCTCGCCTCTTCGTCGCCGATCGACTCCAACTGCTCGCCTGATGGCCTTGGCTCGTCCCATGGGTCCCAACGTTCCAACCCAATACAATCTCCAGCACGCCATATCCAACCATCTTCCATCCTTTGCTTACCACACCTTTTAGTCTCCATCTTCCAAACTCGTTTCTTTCATGCATAAGGCCCACAACAACGACTTGCCTTCTTAGCCTTTGCTTTGCGTTGCCTCTTGGCCTTGCGTTTCCTGGCCTTCAACTTCAACCTTGGACCATATCCTTTTGGCCAATCTCTCACACATGAAGGCCGATAAATCGGACTAGATGGCTCCTCCAGCATGTTTTCCAACTATAAATTGAGATCCTCAACCATCCCGTCACTTGACTCACCGGGATTAATAACCACTTTCGTATCAATCTCCTCCTCTTCAAGACTTTCCTTGTCCTCAAGGATAATGAAATTCAGCGCACCTTCATCACCAATGTTCTAAATTTCGGCCACTTCAGCTTCCCTGGCTTCCACGAGTTGTCGTTCAAACTCCTCCAAATTCCTTCGCTCATGAAGCTCCTCCAAATACTCTTGTTCCCATGGAGTTAATTCCCTCTCCAGGCCTTCCAGATACTCGAGATCCTCCAAATCCAACTCATCCAATGGCTCGAACCTCATGACTCTCTCCTTTTTTTTTAAGACTCTACGAAAAATAAAAAGACTGCTAGGATGACACTTTTTTTTTCGATACCTCAAACTCACGAAAAAATTAAGAAAAAGAAGGAAAATTCGAACTATAAATTCGAATAAAAACAAGGAAAAATTCGGCCCCTCAGCAAAAGGTAAACCGAAAAAAGAAAACGATAGATAGACAAAAACTTTGATCGGACTCTCTCAATGAGAGCACCAATGATGAACGATCGCGGTTCTTGTCTATTGCTTGTGAGTAATCGCGCACTCAGGGCCTTCGACTACACACGATAGGTGTGACTAACAGACGCACTCAAGGCCTTCTCTTAGACACGTGTGACTTCAAGACGCTCTAAGGGCCTTCTCTCCGACACGATTTGTATGATAAAAATGCACTACGGCCTTGCTTAAACACACGATAGAACACAATGTTCCCCTTCCTATTCACTCATCAATTCTTGACTTTTCAATAATGAAGAGGTACACGGGTATTTATAGGAGCATAAATTAAATCTAAGCCTACTACTACTAAATTTATTCTTGCTTGACTTGCACTCCAATCCAAAGTCTTGATCCCCAAGTCATACGCACTCCCAAAACCTTCGGCCGCCTCACACGTCACCGCCCTAGCGCGCCGCCCTTCGGCTTTCCTATTCCTCGGCGCGCGAGGCATCGCGCGCCTCGTCCGTCTCACACGCGTATGCCGCCCTTGCCTCGCCCATTCCTACGCGGCATAGGTCTCTCGCGCCTCATGCCCGTCGCTCGTCTCCTGCGCGTGTACGCCCGCGCTCGGTATTCCTAAGCCCACGCGGCTTAGGCTTCGGGCGTCTGCCCCATACTCGCTCGCTAATGTGCGCGCTCCGCTATCGCCGGTTGTGACCCGCGCGTCCTCGCCACCCGCGCGATTGCTACGCACGCAGCTTGTGTTCGTCCTGCTCGTGCCATCGTCCCGCACCCCGCACGTCGCATCCATTGCCCGAGGGCTCCAATCGCCTACCGCGCATCCTCGTGCACCTACTGCGTTGCGCATACCGCTATCGTCCGCTGCTTGCTCCTCTGCTGCGCACCCGCGTACGCCCAGCGCTGTCCGCGTGTGCCACTTCCTATCGCCTGCATCAAGGCACGATGCGTGCCATTCGCTCGTGCTCTCCTCTTCATCGCCGATCGACTCTAACCGCTCGCCTGATGGCCCTGGCTCGTCCCATGGGTCCCAACCTCCAACCCAATACAAACTCCAGCACGCCATATCCAACCATCTTCCATCCTTTGCTTACCACACCTTTTAGTCTCCATCTTCCAAACTCGTTTCTTTCTTGCACAAGGCCCACAACAACGAATTGCCTTCTTAGCCTTTGCTTTGCGTTGCCTCTTGGCCTTGCGTTTCCTAGCCTTCAACTTCAACCTTGGACCACATCCTTTTGGCCAATCTCTCACACATAAGGCCGATAAATCGGACTAGATGGCTCCTTCAGCATGTTTTCCAACCATAAATCGAGATCCTCAACCATCCCGTCACTTGACTCACCGGGGTTAATAACCACTTCTGTATCACGCGGGCTGGAAGCGGGCTGCGCGGGCCTGGCAAGCTTCTTAGGGCCAAATGACTTGGAAATTATTTCTAAGTGTCCGGTTTGACCCCTGTTTGACTTTGGCTCAGTTTGGTCAATACGCAAAGATATAAATCGATCTTTAGTCCGATTTAAACTGAATTTTCGACCGACTTAATTAAATTAAATCGAACGGGGCATTATATCATCTTTTAGGACAATATAATATGATCACTTGAACGAGAAAAATAATAGAATAATAATAAATACTCCAAACTCAATTAATTTAGACATGAAGGCAAAAATAACAATTAATATGATAATAATAATAATAATAATAATAATAATAATAATAATAATAATAATAAAATAATAATAATAATAATAATAATAATAATAATAATAATAATAATAATCTCCAATAATTCATAATCAAACAGGGCGTTACAGTCTACCCACCTTACAAAGAATTCCGTCCTCGGAATTCGGAAACAAAAGAACTAGAAGGTAAAGAGATTACAAGAAGGGCACATCAAATGTGAGGTTCGGGTACTCCCTCCGAATCTCGGTCTCCCCCTGCTAAATAGTCTCGCCCTCAACTTGACTACACTCATTGGACGTTGATGAGTACCCCTCCCGGTCTTTCCCTAATGGACCTTCGGTCCCAACAGGTCACCGGTACCTCCATACAGGTAGGGTTATGCCTATCACACAACTCGCCACAATTCACACATAAACCTCGAGATCACGCACACATTCCCTCCATCACTAGGCTAGAACGTGACATGCATGCTCACAAGTCCCGGTGGTGGAGTCAACCATCAGGCTAAGCTATTGACTTGGTCGAGAACTCATGATAGGACCGACAATCATAACTTATTCTTAAATCTGGTACATTTAGAACACACGGTTCTGTTTGATACCACTGACAAAGCCTCTCTCCTCGCCGACACGAACAACATCTCGTATGCGGTTTAGGAAGTAAAGGCTAGATACTCAATAACGATTTCCTTCCACTGAGTCGGTCTCCAGCCGAGACTCAAGGCTCCGCCCCACATTAATACGGAACTACTATCTCGCCATGTCGAGGAAATCTCGCATGTGGCAAAGGAAACTAATCGACCAACCTCACACATCGAGGGTCGTTGATTAGGGAATTCACACAACGACTAGAAACATAAACATACACTTTGACCAAAATCTGGTTCAAAGACCTCTAAAAGGATAAGATCGGACTGGGTTTAATGCACTGTCACCCGAGAGGTGACACACACGCTGGCGCGGCATATGCGGGGTGCTGGGACGCGTGCGTGTACCCACCCGGAAACCAGCTACAAGGTCAAGGTTTGGCTGTACACACTGACCTGGGGAGTTCGTTCGTTCGGTGATGGCGGCGGCAGCTCTCGTGCGAGTCAACGGTCGGCCACTGCAGTTGGCCTCACGTTTCTCAGCACGAGCGTGCGGGCTCGGCCACTACTTCGCGTGGCTACACCCAGTCAGGTTCGGCACTCAGTTTGAGGTGCATTCCAGAAATTCAATTTTTGGGTTTCACAACTTCCTAAGTACTCACGATAGGACAAAAGGTTTTCTCCACAAGACTCGAAACTACAAAGGTGTGGGTTTGACAACAACAATTTCCCCAAAAGGGATCGAACATTGGCATCACTGCCAGGAACATTCCTAACTCGGAGGTCCACGCTGAACAATAGCATGGTTAGCTCCTTTGACTCTTCCGACTAACAATGTCGGCCGTCACGACAACTTTTACTCAGGTAGCTAATCATGTCGGCAGTCCTAAACGAGTTCAACTTCATATACATCCTATAGTTCTCCACACTTTGATATATTAGCGTAAAGCTTCTCTCGTACGTGTTACCAGTCAACATTGATATAACAACGATCAAATTAATTCACATAAGGCACATACGCATGCATATCGAAGGTAACACTTATTTTCGAAAACATAACTCATGCGATATAACTGAACCACATAGTCTCAGATGAATATAAATCCTAAGACATGCGGCTACAATTCTCATTTTTATCATTCAAGCATACAAGGTCGTTCGATCACATATTTTTCAGCAACATTTAAATCATGATCGCAATTCAAAGCAGGAAATAGTCAACCTACAGGGTTTTAGAAAATTGAGAATTTTATAAGCTACAGGCACCCAAATAACACGATTCAAGACTCAAGTTAAGCCTAAGGCATGCATCTACAATATATATTTAAATTACAGAAGCAGATAAGGTCATTAAGATTGTGTAAAAGCAACTAACATTTAGGAATCAATTTCTGCCATCATTACCAACTCATCTCATGCATATCCTAAATAGATTTTACATAAATCGAGCCACAGTCATCATATAAGCATGAATCTTATCTCATTAGAAAGCTAAAAAAAATAGACCTATAACTTTCATGTTGATCACTTATGCCAAAAAAAATTTAAAACCAAGTTTAAGCATAAAACACTTAGGTCAAGAAATCTGCCAACATAACTATTTGTCAAATTACAGCACTTCACTAGAACAGCAATATCTCAAGTTATAACACTTTAAATCAAACAAACTCAAACCTACAGAAACTACACTAGAAAAGCTACAAGTTTCAAGAAGAGCATTTTTAAGAATAATCACGTTAAAGGCCCCATTTCAGAACATACATTTCAGTCATATATACTGCCACTATTTCAAAATTTTTGGACATAGATCTAACTTTGAAAAATCATATAAAATCGACTAAAACACCAAAATACAAGATTTCAAATTCCAGTAAAAGCTTATAACATGTACTACAAGTTTCATGATGATTATATTTTTATATTGCCACCATAGGCTCATAAAATATAGCCCAACATATTAACCACCAAATCTGCCTGGATTTTATAAAAACTGCATGTATGTTCAACTTTCAAAATTCATAATAAATTCCAATCAACTCCAAATTTCGAAATTCCAACTCTCACTGAACCCTAACTCAAAATACTATAATAATCATGATGAACACCTGTCCAAGAAACAGCTTCTTGGTTACGAAAAACTGAGCACAACCAGCGGCCCAAACATGGAGTTTTCAATTAAATGCCAACCCAATCATACACTCATGAACCGAGCATCAACAAGTCACATATAATCATAACATATATCTCAAATACGCACATATAAGATATAAGGAGGTCAGTCCTAACATGATTTTAACACAAATTCACATGAACTCATACGATCACCACATAACACATTTTAAAGAATCACAGTCGTGCAATAATCATCAAGTTCAATCACATAAGCATGCTTTTCAGAACATCAGTTTTAACATCTCGAGTCATATAGAGCCACAACATCAAGCTTAACCACAAATTCATACCTTTTACAACTGCGTGCCTCGCAGCCAACGCACAGGATATTCACACGATGTCGGAGCAAGCCACTCGTCCTATGGACGACGTCATCGTCTTTCATCCATGTATCATCTTCAGGACTTACGATCGATATAGCGTACGAGAATCAACAACCATCGTCCCTCTCGAGGCTTAGCCACTCTCAAGAGTTACGACAGTGATACGCATTAGATTCTCCTAAACTATGGGGGTCGATTAGTAACCCATTCGCGGCATCTAAATGACACTCCCAGTCCTCGACGACTGAGGTTATAATTCCCCGAGTGATCTCATACACTAGAGATTCACTCGGTACTTAACCTTTCTCTTTCGAGATGGGTCACAAATGGTCCTACTCTAAGGACACTGAACGAATCTTATAGCGAGAAAATGCTATAATCAGCACTTACCTCAATAGTATATACTGAAACTCACAACTAGGAACCTCTAAAGTCCGAACTTAACTCTATATCACTAGAGTTCAATGTCAAACACTAGAGTTCACATAACCTGAGGTGGATAGATTTCCTAAGCCCTAAAACAACATATATATCATTTCATGAGTAGTCTCATTGCTACTCATGCAAGACCTCATAAGTAGTTTCATTCCTACTCATGTAAAACATCACAAGTAGTTTTATTGCTACTCGTGCAAAACATCACAAGTAGTTTCATTGCTACTCGTGCAAAATCACAATTCACATTATAGGTATTCTCAAACATACCTTAAGCAGTGCGGCGTGACGAAGACGTGGTCAACACAAGGTCTAAACATAAACAAGTTATTCACATATAGACCAGTCTACAGAAACGTAGACTGGCTCTGATACCAAACTGTAACACCCCACTTTGATTATAAAGAAATTCCGGTTTTTTTAAAAAAATCAGTAAATAATTTTTCGAACTCATTTTCAGAAACATGGGCGTTATTCAAACATTTAACATCAACCAAGTCATATTTGGTTGTTCGGGGATTCATTACCCGGTTTTCACATGGTTTTCATTAACCCCTTAACACATCAATTTCACATGATTATTAGCTAAACATCATAGCATACATAATCAAACAAATGATATTCAAGAAGCAAATCCAATACGAATATCCAAACGAAACATTGGTCCAATAATCCCAAAAACCATAAGTTTTGAAAACGGTTCAACACGTCTTAACTAAAAGAGGTTCACAAGGACCACGCATTATTCATAAACGGAAGCATGATAATAGAGCATAATAAATAGATCGACCCACTCGTCTTTCCTCGTCACCCGACACCTGCTTAACCTGCATCCGTGAAGAGCAGGTGGGGATGAGCACAAGATGAAAATGAGTGCTCACCACTATGCATATATATAACAATAACATGTCAAGATGGTGTGGTCACAACATGAATATAAGATAATCACATCATGTCTCACTTGGTTCAACACCTATAAGATAATCACATCAGGAGTAGGCGGCGAGCACGGCTCGTCAAGCACCTACAACAATTAATATACGAAGATCATCACCTATCTTGACTAGAGGGCATACACAATCATACTTGGTCGAACTTGATTCAACCAAGTAGTTCGTGAAGTTCTGTGGACATTAGAACACTCAGACCTAACACTTAGACTTGACAAAAACGCACATAAATACCACATATAAACTGAGCACGCAAAACAAGGTCAAACGGGTCAAAAACACATTAACGGTTTCAGGAAAAACACAAGGAAGGCTTGGGATGGGCCCGGGCTGCTCACTGGCCTGGTCTGGGCACAGCTGGGCACAGTCGGGGTGCTGCGGGGCGCTGTCGGCCTCGCTGGGTGCGCTGGGGAGCTGTGGTGCTGTGCGCTGGGGAGCTGTGGTGCTGTGCTGAGGCGCTGTGATGCGGAAGTGGGTTCCGAGCCCCGACGACGAGAAGGTCCAAGAGCCGAGAAGGCTCGAGAAGGTCGGGAAAAGGGCCAAAACCATGCATCCATGGCCTAAGAGATGAGTACGAGCCCGTATGCGGGCCACAATAAGGGCAAAGAAGAAGGCTAACAAAGGTCGTGCAAGGCGATGCGCGAGGGCACGTGAAAAGGCATTCCCAAGACGGGCAACAATCAAGCACAAGAAGGGTCGCATTCAGCGCAAGCACGAACACGCCCATTGGCGTAGACGTGCTCGGACGAGACCACGCCTCAAACGGATGTGCCATTGGAGGTTTAGTAATGCTCATCGAAGGAACAAAACCTGGTGGAAATGGCTAAGGCACCAGGTGGCTCGAAGAAATGGATGGCAAACGATTCGGGTGGCTAACGGGTGCAGCGCACGCGCACGGACGCGC
>CACSLK010027751.1:791384-819132 GCA_902706635.1 Striga hermonthica | reverse complement strand
ATTCTTGAATGATGAAAAAATAATATAGGGGAAGGGCCTTTATATAGGCACAAACTAGATATAATCCTAACATAACTATAACTCTAATAAAGCAATAAAATATTAAGTATCCTAGCTAGATATCATTGTGCAAGATGGAAACTAAATAACTTGGCTTGCACTCCAAGGGATCCTCTTTCTCTCTCTCTCTCCTTCACACGCGTCGCCTCTAACCGCCTTAGGCGTGCGCCGCCTCACGGCTTGCTTAAGCCCGCGAGGACTAGGACCGCGCGTCCGTTCCTTCGCGCGTATTGCGCGCCCTCCCGTCTTCGGCCGCCTCATCGCGCGCGTACAGCCCCGCCAGTCCGCGCTCGTCGAGGGTTGGGGTCGCGCGTCTCATGCCGCATGCCTCTAGGACTGGGGCTTCGTCTTCTGCGCGTGAGTCCCGTTCGCCCGACCTTTCCTCGCGTGCGCCCGTCTCCCCCGCGCTACACGCGTTCTGCCCACGCACGCCGTCCGCGTACATCACTCGCACATCCTCGTGCGGTCTTTCATCGCTCGCCCCGCGCGCGCTACACTCCAGTGCGCGCACTTCCGCCGTCTCTCGGGCTAACCTCTTGCGTGCGTGATATGCCCGGCTCGCAGCGTTCTTGAGCTGCCTAGCCACTTTCGCATCAAGCGGGCTAGGCGCGGGCGCGCCGGCTGGAGGCGGGCATCGCGGGCCTGGCAAGCTTCTTAGGGCCAAATGACTTGGAAATTATTTGTAAGTGTCCGGTTTGACCCCGGTTTGACATTGGCTCAGTTTGGTCAATACGCAAAGATATAAATCGATCCTTAGTCCAATTTAAACTGAATTTCAGACCGACTTAATTAAATTAAATCGAACGGGGCATTATATCATCTTTTATGACAATATAATATGATGACTTGAACGAGCAAAATAATAGAATAATAATAATAAATACTCCAAACTCATTTAATTTAGACAATAAGGCAAAAATAACAATTAATATGATGATAATAATAATAATAATAATAATAATAATAATAATAATAATAATAATAATAATAATAATAATAATAATAATAATAATCTCCAATAATTCATAATCAAACGGGGCGTTACAAAGCCCGTCCATATGCATGCATCGTATTCTCCTCGAGGAGAATGCTAAACCATCTCGCGAGGCGCAGCGACGGCTAAATCCTCCAATGATGGAGGTGGTGAAGAACGAAATCATAAGTTGCTGGACGTGGGAGTCCTTTATCCAATCTCGGATAGCCATTGTGTAACACCCCGTTCGTTTATGAATTATTTGGGTTTTATTTTGATTTACTATTATTATTTGCCCATTTATTATTATTATTATTATTATTATTATTATTATTATTGTTGTTGTTGTTGTTGTTGTTGTTGTTGTTGTTGTTGTTGTTGTTGTTGTTGTTGTTGTTGTTGTTGTTGTTGTTGTTGTCGTCGTCGTTGTTGTTGTTGTTGTTGTTGTTGTTGTTGTTGTTGATCTCCAATAATTCATAATCAAACAGGGCGTTACAAAGCCCGTCCATATGCATGCATCGTATTCTCCTCGAGGAGAATGCTAAACCATCTCGCGAGGCGCAGCGACGGCTAAATCCTCCAATGATGGAGGTGGTGAAGAACGAAATCATAAAGTTGCTGGACGTGGGAGTCATTTATCCAATCTCGGATAGCCATTGTGTAACACCCCGTTCGTTTATGAATTATTTGGGTTTTATTTTGATTTACTATTATTATATGCCCATTTATTATTATTATTATTATTATTATTATTATTATTATTATTATTATTGTTGTTGTTGTTGTTGTTGTTGTTGTTGTTGTTGTTGTTGTTGTTGTTGTTGTTGTTATTATTATATGTTTAATTGTCAAATTGCTTAAATATTAAATAATTATTGTGTGTAATATATATATATATATATATATATATGTATTCGTAACCGGTATATTTTCTTTAATTGTTATGAACGTCGTGCGATCGAACGTAGCTTTTATTTTTAATCGTCGACTATTTCCTCGAACCTCAGTGTTAAACCGAGAGGTGAACCCCAGCCTGAACCCGCGCCATCGACCCTTCTTTTTTTTTATTGTGGTCGTCTAGCTTTTGTATTCGACCTTTAAGCTTGTAATTTCGGCCCACCTTGTGAGGAAACTTTCGGCCCAAATTGTATTAATCTTAGGCCCGAATTTTGTGTAATTTTTCGCTCAAAACCCTATCTCTCTCTCTTATCGTACGCAGACCTAATCTGCTCACTTCTCTCTCGCCCTCATCATCTCCTTCGTGCTTTAATCTCTCGCTCGTCGTAGCAGCAACAAAGAAATCTTTCATCATCGCCATCGCCATCCAGCTGCGGGGAGAGAGAGAAGCTGCAAGTAGAAACCCACGACCACCGCGAGCCTCGTCAACCTGCTCGCGACCTCTCCGGCGAGCCTCCCTCACGCCAGTCGACACCACCATCGAGAGGTCCTGCCACCATCCCCGTCACCACCGTGAACCCGCAACTGTTCGCGAGCCGACCTCTGCTCGGTGATCGAGCTCTATTCAGCCGTCCTTCGTCAGCAACAGAGACCTCTGACTTTGTCCTCGACCTGCGACCGGCGGCTAAGGCTCCCTCCGTGCACGATCGTCCCTTCCTCAAGTAGCAAGCCACGCGATCCTAGCCCCAACGAATAGCCTCTGGTCCTCACACGCCGCTGCAACTCCGAGCATGTGAGATGCTGATCAGACCCCCCCGCGAGCCGCCCTTGGACCTTCGTGCTCCACCGCAGACGTCGCTGCTATTCCCGTCGAGACATCGTTCTCCGCCTCTTTCCGTGACCAAGTTCTGTCGTTGCTCTCTTCTCGATCACGCATGCCATCTCAGGCCCCGTTCAATGGTTGTTGTTGTTTCTCGGTCCCCATTCGCGAGTTGCTGCGTCCATTGCTAGTTACCTGTTCGCGAGAACCGATGACCCGCAGCCGAGCCCCACAGTGTCATTGTTGTTCGTACCCTGTTCACAAGTTCCACGTGCAACGGCTTCCCCGCAATGTTGTCTCGAAGTCTGAACTGCAAGCAATCGATCCCTCAACATGCACGTGCTATCTGTTCGGCCCCAATTTGGTCCCGTTTCGTAACCCCGTCTCGAGAACGGTACCCGGGCTAACCCTCAACTTAGTTATTTCGTTCCAATAAGTGTTTAAGTGCTCGTATATGTGTTGTTATTGCTGAACGTGTGATATTTGAGTTGGTTATATGCTTTAGTAATATGTTCGTGTGAATTTTGATATATATAATTGCCATTGGATATCAAAGTGATTCTCGTCACTTTGAAAAATTGTCGAACTGAGGTTAATGTGTTGTTTCCCGTGGAAGTGCTATGGAATTTTGGACTTAGGAATGTCCTTGACGCAACGGCTTTGGCCTTGTGTCGTTTCGTTGTGTATATTATAAGTTATGCATTTTTGAAAATTATGCTGCAGCCCGATTTTACTAAAATCACTATAATTCGTGTATTGCTCCAAAAATTCTGATTTTTGGATATGTTGTAATGTTGTTGTTTTAGTATTTGTGGTTAAAATATGAGATTTTTATATTGTCTATAGCCTTGTCAAAACTCGAAAACCATTTCTGGACTGTTTCTTAATAAATTCATATAAAATCAAGTTTCTGTCTAAAATGGCTAATTTTTGGATATGTTGTTGTTCTTCATGTTATCTTACTGCTGAAAAATTTTCAAAGTCAAATTCGAACTGTAGCTATTTTAATTAAATTAATTCTATTTCTGGTCATTTTTTTTTTTTTTTTGCATGAATTATTTAAAATGGTTAGGAGCATGTTTAGGGGTTTTTCTTTGGTGAAAATGTATGACTTTCAGCCATTTATATGCTGTAAAAATTTGAATTATAAAGTCCAAGCCTAACCCCTTATGGTCTCATTCTATTTATTTTGAAATAGTCCTTTTTAATCGTTTTTGGCTTTGTTGACAATTGTTTGCTCCGTTGACCCCGTTTTTATGTCAAACTTTCATTTCCTACTTTTATAAGATTATCTAATTGGTTGTTCGAGTCTAGTAGTTGTCCTAATATTCTAACTCTACAACTTCCACGAGTTTCTTAGTTGATGTGATTCGACTAAGTATAATTCTCGTTATCTGTGTAAGAGTCGAGATAGTTGCTTATGGGACTGTCTTGACTTATGTAGGTGTCTGACGAGCTGTGTCTCAACCACCTACGACTTCTGGTTAATTTGCTTTATCAACCGATTCCAGGTGGGTTTACTTATAAAATTTTCTATGCCATACGTGTTGTTTAATGTTTAGTTGGTATGACCAATGTATGAATGTGAACCATGTGGCCTATCGATGTGAGCTTTTACGGCCGTCGGTGCGGTTGTCCCCGTCGAGTTACGGTACGATTGCCCTTGCGAGGCAAGTATCCTTAAGACCTAATGAAAGGCCGTGTCCGTTACAGTGGCACGCACTCCCGTCGCTAGGGTTTATGCATCCCCTTTCCGCGGCTAATGATAGATGTGCACATGAGTGAGTTATTGTTGTGATTGTTAGGAGATGAGACATGATGATGATTGATTTATATTCATGCTGCGACCATACCATCTTAACATGTTATTATTGTATATGTGCATAGTGGGGAGCACGACGTTTCATTTTGTGCTCATCCCCACCTGCTCTTCACGGATGCAGGTTAAGCAGGCACCGGGTGATGAGGAAGGACGAGTGGGTTGGTTATTGATTATGTTTACTTATGATTCCGCTTATGAATAAATGTGTTAGTCTTTGAAACCTTATTTGGGTTAAGACATGAAAAACGTCTTGAAAATTTCTGTTTGAGTATGTTGGATTTTTGGGATATTTTGATGAACCTGTTTTAAAAATCGGTCATCATGTGTTGGTTATTTCATGCTATGGTGTTGAGCTAAATATCTTATGTTGAAAATCAGGTTAATGAAAACCATGTGAAAACTGGGTAATGAATCCCCGAGCAACCAGATATGACTTGTTTGATGTTAAATGTTTGAATAACGCCCAAGTTTTTGAAAATGAGTTCGAAAAATTATGTACTGATTTTTGGAAAGTCTGGAATTTCTTTGAAATCAAAATGGGGTGTTACAGTTTGGTATCAGAGCCAGTCTGCGTTTCTGTAGATTGCTCTATGTGTGAAATTGCATGTATATGTGATTATGTGATTGTGACCCTTGTGTTCGACCACTCGTCTTCGTCACGCCGCACTGCTTAAGGTAAGTATCAATGAAAATACTTATAATGTGAATTGTGACTTTGCATGAGTAGCAATGAAACAACTTATGAGGTTTTGCATGAGTAGAAATGAGACTACTTATGAAGGGATATATATGTTGTTTTGGGGCTTAGAAAATCTATCCACCTCAGGTTATGTGAACTCTAGTGTTTGACATTGAACTTTAGTGATATAGAGTTAAGTTCAGACTCTAGAGGTTTCTAGTTGTAAGTTTCAGTATTTTATTATTGAGATAAGTGTTGTTTTTTCTCGCTATAAGATTCGTTCATTGTCCTTAGAGTAGGACTATTCGGGACCCATCTCGAAAGAGAAAGGTTAAGTACCGAGTGAATCTCTAGTGTATGAGATCACTCGGGGAATTAGAACTTCAGTCGTTGAGGACCGGGAGTGTCATTTAGATGCCGCGAATGCGTTACTAATCGACCCCCATAGTTTAGGAGAATCTAATGCGTATCACCGTAGTAACTCTTGAGAGTGGCTAAGCCTCGAGAGGGACGATGGTTGATAATTCTCGTACGTTAGATCGAGCGTAAGTCCTGAAGACTGATGCATGGATGAAAGACGACGACGTCGCCCATAGGATGAGTGGATTGCTCCGACATCGCGTGAATATCCTGTGCGTTGGCTGCGAGGCACGCAGTTGTAAAAGATATGAATTTGTAGTTAAGCATGATGATGTGGCTCTATATGACTCGAGATGTTAAAGTTGATGTTATGAAAAGCATGCTTATATGATTGAACTTGACGATTATTGCAGGACCTGGGATTCTTTAAAACGTGTTACGTGGTGATCGTATGAGTTTATGTGAATTTGTGTTAAAATCATGTTAGGACTGACCTCCCTATATCTTATATGTGCGTATTTGAGATATATGTTGTGATTATATGTGACTTGTTGGTGCTCGGTTCATGAGTGTATGATTTGGGTTGGCATTTAATTGAAAATTCCATGTTTTAGCCGCTGGTTGTGCTCAGTTTTTCGTAACCAAGAAGTTGTTTCCTGGATAGGTGTTCATCAAGATAATTATACTATTTTGAATTAGGGTTCATTGTGAGTTGGAATTTCAAAATTTGGAGTTGATTGGAATTTATTATGAATTTTGAAAGTCGAACATGCATGCAGTTTTTATAAAATCCGGGCAGATTTAGTGGTTAAGATGTTGGGCTGCTTTGATGAGCCTATGGTGGCAATATGAAAATGTAATCATCATGAAACTTGTAGAACATGTTATAAGCTTTCGCTGGAAGTAGAAATCTTGCAATTTGGTGATTTAGTTGATTTTATATGATTTTTCAAAGTTGGATCTATGTCCATAAATTTTGAAATAGTGGCAGTGTATATGACTGAAATGTATGTTCTGAAATGGGGCCTTTAACGTGATTATTCTTAAAAATGCTCTTCTTGAAACTTGTAGCTTGTCTAGTGTAGTTTCTGTAGGTTTTGAATTGTTTGATTTAGAGTGTTATAACTTGAGATATTGCTGATTTAGTGAAGTGTTGTTCTAAATGTTAATTGCTTTTACACTATCTTAATGACCTTAATGAGTTGGTAATGATGACAGAAATTGATTCCTAAATGTTAATTGCTTTTACACTATCTTAATGACCTTATCTGCTTTTGTAATCTAAATAAATATTGTAAATGCATGCCTTAGGCTTTACTTGAGTCTTGAATCGTGTTATTTGGGTGTCTGTGGCTTATAAAATTCTCAACTTTCTAAAACCCTGTAAGTCGACTATTTCCTGCTTTGAATTGCAATCATGATTTAAATGTTTTCTGAAAAATATGTGATCGAACGACCTTGTATATTTATGTGATTTAAATGAGAATTGTAGCTGCATGTCTTAGGATTTATATTCGTCTTAAATCATGCTTATATGACGTGCATGTTGCAAGTTATATATCTGATAACAGGATGTTGTACTGTGTGATTTCAGTAAACATGAGTTATGTTTTTGAAAATAAGTGTTACCTTCAATATGCATGCCTATGTGCCTTATATGAATTAACTTGATTGTTGTTATATCAGTGTTGACTGGAAACACTTGCGAGAGAAGCTTTGCGCTAAGATCTCGAAGTGTGGGAATTATAGGCAGTGTATGAGGATTATACTCGTTTAGGACTGCCGGCACGATTAGCTACCTGTGTAAAAGTTGTCGTGATGGCCGACATTGTTGGTCGAAAGAGTCAAACGAGCTAACCATTCTGTTGATCGGCATTGACCGCCGAGTTAGGATTATTTCTGGCAGTGATGCCAATGTTCGAACCCTTTTGGGGAAATTTTTGTTGTCAAACCCTTTGTCCTATCGGACTACTTAAGAATTGTGAAACCCGGAAATTGAATTTCTGGAATGCACCTCGAACCGATTGCCGAACCTGACTGGGTGTAGCCACGCGAAGTGGTGGCCGAGCCGCACGCCCGTGCTGAGAGACGTGGGGCCAACTGCAGTGGCCGACCGTTGACTCGCACGAGAGCTGCAGCCGCCATCACCGAACGCACGAACTCCCCATGTCAGTGTGTACGGCCAAACCTTGACCTTGCAGCTGGTATCCGGGTGTGTACACGGACGTGTCCCAGCGCCCCGCATATGCAGCGCCAGCGTGTGTGTCACCTCTCGGGTGACAGTGCATTAAACTCAGTCCAACCTTGTCCTTTTAGGGGACTTTGAACGAGTTTTTTTTGTCAAAGTGTATGCTGATCTTTCGAGTCGTTGGGTGAATGCTCTAATCAACAATCCCCTGTGTATGAGGTTTGTCGATTAGTTTTCCACTTTCGAGAGTTCCTCGAGATGGCGAGATAGTAGTTTCTGTAGAAATGTGGGGGCAGATCCTTGAGTCTCGACTAGAGACCGACTCCGTGGTAGAAAATCATTATCGAGTATCTTGTCGTTACTCGTGAAGCCGCATACGAGGTGTTACTCGTGTCGGCAATGAGTGAGGCCTTGTCATCGGTATCAAACAGAATCGTGTGTTCTGAATGTACCAGATTTGAGTATAAGTGATGATTGTCTGTCCTATTATGGTTTGTCGACCAAGTCGATAACTTAGCCTGATGATTGACTCCACCACCGGGACTTGCGAGGATGCATGACACGTTCTACCCTCGCGATACAGGGAATGTGTGCGTGATCTCGAGGTATGTGTGAATTGTGACAAGCTGCGTGATAGGCAGAATCCTACATGTATGGAGGTACCTGTGACCTGTTGGGACCGAGGGTCCATCAGGGAAAGACCGGGAGGGGTACTCGTCAAAGTCCAGTGGTTGTAGTCAAGTCGAGGGCGAGACGACTTGGCAGGGGGACACCGAGGTTCGTAGGGAGTACCCGACCCTCATATTTTGATGTTCCCTTTTGTACTCTCTTACCTTCTAGTTGTTTGTTTTCGAATTCTGAGGACGGAATTCTTTGTAAGGTGGATAGACTGTAACGCCCCGTTCGTTTATGAATTATTTGGTTTTATTTGATTTACTATTATTATTTGCCCATTTATTATTATTATTATTATTATTATTATTATTATTATTATTATTATTATTATTATTATTATTATTATTATTATTGTTGTTGTTGTTGTTGTGTTGTTGTTGTTGTTGTTGTTGTTGTTGTTGTTGTTCTTGTTGTTGTTGTTGTTGTTGTTGTTATATGTTTAATTGTCAAATTGCTTAAATATTAAATAATTATTGTGTGTGATATATATATATATATATATATTCGTAACCGGTATATTTTCTTTAATTATTCTGAACGTCGTGCGATCGAACCGAGCTTTTATTTTTAATCGTCGACTATTTCCTCGAACCTCAGTGTTAAACCGAGAGGTGAACCCCCAGCTTGAACCTGCGCCATCGACCCTTCTTTTTTTTTATTGTTGTCGTCTAGCTTTTGTATTCGACCTTTAAGCTTGTAATTTCGGCCCACCTTGCGAGGAAACTTTCGGCCCAAATTGTATTAATCTTAGGCCCAAATTTTGTGTGATTTTCTGCTCAAAACCCTATCTCTCTCTCTTATCGTACGCAGACCCTAGTCTGCCCACTTCTCTCTCGCCCTCATCATCTCCTTCGTGCTTTTAATCTTCCGCTCGTCGTAGCAGCAACAGATAAATCTTTCATCATCGCCATCGCCACATCCAGCTGCGGGGAGAGAGAGAAGCTGCGAGCAGAAACCCACGACCACCGCGAGCCTCGTCAACCTGCTCGCGACCTCTCCGGCGAGCCTCCCTCACGCCAGTCGACACCACCATCGAGAGGTCCTGCCAACATCCCCGTCACCACCGTGAACCCGCAACTGCTCACGAGCTGACCTCTGCTCGGTGATCGAGCTCTGTTCAGCCGTCCTTCGTCAGCAACAGAGACCTCCGACTTTTTCCTCGACCTGCGACCGGCAGGTAAGGCTCCCTCCGTGCACGATAGTCCCTTCTTCAAGTAGCAAGCCACGCGATCCTAGCCCCAACGAATAGCCTCTGGTCCTCACCCGCCGTTGCAACTCCGAGCATGTGAGATGCTGTTCAAACCCCCCCACGAGCCGCCCTCGGACCTCCGTGCTCCACCGCGAACGTCGCTGTTGTTCCCGTCGAGACATCGTTCTCTGTCTCTATTCGTGACCAAGTTCTGTCGTTGCTCTCTTCTCGATCACGCGTGCCATCTCAGGCCCCGTTCAATGGCTGTTGTTGTTGCTCGGTCCCCGTTCGCGAGTTGCTGCATCCATTGCTAGTTACCTATTTGCGAGAACCGACGACCCGCAACCGAGCCCCACCGTGTCATTGTTGTTCGTACCCCTGTTCACAAGTTCCACGTGCAACGGCTGCCCCGCAATATTGCCCCGAAGTCTGAACTGCAAGCAATCGGTCCCCAAACATGCACATGCTATATGTTCGGCCCCGATTTGGTCCCGTTTCGTAACCCCGTCTCTAGAACGGTACTCGGGCTAACCCTCGACTTAGTTATTTCGTTCCAATAAGTGTTTAAGTGCTCGTATATGTGTTGTTATTGCTGAACGTGTGATATTTGAGTTGGTTATATACTTTAGTAATATGTTCGTGTGAATTTTGATATATATAATTGCCATTGGATATCAAAGTGATTGCCGTTACTTTGAAAAATTGTTGAAGTGAGGTTAATGTGTTGTTTCCCGTGGAAGTGCTATGGAATTTTGGACTTAGGAATGTCCTTGACGCAACGGCTTTGGCCTTGTGTCGTTTCGTTGTGTATATTGTAAGTTATGTATTTTTGAAAATTGTGCTGCAGCCCGTTTTTGCTAAAATCACTATAATTCGTGTATTGCTCCAAAAATTCTGATTTTTGGATATTTTGTAATGTTGTTGTTGTAGTACTTGTGGTTCAAATATGAGATTTTTATATGGCCTGTAGCCTTATCAAAACTCGAAAACTATTTCTGGACTGTTTCTTAATAAATTCATATAAGATCGAGTTCCTGTCTAAAATGGCTAATTTTTGGATATAATGTTGTTCTTCATGTTATCTTACTGCTGTAAAGATTTCAAAGTCAAATTCGAACTGTAGCTATTTTAATTAATTTAATTTGATTTCTGGTCATTTTTTTTTTTTTCGCATGAATTATATAAAATTGTTAGGAGCATGTTTAGGGGTTTTCCTTTGGTGAAAGTGTGTGATTTTCAGCCATTTATATGCTGTAAAAATTTGAATTGTAAAGTCCAAGCCTAACCCCTTATGGTCTCATTCTATTTATTTTGAAATAGTCCTTTTTAATTGTTTTTGGCTTTGTTGACAATTGCTTGACCCGTTGACCCTGTTATTAAGTCAAACTTTCATTTCCTACTTTTATAAGATTATTTAATTGGTTGGCCGAGTCTAGGAGTCGTCCTAATGTTCCAACTCCACAACTTCAATGAGTTTCTTAGTCGATGTGATTCGACTAAGTATAATTCCCGTTATCTGTGTAAGAGTCGAGATAGTTGCTTATGGGACTGTCTTGACTTATGTAGGTGTCTGACGAGCAGTGTCTCAACCACCTACAACTTCTGGTTAATTTGCTTTATCAACCGATTCCAGGTAGGTTTACTTATAAAATTTTCTATGCCATACGTGTTGTTTAATGTTTAGTTGGTATGACCAATGTATGAATGTGAACCGTGTGGCCTATCGATGTGAGCTGTTACGGCCGTCGGTACGGTTGTCCTCGTCGAGTTACGGTGCGGTTGCCCTTGCGAGGCAAGTCTCCTTAAGACCTAATGAAAGGCCGTGTCCGTTACAGTTCGTTAGGGTTTATGCATCCCCTTTCCGCGGCTAATGATAGATGTGCACATGAGTGAGTTATTGTTGTGATTGTTAGGAGATGAGACATGATGATGATTGATTTATATTCATTATGCGACCATACCATCTTAACATGTTATTATTGTATATGTGCATAGTGGTGAGCACTACGTTTCATTTTGTGCTCATCCCCACCTGCTCTTCACGGATGCAGGTTAAGCAGGTGTCGAGTGACGAGGAAGGACGAGTGGGTCGGTTATTGATTATGTTTACTTATGCTTCCACTTATGAATAAATGTGTTAGTCTTTGAAACCTTATTTGGGTTATGATATAGCCATACTGTCGTATAACGGCTTATACTATCAAGGGTTCCAGAATTACCGAGTCGACTTAGCCAAAGCCGACTCTTTCATCATATTCCCTATAATATCTCCAATTAGGGGTCCAAATACCCTCCAGTCGACTCCTACATGTCGACTAGTATAAGTCGATTCCCTGCGAAGCTACGGTCAAAAGCGTATCAGGATCCATTAGCGATTGAGTATGACCCAGTCGACTCGAGTCGATTGGATCAAGTTGACTGAAGAGATCTGGAAGCCCATAAATCTCGACAGCTCTGATACATCAGCATATTGAAGGGGAGCTAAGGATAAGGAAGGATCTAGAAGCTGACTAGGAAATGGACGGAATGCGAACCGACCGGGGTAGTTTGGACATTTCCAGTAAGTCGGTCGGGGCGTTTTGGGGACTTCAGGTAAATGTTCCATTTCTATATATAAAGGAGCTGAGGTGACTCCAAAACCCTAACTCCCATTCATTCCACATTCTTTCCATTACTGCTGCTGCTCTCTCAGAGCAGCTCTCTTCATCTCTTTCATATACTGACTTGAGCGTCGGAGGCTCTACGCCGGAAACCCCTCCGGCGTTGAGTTCTTGCAGGTGTTCTTGTGGTTCGATAGCAATTTGGAGACCATCAAGACAGATCTGAGCTCGTTCTCATCGGTTCATTCCAGATCTGGGCGATTGTCCATCGGTTCACCCCAGATCCGAAAATAGACCCATCATTTGGCGCCGTCTGTGGGGAGTTCTTGAAGGAATTAAGAGCTTTACACCTAGCTTTGATCTGTTTCCGATGTCTGAGAAGGAAGGAGTGCAGAAAAACTTGAATGAAGATTTCAGGGCAACATGGACTGACAAGCGACCTCCGCCGATTCCCATCCTTAGACCACCACTCCAGGTGCTGGGATTCCCACCTTTTGGGGCGCACGCGCCGTCAGGAGGGCGTATGGGAGAGGAGACGCCTATTACCCTACCCGGAGTCAAGATCCTGGTTCTCGCCCAAGGGGAGTCCAGTCACGTGAAGGACACGAGCGGAGAAGTGAATGGTCACGCATCGACCGAAATATCTTTAAGGTTGGGGAGGCAACCTGGGCAACCTGATCAGGAGACAAGGCCACCGCTCCAAGTCGAGGACCAAACGCTGACCATGACGAGAAGCGAGATGCAGAGAATGATCGCGGAGGTAGTAGCGGCCCAACTCAAACAGACGCCAGTCGAGCAACCAAGGGTCGAGCAGCCCAGGATCAAACAAGCAAGGGTCGAGCAGCCTCAAAATGAGCAGCAACCCTTTGAGCGCGAGCAACAGGCGCAATCACATGAGAGGCAGAACAAGAGGGTAGATGAAGAAGAGTCCTCTGTCAGAACTGTTAATCCACAAGCCAGAAACGATACCCTGGAGCAGCTGTTAGCGCAGGTCCAAGACTTGCAGGCTCGAGTGGAAGGAAGAAAAACGGGAAGCTCGAGGGGACACCCTTTTTCGCAACATATTCTAGACGCCGACTTGCCTCAGGGGTTCAGGGAGCTCAACATCTGGTATGACGGGTCGACTGATCCCTCTCGACATCTAAGGAGTTTCAAAAACATGGGAGTACTACACCATTATAACGACCCAGTTCAGTGTCGAGCGTTCTTGACGACCCTGCAAGGACCAGCGCAGGATTGGTTTCACCAATTGCCCCCAGGAACTGCCGTCAGGGACTTTGACGGATTTAGCTCGAGCTTCCTAAACCAATTCGCAAGTGTAAAAGCCCAAGAAAAGTCTTACCTTACTCTGATAGGTATGCAACAGAAAGAAGGGGAATCATTGAGGGATTAAGTGGCAAGGTACACACGGGCATGCGTCGACGTCCCCTCGGCCACCGAGGAAATCAAGTCAGGAGGGCTCACTCGAGGGCTGCTCCCAGGGCTATGCAGAAACTCCCTAGCAAAGCGACCCGGGAGGACGTTCGACGAGGTGTTAGGAAGATGCGCCAAATACATGAATGTTGAAGAAGCTGAAGCGGACTTTCTGCAAGCAGCTAAGTCAAAAACTGAGCCTCGGGACGAGAAGAAGGATAAAAAGCCGGTCGCGACGACTGAAAGGAAGGGATCCCTGAGGTCTGAAAGAGAAGGACGATCAAGGGGATGGAGGACAACCCAATATACTCCCCTGTTAGCTTCGAATGCAAGGATAGTGGAGGTTATGGAGAAAGAGATCCGTGACAATGTTGTCAGGTGGCCACGGACGAGAAAGGATGGGCCGACAAAGCCTAAAAGCCATCTGTATTGTCGATTTCTCAAAGACTACGGCCATTTTACCGATGAATGTTGGCACCTAAAAAATGAGATTGAGAGACTAATCAAAGCAGACCATCTGAAGGAATTCATTTATAAGGATCGAAAGCGGACCAGTCGGCGCAGGGAGAGAAGCAAAAGCCCTCATAAGAGAGCAAGGACACCTGACAAGGAGGAGCTCCCTCAGAAAAGAGGAGTAATTCACATGATATTCGGAGGGGCGACTGATGGAGATTCAAATCGGGCTAGAAAAGCATATGCTCGAGAACACCATGGAAAAATTGAAGTGCAACAGGTCGAGGAAAACGGTCCGGTGATGAATTTTGTACTAGCAGACATGGGAGAAGTCGAGAGACCTCACAACGATGCCCTAATGATCACAGCTCAGATATCGGGCTATGAAGTACAAAGAATCTTTGTCGACACGGGAAGCTCGGTGAACGTGATTTTTTACAATTGTCTTAAGCGGATGGAACTCGACATCGAGCTCTCACCCCTACACACCTCACTTTTTGGATTTAACGGCTCGGAAGTCGCACCCCTAGGAGAGACCACGCTCGCTGTCGTCCTAGGGGAAGGCGACCTAAGGAAAGTGAAAATGGTACGATTTGTCGTAGTCGACGTCGAGTCAGCCTATAATGTGATTCTGGGAAGGCCAGCACTCAACACATTCTAAGCAGTAGTGTCAACCTACCATATGAAACTAAAATTTCCCTTGGGAGATAAAGTCGGGGAGGCCAGAGGGGACCAGAGGCTGTCAAGAACCTGTTATCAGATTGCAGTAAGAACAAACCAACGGACGGAGGTAAAAGAAGGGAAAAGGCTGATGTCAAGCGAAAAAAGACAAAGGGAGAGTGACCTCGAGCCACATGGAGAATTAATGGAAATTCAAATCGGGGAAAAAGAGGAAAAGACCACTAAAATTGGGCGAGAATTGGAAGATGAGTTGCGTCGACAGTTGGTGGGACTGCTGAAAGAATTCAGGGACATATTCGCTTTTTCCCCCGAAGAGTTAACGGGAATCAACCCCGATGTTATGGAGCATAAACTTAATGTCGACCCCCTCAAGAAACCTGTGAAGCAGCGTCTCAGGCGTCACGGGGCAGAGATCGATAAAGCAATCGAGGTCGAGGTGGACAAGTTGCTGAAGGCCAAACATATCAAAGAAATTCAATTCCCCGAATGGATATCGAATACAGTGATGGTGAGAAAAGCGCTAAATAAGTGGCGCATGTGCATCGATTTTCGTGACTTAAATTTAGCTTGCCCAAAGGACCACTACCCCCTGCCGAGAATCGACCAGCTGGTCGACTCCACAGCTGGCTGTCAATTGCTAAGTATGATGGACGCGTCCCAGGGATATCACCAAATTCCGTTGGCTCCTAAGGATCAAAGCAAAGTTAGTTTCGTAACGAGCAAGGGGACATATTGCTATGTCGTCATGCCTTTTGGGCTTAAAAATGCGAAGGCGACATACCAAAGGTTGATGGATCGAATGTTCAAATCACAGATCAGACGAAACATGAAACTTTATGTGGACGATATCTTGGTGAAAAGTAGGTCCTCGATCTCGCATGTGGAGGATTTGAGGGAAACGTTTACGACATTAAGAACATTTGGAATGAAACTAAACCCGAGTAAATGTGCCTTTGGAGTGAGGGCAGGACGATTCCTAGGCTATGTCGTGACTGAAAGAGCATCGAAGTAAATAAGGACAAAGTGCAAGCCATACTCGACATGGCTCCGCCAAAGAACGTTAGAGAAGTGCAAGTCCTGACAGGTCGAATTGCAGGTCTAAGTCGATTCATAGCTCGAGCTGCGGAAAGGAGTTTCCCATTCTTCAAGTTACTTAAGAAAAAAGCTTTTCAGTGGAATGACGAGGCTCAAATGGCGTTTGAAAAGTTGAAGGAGTTTTTGAGCGAACTACCGTTGTTAACAAAGCCTGAGTCGGGCGACGAATTGGTGCTCTATATCTCGGTGGGAATATTTTCTCTAAGCTCGGTACTATTGAGGGAAGCAGGAGGAGCCCAACAGCCGATCTATTATACAAGTCGAGTACTTCAAGGCACAGAAGCGAGATATTCCGAAGTCGAAAAGGCCGCATTAACATTGGTACTCACAGCCAAAAAATTGAGGCCGTATTTCCTGAACCATGTGATAATAGTAAGGACGAATTTCCAGCTTGGAGAGACCCTGGGTCGACCTACCGTGTCAGGTCGGCTCGTAAAGTGGGCAGTGGAACTTAGCGAATTTTCCATCAAGTACGAACCTCGACGAGCTATAAAAGCCCAAGCCCTAGCCAACTTTATCCAAGAAGGAACTAGAGGAGCAAGCAAGAAATAGATAATGCACGTCGACGGATCCTCGTCAGCCAAAGGGTCTGGTCTGGGAGTGGCCTTGGTATCCCCCGAAGGCGAACAACTCGACTTTGCCATCAGAATGGGATTTAAGGCCTCGAACAACGAGGCAGAGTACGAGGCTCTAATTAAAGGGATCCAACTGGCAATCGGGGGCGGAGCGACGGAAATCATGGCACATTCTGACTCACAACTGGTTGTGGGGCAAGTATTGGGAAACTGCGAAATCAAAGAGGATCGGATGATAAAATATGTCGAAGAAATTCAGAGCTTAGTGCAAGGCTTAGAAAGTTTTGAGCTAACGCAAGTACCTCGAGAAGAGAACAAGCGAGCCGACTGGCTCGCAAGAATTGCAAGCTCGAATGAAGGAAAAATGGGGAATCATGTTACCACACTACACTTGGAGGGAAGTGTCCTGAGTGAGACAATGGAGGTCGACGAAAACCAAGATTGGCGAAGAGCAATCCGTGAGCTATTACAAAGTCGAGTGCCAGAAGGAGATAAGCAGGAGGCTCAAAAAGCAGCCCGATATTTGAGTAAATATTTTGAGATCGAAGGAGTCTTGTATAAGAAGTCAATGGTCGGACCCCACATGCGATGCGTTTCCGAAAAAGAAGGGGATGATGTCTTGAAGGAAATACATGAAGGTTGTTGCGGAGCACATATGGGATCACGAGCCCTAGCTGGAAAAGCCCTTCGGGCAGGCTATTATTGGCCCAAGATCCGAAAGGCAGCCGAACGATTAGTACAAGGATGCGATAGATGCCAGCGCCATGGACAAATCCCCCACGTTCCAGCCGAAAAAATGACGACAATCAGCTGCCCGATCCCTTTTGCTCAATGGGGAATCGACTTGGTAGGCCCGTTGCCAATGGGAACAGGGCAACGAAAATTTATGGTAGTTGCCGTCGACTACTTTAGCAAATGGGTAGAAGCAGAACCTCTGGCAAAAATCACTGAAGACAAAATGATACATTTCCTGTTCAATAATATCTGCTGTCGATTTGGGATCCCAAAGATCTTGATTTCAGATAATGGGACGCAATTTCAAGGAAAGCGGATCAAGGCGTGGTGTGTCGACATGGGGATCAAGCAGCGATTCGCCTCAGTTGCGCACCCTCAGGCGAACGGCCAAGTCGAAGTGACAAACAGAACCATCTTGCAAGGGCTAAAGAAAAGACTGGAAAAAGCATCTGGTGCCTGGGTCGACGAGCTGACAACGGTCCTATGGGCCTATAGGACGACCCCAAGAAGTTCAACAGGGCAATCACCATTCTACATGGTTTACGGAATGGACGCCCTATTGCCCATCGAGGTCGGATTGGAATCTCACAGGTCGACATTCTATGAGGAAAGGACCAATGAAGAATTAGCAAAAGAGGCCCTCGACATGATAGAAGAAGTGCGAGAGGAAGCCTGGCTGCGATCCGTAGAGTACAAACAAAAGATGCAGGCAGCCTTTGACAGGAAAGTCCGCACTAGACGATTTCAAGTAGGAGACCTCGTCCTCAAGCGAGTAGATGCTCTTAAACATGTCGGGAAGCTTGAAGCTAATTGGGAAGGACCTTACACCATCACCAAAGTACTCGAAAGAGGCGCATACGAACTCGAAGATGGCAAAGGACGACAGTTGTCGCGATCCTGGCACGTGATCCATCTCAAACGCTTTTATGCCTAGATAATATTTCGAACTCTTTTTCTACTGAACAATGGCTAATCAAATTCAGTAATGCAATGACTCTCAATTTTATATTTAAACTGTGATTTTTACATTTCCATGTCAATTTTATCAAGTCTTTCGGAACGGCTATAAGGCCGATTAACTCAAACAACTTCAAAGTTGTATGCCTCGAGCGGAATCTTGGCAAGGCTATAAAGCCCACGACTACAAAAGTCGACTTAAACAACTTCAAAGATGTATGCCTCGAGCGAAATCTCGGCAAGGCTACGAAGCCTACGACTACAAAAGTCGACTCAAACAACTTCAAAGTTGTATGCCTCGATCGAAATCTCGGCAAGGCTATAAAGCCCATGACTACAAAAGTCGACTCAAACAACTTCAAAGTTGTATGCCTCGAGCGAAATCTCGGCAAGGCTATAAAGCCCACGACTACAAAAGTCGACTTAAACAACTTCAAAGTTGTATGCCTCGAGCGAAATCTCGGCAAGGCTACGAAGCCTACGACTACAAAAGTCGACTTAAACAACTTCAAAGTTGTATGCCGCGAGCGAAATCCCGGCAAGGCTACGAAGCCTACGACTACAAAGTCAACTCAAATAATTGTACATTGTCATTTTAACTAAAAAATGTCAACAAGTGATATGTCGACAAATCTACAACTACGAAGTTATAAGTAAAATCTCGAGGAATGCATGAACACCGCGTTGCGGGAACGTAACAACTTAGGCAAAGATAAAATGAATAGCATTTAAAATAGATTCATTACAAGAGTCGCCTCGACCTTTACAATCCAAAGAACCAGATTGAGTCAAAAAACAAACAGTAAGAATAAATGACAGAAAGTCACAGAAAATAGAAGGCAACAAGCCCAGAACTATAACTAAGAAACAGCATCCTCATCGCTCCCCTCGTGGACGGTCACTACCCGACCTTCTTCATGGCTGGCCCCGTCAGACTGGATTGGAGAAGTCAAGGGAGCCTCCAGCTGATAAGAGAGCTTGACATCTCGGATAGCCTTGGCCTCGAGACTGGACCACCATGGGTAGTCGTCCGGAAGGGATGGATCGCCTTCGTAACCATCAGGGTCGGGAAGCGCACGCTTCATGGCCTCGTGGTCAAGTTTCCCAGCAAACTCAGATCCCGCCACCACAGCCTCCCACGCGTCGAAAGCATGGTCGAAATATTGCACGGCGGCAGGGCAAAGTTTGTCGAGAAACTCAGGAGAATTGCAGAAAGCCTTGACGACTTCCTTGCGATAAGCCTTGACAAAAGCAGAGCCTAAACCAGTCCTTAAGAACGACTTTCGGCCCTGAACAATGCCGACATCCACCTCATACATGTTCGCCTTCTGAGCCTTCTCAAGGTCGGCCTGGAGCTTCTCGTTCTCGTGCAGGGCAACGGCTTTGTCGGCTTTTAACTTGTCGACCAAGGCTTTGGACCCCTCCAGCTCTTTCTTCAACTGGGCAATCTCTCTAAGTTGCGCCTCGTATTTGTCCTCGAGGGCCTTAGTAGAGGATGAGGGGGCTTTAGTACCCGCTTTGAGGCCAGGGAGAGCGGCCGCCAAGAATTACACAGAGAAACAAATAATGAGGAAATGCATAAATACGCAAAACATAAATGCTTAACTAAGAACAAAACACATGCCCGAGTAAGACATTGGGTAGCGTAACAAGAACGCTCGTACTCATTCCCCTCGACACGAGCCTTATCGGCCTCGGGGAGCACAGAGTGGAGGTATTCCGCCACCCTATGCGGCTCTGGATGATTCCAAAGACGAGACGGCATCTTGACAAACACGTCCTTGTAAGTAACGGACGATTCTGTTCGCCTGGATGTAGCGTTCTCCTCGACCACTTTCTCCTTACCCTTGCCGACCTTACGACGCTTAGGGTCGCCAAGGAGCAGGGGAGGGGCGCGACCATCCTGAGGCCTCTTGCGGGCACTGGGACCCGAGGACTTGCGTTTTCGAGCCGTGGCAGCCGACTGTGTACCGGATCTGCCGGGTGGAAGAGGAGCAGTGGGCTGTTTCTTCACCTCGAAACGCTTGAGAGCTTTAACTGAAACAAAAAAAAAAGGGGCGAAGGTTAAAAGATAAGAAATAAGACTCGACATCATAAGGAATGCTAAGCAGCTTACGGGGATCATCGAGGCGAGATATATCATCATACAGAACGATTCGGGCGTGATTGACCAGCTCACGGTCTTTTATTATACGTCGAGCGCTAAAAGTATACCTATTCAACTCCTCTAAGAGTTTTTCGAGGTCCTCAGATCGACACCGTTTATTCTGTTTGACCTTAGTACTTATCCAATTATTTGTAAAAGGGTAAGCACCGACGGGAGGTCGAATAAAGACAAATTTCAACTTCCACTCTGGAATATTTGAGGAAAGGTCATCAAGAAAGGTAACGCCGGGACGGCAGATCAAGCAATGGGCCCCCTTTTGAAGTCGATAACTATAACAGTAATGAAAAAATTCGGCCGAGAAAAAATGAAGAACTATGCGAGAAACGACGATAAAAGCTATCATGATACAAAGAGCATTTGGAGAAAACAGATTTATTGGGATTTATACAAGTCGCTTATCTCCAAAAGCTCGGCTTGGATAGGGAAGCGTAGGCAAAAAATGACTTGGTCGACAAAGAAAGTATGGCAACCCTCGGGAGGACAGGCGAAGTCGCTGTCAGGACCCGGAGTAATCAACTCCCAATCGGAGAGAAGTCCGCTAAACTGCCGGAAGCACTCGACTTGACCCGCAGAGGCATAGGAAAAAGGGTTCAAAGTGGCTAATTTGGCCAAAGTACAGGCTACTGAAACAATCTTCTGAGGGTCGAGGGGAGTAACTAAAGATATAGGTACAGGACTGGTACTATACACGGGAGTATCTAACAAACTAATAGGAATACCTCGAGGAATTAAGTCGAGGCGAGGAGAGCCTTCCCGAGGACTCCTCATTATTTCTACAAGACCACCATCTAACAAGGCGTGATCATATTCGGCCCAGTCGACTTTTGGGGAAGAAACACGCGATGAGGAGGAAGGAGGAGAGACATGGACCATACTACAACCAGTTATTTCAACTGAACCCGAGTCAGATTGGTCGAGGCCCCTATCAATCAGTCGGTCGAGCGTATCAGAAGATGAGCCGGAGTGGGGAGCTAGAAGGAAAAGAAACAAAAGCAAAGATCAGGCATGACGAGACAAAATTAAACAAAGCACAGTCGACTCATCTAAGTCGACGAAAATATGAAAGAAGAAGAATAATATGATGTGATTCGATGGAAACAGGGTGGTGAATCGATATAAAGCCCACCCAAGGAAAGTGTAAAAAGAAAGAAAACGGGTGTCGATAAGAATTGACATAATAAAAGTCGGCAAAAGGTTACACGCGGCAACCCAGCCACACGCTAACAGTTAACCTAAAAGGAGAGTATGCATACGAAGATCTAACATAGAACCTTCAAGGAAAAGGTTGAAGAACACGAAGAACACAGGGGCCCAGAAAAACCCGAAAACCAGAAAATAAAAGAAAGAATATAGTAGAGAAAGTAGAGCACATACACATATTACTCTTGACGATCTGAAAGGATGCCGGAACTGTGAACAAAATCGCCGGAGAAAAAAGCTCGGATCGCTGGATCGCCGGAAGTTGCAAAAAAAATTTGGAAGAAGTGAAAAGTGTTTAAGGAAGAAGTTCAATTGCATTTCTAAGAGATGAGGATGGGTGTTGACCGTTAGATCAACAAGAAAACCAACGATCCTGATGAGGCACAGAATACGAAGAGTCAGCAATTGATGGGACGCACGTCACTAGTAGGGATTTTTTGAAATTCGAAATTCAAAAGAGAATTGTCAATGTCAGGCTCATCTGGAAGAATAATCATTGATGAAAACATTCGACCCAGATAAGCATGACATGATAAGTAACCGAGGAAGTCGGGTATCTTAAAAGTCGAGAAGAAGTAACAATCGCCCCCTTTTTGCATCGATTTCGACACAATCGCCAGAATATCGAATTTTTTGAAACGGCTATATAGCCGGTCCAATCCAGCTCGACTTCGACCAGCTCGCAAAATGGGTTAGGAGAAGACGACTCGAAAAACTTAAGTTCAACAGCTATGAAGCTGTTGAAACTGTTGCTCGACTTCGACCAGCTCGCAAAATGGGTTGAGAGAAGACGACTCAAAAAACTTCAGTTCAACAGCTACGAGGCTGTCGAAACTGTTGCTCGACTTCGACCAGCTCGCAAAATGGGTTGGGAGAAGACGGCTCAAAAAACTTAAGTTCAACAACTACGAAGCGTCGAAACTATTGTTCGACTTCGACCAGCTCGCAAAATGGGGTGGGAGAAGATGACTCGAAAAACTTAAGTTCAACAGCTATGAAGTTGTTGAAACTGTTGCTCGACTTCGACCAGCTCGCAAAATGGGTTGGGAGAAGACGACTCGAAAAACTTAAGTTCAACAGCTATGAAGCTGTTGAAACTGTTGCTTGACTTCGACCAGCTCGCAAAATGGGTTGGGAGAAGACGACTCGAAAAACTCAGATCAACAGCTACGAAGCTATCGAAACTGATGCTCGACTTCGACCAGCTCGCAAACTGGGTTGGGAGAAGACGACTCGAACAACTCAGTTCAACAGCTACGAGGCTGTCGAAACTGTTGCTCGACTTCGACCAGCTCGCAAGAAGGGTTGGGAGAAGAATAACTAAATGGAAAAACGACAAGATACAAAAAGGCAATGATATAAAAGAAGTACAATAAGCATTATATTAAAGGGAAATCCATTACATCCGAAGCCATCTCAACCTTTACATTATGAAAATAGGATGAGATGGTACAAAAAAAGGGGGAAAGAAAGAAGTACAAACAGAAAAATAAGTACTAAAANNNAAAAAAAAAAAAAAAAAAAAAAAAAAAAAAATCTAATCTAAGCCTTCTGGGAATCGGCTGTCGACTTTTCAGCGGCATCCTCGCCTCCATCGACAACCGGTTTGGTCCGAGCACCTTCTCCATCCCCAATCGGCTCCGTGCTAGGCCGATCGACCTCAATCTCCTCGTCAACCGGCTCTTCGTAGTCTGCACCACTCGGCTCGACCAACTCAACCGGGCCGACTAAAGGAAGTGGGGGGACCTCAAGCTGAGAAGTTAGCTCAGCCGAGTAAATGGCCTTCGCCGCAAGGCAACTCCACCATGCATGGCCGGGGGGGAGAACTGCCTCCTGGTAGCCAACAGGGTCGGGGAGGGCTAGCTTCAGGGCCTCCCGGTCGACTTTCCCCGAAAAGTCAGGCTTAGTCACGGCTTGCTCCCACGAATCGCAAGCGTAATCAAAATATTGGATCGCTGCAGGAATAAGCTCGTCGAGAAATTCAGGCGAAGCACAGAACGCCTCGACCACAACCTTGCGGTAATGGTCGAGGAAAACTGCCCCGGCTGTGGACTTCAAAAAGGTCCGTCGACCTTCTTGTACTCCGTTCTCCCTCTCGAGCAAGATTTCGTCGTTCGCCCTGGCCAAGTCGACCCTTAGCAGCTCAGCCTTACGGACAGCCGCCTCCTTGTCAGAACGGAGCTTCGCGATGACGGCGTTAGCGGCCTCAAGCTCCTCTTCTTTGGCCGCAAGCTCGTCACACTTGGCCGCATACTTCTCCCCCAAAACCTTAACATTAGTCTCGGGGGAGGTCGCCTCCTCGATCATAGTCGGGAGAATGCAGGCGAGAAGCTGAAGAAAAAAACGAACAAAATAATAAGAAACCGACACAACACTAAAATCATGAAAAAGAGAGCAAACAGACACAAGAATAAACCTACCCGGGGGATGAGCCGAGCAGCATAACGGGCCCGGTCGTAAGGGTTACCGTCAGAACGAGCTCGGTCGTCCTCAGGGAGAACCGACTGGAGGTAATTGAGGATTTGTAGGAGTCAGGGTTGTCATAGAGTCGGGAAGGCTGTTGAAGGGTTACCAGCCGCACACTCACGGGTGACGGCTGTCCCACATTTCCTCCAACCAAGGGCACATCTGCGTCGGCCTCGGCTGCCGGCTCTTTTTCTTTCTGGCGCTTCGAGGAGTCGAACGCCGAAGCCTTATCCCTTTGATCATGGGACCTCTTACGGGAATGGGAACCCGACGGCTTGCTCGGTTTAGAGGCTGAGGGAAGCACGACCTTAGACTTCTTAGCGGCAGTCGTCTCGACCGCCGCAGCAAGGGCAACAGAGCTCGAACCTCCCTCACGCTCCCCAGCGGATGACTTGTTGGCCGCCTCGGCCTTCTTCTTCTCAAAACGAGCTAGAGCTTTTACTAAAAAATAATAATACAAAAAAATGAATGATCAGTACAAACTAGTACAAGAGCAATGCCTATATCCCGAGATGAGTAAACGCAAATTCACGAAGCAAAACAACCAATAAACAAATCAGAAACAAAGGCCGATAAACAAAGAAGCTTACAAGGGTCATTAAGCCGAGGAACACTCTTGTCGAATTAAGCCGAGGAACACTCTTGTCGACACAAATACCAACATGATTAAGTAAGGAACAATCTTTAGTCAACTGACGAGCGCTCCACACATGTTTATTTAATTCTTCTAATATATCCGCGAACATCGAGGAGTCGGGGCGTTTATGTTGCTTTGGCTTGCTGGTAATCCACTCATTCGAGAAAGGATATTGGCCAGGGGCAGGTCGAATAAAGAAGTAGTTCTTCTTCCATTCGGTAATATTGGAAGAAAGGTCGTCAAGAAAGGTAACGCCTACTCGACGACCCAGACAATGAGCGTCTTTGCTAAACCTATACCTGTAGCAGTAAAGAAAAAACTCGGGTAGAAAATCACCTAAAACTACACGGGTAACAACTATGAAAGCTACCATTATTCGGATGGAATTGGGGGTGAATTGATTTATTGGTACATCGAAAAGGTTACTTAACGACAGTAACTCAGGTTGAATCGGGAAACGCAAGCCCGACATTATTTGATCCACGAAAAAAGTAAAAAAGCCTTTAGGAGGGTGACGGAAGTCGTCTTCGGGTTTAGGAGCAACAACAGCCCAATCAGAGGGAAGGCCGCTGAACTCTCTGAAGCCATCGATTTCGGTTGCAGGAGCATAAGAAAACGATAGTAAGAACTTTACCACGGAACATGCTATAGTTATAGACTCGATTAAGGGGAGTCATTATCAGTGAAGGAACAAGGCTTGTCGCATATATGAGGATGTCTAGAAGAACCTAGCGGAGAATACCTCGAGGAATCGAGTCAAGGTAAGAAGATTCAAAAGCTCGAAGCATTTCAGGATCCTCACAAAGTGTGCCCGAAAGCAACGCCTGATTGTACACAGCCAAATCGATACCGAAGGATGAGGCATTGGAGTTAACAGAGCCCTCTGGCTCGACGTTTTGATGAAAACATGGTCCGACATCGGTTAGGTGGACAGAGTCCGAACCAGAATAGTCATCAATTTCACGGGCAAGAGAACCAGACACGGGATCAGAAACAGGGTCGAGGTTGGAATCTAAAAAGAAAAGGAAAGAGCGACAATCAATAGATATTGGAAAACACGACCGTGATTCGATTCAAAAAGGTTAGGGTCAACAAAATGACCAGAAAGCCACGAGAATCGAGTCGACGACAAGACAGAGAAAAAGAAACAGGGAAAGTATTTCTCATTTCGACTTGACTTGACAAATGAAGGTCAAGTCGGTGGCGTATCAATTCATAAAAAAAAAAGAAGGGGGAGTTAAATCCAAGATAACTGACAAATAAAAATACTTGAAGGGATGAAAAGTTTGCGATCCAAGATCTAACAAGACAATTGCCAGAAATTCGCATAAAAATACCCAAAAAATCTGATGAACATGCAAAAATCCAAACACAGCGCCCAGAAAAGCAAAAAAGAGTAAAAAATCGCACATAACAGTAAATCGAAAGGCAAAGAGAACTTACTCATACTCATGATGGTTGATGTAGAACGCCGGAATGAGAAAAGAGCGCCGGAAAGCTTGAGAATGTTGTGTTTGCCGGAGAAGGAGAGTTCAGAAAGATTGAGTGCGAAAAGTAAGGAAGAGAGAATGGGAAGGATACTTATAGGGGAAGTGGAAGAAACCCTAGCCCTCGGATTAAAGGCAGATTCAACGGATGAGATGGCGCACGAAATACGAAGTGGTGGAAAGAGAAAGTGTCTCATCAAAGCTCAAGACCCCATTTTCGAATTTTGAAATTTGAAAAGATTCAGACTTATCCAACCAATTCGAAATCTGATTGGGTAAACAAGTTTCTTCACGAGTCGAAATAATGAGGACGTGGCTTAGAACAAAGACAGACGACATGATATATGAAAAGATTCGAGTGGGACACTCAATCGACAAAATTTACTCGTAAGCTCAGAGTCGCTTCGAGTAATTTTTGGCGGGAACTAGATGATATAGCCATACTGTCGTATAACGGCTTATACTATCAAGGGTTCCAGAATTACCGAGTCGACTTAGCCAAAGCCGATTCTTTCATCATATTCCCTGTAATATCTCCAATTAGGGGTCCAAATACCCTCCGGTCGACTCCTACATGTCGACTAGTATAAGTCGATTCCCTGCGAAGCTACGGTCAAAAGCATATCAGGATCCATTAGCGATTGAGTATGAAGCAGTCGACTCGAGTCGATTGGATCAAGTTGACTGAAGAGATCTTGAAGCCCATAAATCTCGACAGCTCTGATACATCAGCATATTGAAGGGAAGCTAAGGATAAAGAAGGATCTAGAAGCTGACTAGGAAATGGACGGAATGCGAACCGACCGGGGTAGTTTGGACATTTCCAGTAAGTCGGCCGGGGCGTTTTGGGGACTTCAGGTAAATGTTCCATTTCTATATATAAAGGAGCTGAGGTAACTCCAAAACCCTAACTCCCATTCATTCCACATTCTTTCCCATTACTGCTGCTGCTCTCTCAGAGCAGCTCTCTTCATCTCTTTCATATACTGACTTGAGCGTCGGAGGCTCTACGCCGGAAACCCCTCCGGCGTTGAGTTCTTGCAGGTGTTCTTGTGGTTCGATAGCAATTTGGAGACCATCAAGACAGATCTGAGCTCGTTCTCATCGGTTCATTCCAGATCCGGGCGATTGTCCACCGGTTCACCCCAGATCCGAAAATAGACCCATCAGGTTAAGACATGAAAAACGTTTTGAAAATTTCTGTTTGAGTATGTTGGATTTTTGGGATATTTTGATGAACCTGTTTTAAAAATCGGTCATCATGTGTTGGTTATTTCATGCAATGGTGTTGAGCTGAATATCTTATGTTGAAAATCAGGTTAATGAAAACCATGTGAAAACTGGGTAATGAATCCCCGAGCAACCAGATATGACTTGTTTGATGTTAAATGTTTGAATAACGCCCATGTTTCCGAAAATGAGTTCGAAAAATTATGTACTGATTTTTGGAAAGTCCGAAATTTCTTTGAAATCAAAGTGGGGTGTTACACATTGGGTGAGCCCGACGCAAGTGGTTCCAAAGAAATCGGGTATGATAGTGTGTAACAGCCCAGCTCACCCGCAACAGAATATTGTCCGCTTTGGGTATACACCAGATCATTCCCTCACGGTTTTGCCTT
>CACSLK010027751.1:755553-769321 GCA_902706635.1 Striga hermonthica | reverse complement strand
TCACGGCTAATCATCCTTTAATTGTGATTAATTAGTAATTAATCACTAGCTTATGCTTAATTAATTATTAAGCATAATACTTAATTACCAAAATTATTCCGAACGTAAACGAGACGTCGAAAATAATTTCGGATAATCTTGACTGAAAATAATTAATTCCGAAAATAATACTTGACAATATTATTATATCAGAATTAAATACATGATTTATTATTATTAACATGACGGGATATTCCTGACTGAATAATTAATTCCGAACTCATTAATAAAAGAAATGAATCGGAATTAAATCTGGAAACCTATCTGGTTACTGATATAATTAAACCGAATAATTTATCGACCAATAGTCGGACTTTAACTGAAACTGAATAAATGACTTGAATCTAACTTTTGACGATTAACTTAATTAATACATCAACATTGGAATAATTAATTTCAACCTGCTGTTGTCCATTTATTAATATAAACGGACCGAGATTAATTATTATCAATGACTCGGTTAATATTAACCGCATAAATATTCGACTTAACGTCGAACTTGGAATTTAACTAACTGAATAACTTGAACTTGAACATGAACATGATTATTTATTAACAAAGGCTAGCTTGAAACTAAAAGCTAGTATTTTCCTTTATTAATAAAACTCGGGGTGTTACAGATAAGTCTAAGGTTGATATTATTATTGCTTTGCCTTACCCCGCAAGCGTGCGGGAAGTGCGTTCTTTTGTTGGCCATGCAGGATTTTATCGACGATTCATAAAGGATTTCTCGAAGATAGCAGCTCCCTTGTGCACCTTGCTGCAAAATGACGTGGAATTCCATTTGACCGAAGAATGTAAAAAAGCGTTTGATTCATTGAAGGAGAAGTTGACTACGTCTCCAATCATACAGCCACCTCGATGGTATCTCCCGTTTGAGATCATGTGCGAAGCGAGTGACTATGCTGTGGGAGCAGTGCTGGGCCAACGAGTGGAGAAAGCGGCTCACGTGATTTATTATGTGTCAAAGACATTGAATCCCGCCCAAGAAAATTATAACACGACTGAAAAAGAATTGTTGGCGGTGGTTTTTGCTCTTGAAAAATTCAGATCATATATTTTGGGAACTAAAATATTTGTTTTTCCTGACCATGCAGCACTACGTTACCTTTTGGCGAATAAGGAGGCGAAGCCGAGGCTCATCCGTTGGATACTCTTGCTACAAGAATTCGACGTGGAGATCAAGGAAAAGAAGTGAGCCGATAATGTTGTGGCTGACCATTTAAGCCGAGTGACACATGCCTCGGATGATTTCCAGCTGAGAGAGAGCTTTCCAGACGAGCAATTATTATTCATTGAAAATCAGACCCCAGCAGTACTGGGTACCTGTTCAGGAGTACTGGGTACCCCAGTACTCAACTGTGCAGCAACTGGATCGCTCGAACAGGGAGTTTCTTCATTTGAATTTTCCGAACCATGGTATGCTGATCTTGTCAATTATTTGGTTGCTAAATTGTATCCCACAGGTATGAAGAGTCACATGAAGGACAAGCTTAGGAGTGACGCAAAGTATTACATATGGGACGATCCATACCTTTGGAAGCATTGTGCTGACCAAGTGATTCGACGGTGTGTCCCAGAGGCTGAGTTATACTCCATCCTCTCGTTCTGCCATTCCCACGCATGTGGAGGTAATTTTGGTGGCAGATGGACAGCTCATAAGGTTTTGGAGAGTGGATTTTATTGGCCAACACTCTTTCGAGATGTGCACGAATTTTGTAAGTCTTGTGATAATTGCCAACGAACAGGTAATATTTCTAAGAGAAATCAAATGCCCCAGAACCCTATTATTTGCGAAATTTTTTATGTTTGGGGAATTGATTTCATGGGCCATTTTCCCTCTTCGTTTGGTAATAAATATATACTACATGCCGTTGATTATGTCTCGAAATGGGTGGAAGCGAAAGCCACCCGAACTAATGATTCTAAGGTTGTTGCAGGCTTCATTAAGTCGAATATTTTTTCTAGGTTTGGAATCCCTCGTGCTATGATCAGTGACCGAGTTACCCACTTTTGCAATAAGAGTTAAGGCATTTCTCAGGAAATACGGTGTCATTCATCGGCTTTCGACCGCTTATCATCCACAGACAAGGGGTCAGGCAGAAGTGTCCAACCGTGGGATTAAATCCATCCTGGAGAAGACGGTGAAACCCAACAGAAAGGATTGGAGCCTTAAGTTGGAGGATGCGTTGTGGGCGTATCGCACGGCTTACAAGACTCCAATCAGCATGTCCCCATACCGGTTGGTGTTCGGGAAGCCATGCCATTTGCCGGTCGAGCTGCAAACAGAGCTTGGTGGGATGTGAAGGAGTGTAACTTTGAGTACGATGATGCAGGAGGCCACAGGAAGCTCCAGTTGCAAGAGCTCGAAGAAATAAGAAATGAGGCTTTTGAGAAATCTGTAATTTTCAAGGAAAAGACGAAGGTCTTCCATGATTTGAAAATGAGGAAGAATTTTAGCAAGGGGGAAAAGGTTCTACTCTTTGACTCCCGACTGAAATTATTCCCGGGCAAGCTACGCTCCCGTTGGATTGATCCTTTTGTCATCGTGAAAGCTTTTGGCCATGGCACGGTGGAGATTTTTAGCCCTACGACGGGCAAGACGTTCAAGCTGAACGGCCACAAGCTCAAGCCGTATTATGGCGAACTTGGAATCAACGATGTGGAACGAGTCCAGCTGGACACTCCTCAGGCGTTTAAAGGGGAGTACTTTGTCGAGCCAACGACGTTAAAAAAAAAAGGCGCTAATTGGGAGGCAACCCAATTTTATTATTATTATTATTATTATTATTATTATTATTATTATTATTATTATTATTATTATTATTATTATTATTATTATTATTATTATTATTATTATTATTATTACTTCTACTATCATATTTAGTAATATTTTTCTTTTATTGAATAAAATTGATACATAAGGAAGAAATGTTCTTTCTGTTGTGTGCGTGAAAAGTCTGCTAGTGCTTCTGTTAATTTATGGTGGTGTTATTGTTGCAGGAGATCACTATGAATGGACAAGTATTATTTCACAAGTTGTTGGGAGATGTTAATTCAGCAGGCCAGTGATTTGTGGAGGATGTTGAAGAAGTAGGCCACTGGGAATTGAGTTGAAAGTCTTGGAAATTATTTATTTTGGGCCTAACAGCAACTCAAAATGGCAACCCAATTATTTGGACTGTTGAGAATACAGAAGGGCGTGCGTCACTTTAATCTCCTTCCAGAAGAATATGAAATCCCACAACTGAAAAATTCACTTTCTCCCATTGCGATTCGAAATTTAAAAAGGTGAGCAAAAATCTAAAAATTCGAGAGTTATGGTGAGAATCAAGGTGAAGGATTTCAAATTAAGGTCACCTACACGAGACGGCGACATGCCAGCCGACTTGTCGGTCGCCTCGCCACCAGTTGCGCCACATTCGCCGCCCGCATCGCCGCCATCTGCGGCGTCGCTAGAGCCCAAACCTGCTTTGCCATTGTCCACCGCACAAGCACCACCGGTAACGCCGCTACCCGTGCCTCAGCCCGATTCATCGTCTCCACCAGACCACTTCGCCGCCGGTTGGGTCGATATAAGCGACTGCAACCCTGCAGTGCACTTCTGACTCGCTGGACCCTTTATCTGTGTCGTCCGCGTCGCGCTTGGCCAGGCCATCGCCAACAACACGTACCCGAGCCTCGCCGGAGGCTAAGGGCCCCGACGGGCACGACAGGAAAACAGCCACCTGCGCTTCACCTCGGACAGCAACTTGGGCATCAACTAAACGTACCCGATCCTCGCTGGAGGATACGAGAGCACCTGAGGAGGCAGTCCTTTCTCACTGATGCCACTGACCCCGCTGACCGCACGCGCTAGGATGCTACCTATGACGAGGGAAGTTCGTAAACTCTCTCTGTTTTGTTTTTATTTTATGCATTCTCATGTCGTGTCGTTGAGGGCAACGTTCTTTTTATACGTGTGGGGTGGGGCTGGTTGTTGGTTGTTGGAATTGATTTTGAGATTGCCTATGTTGGTGATGTCTGATGGTGTTGAGTCCTATTTGGAATATCATTTGTGATTGTGCTTGGTCTTCTTTCCGATGCCGATTCCTGATATTTTTGATGTGTGCGAAACTTTTAGGAATCCTTGTTTACTGTATATTTATTGATTGACTGTTCTTGATGATCATATGGCATTTTATGGCCGAATGCACGAGAATTAACACTATTTGTCCTTGATTGTTGTGAGGTTTGAGCCTATGAGCATATAACGAATATGATGCTCCCTTTCTTGACTGTGTGATGTCATAACATGTTGATCTTTCTAGAACTTGCCTAGCTATACACGTTTTTGTTTGATTCTTGATGAATATGGATGCATATGATTGATAAGGGTATTTAGGAATAAACATATTTGTTGTGGCCTTCTTTTTTCTTTGAACCGAACTGATTCTTATCCATTAGTGAGCCCCTTTGAGCATGAGCCCTTTCTTCGAATAATAACCACATTACATGACATGATTCCTTTTGATCATATCTTATTTGAACCCTCGAATCGAAGCAGCTATGTGAACTCTTGTCTGATATTAAGTGAATTTGAGCAGGGGTTGTTTATATAGGATGTGTGGAGTCATGTGTTTGGGGAAGCTCTGTGTTCTAAGTTTAAAATGGGGAATTAGTAGCTTAAAAATCCTGATAAATCATATATAAGAGGCCTGTAATGTTTCAGCATGTTTCGAATTAAAATGCTCGGTCAAGTTGATCGTGATTTTAGCCTATTTTCACTCCCGAGCCATCTCAAAATCTAGCCGGAGACTCCAGATCATTTTATTCATTTTTGAGCTTATTATATCATGTTTAGTTGAGTTGAGTTGACGTCGCCGGAATAAGTCACCGAACGGCCGGCAAGGTGCCGGTCGGGGTGCCCTGCCCGCACATAGCGTGCGCAGCGCGCCCGGCAGTGCTCAAGCAGGTGCCAGTCAGTGTGTGCGCCCAGTCGTGCAACGCGCGCAGGCAGTGCATGCCGTCACCACATGGCAGCGCCCAATCAGTCCGCGTGCGCCCGGCGCCCGTAGCGCCCAGCGAGTGCAGGCAGCGCCTAGCCCGCCTCGCAGCACGCGTGTACGCCCGTCACCCGGCCGTGCCCAGACGCACACTGGGGAGTCCCAGTGCGTGCCAACGCGCCCCAACAGTGCACCAGAGCGCACAGTCGGCCTCGGTCCGTGCCCAGCAGTACGCCGAGTGCCCAATGCCATCAGTGCCGCCCAGCAGCGCCCGTGTGGCACCAGCTGCGCCAGTGCCGCACAAGCAATGTCTGGCCAGCGTGCCTAGTCGCTTGTCCGCGGTGCCCAGCGGCGCCCGGCAGTATCCAGACGCGCAAGCACCAGGCCAACAGCGCCCGGTAGCGCCCAATTGTGCGCGCTCGTGAGGCCAGTCGCCACTGGCCATACCCAGTAGCACGCCAGCATGCACAGTCACCCGCGGCTATGCCCAACAGCTGTCGGAGCACCTAGGGCGTGCCCAGCAACACCCGGCAGCACCAAGGGCACCAGCAGGCCATGGGCGGGGTCGAGCCTAGTTAGCCCAGCCACCGGCTAACCGCCCGGCCACAGCGAGCCGGCGGTCCGGCCAGTCAGTAAACCGGCCAGTCTAGACCGATTATCTGAGTATTTTGTTGCTTATTATTCCAGTTCGAGTTTATTTCAGAATTTCAGTTAACTTCCGAGCTTAGTCAGTCTAGTATAGCAGTATCAGTTAAGTTCAGATTTAAAATCAGTTAAAATAGAACCCGAGACTGTTCCAGTAAATCCAGTTAAATATTTAGTTCAAGCCGACCATCCTAGCAGCTATTTTTAGTAAGTCCGAGCATAGCACTTAGCATTTGTTTATTTATATATTTTTATAGTTTGAGCAGTCAGCAAATCATTCAGAACTTACGTTTTCAAAACCATCAGTACAGGTGGGGACTCAGACTGAGTACTACATTGAGTATAATTACAGATATCATGTTCGAGGTATGTATATTCAGGTCCGCTTAGGGTGGTGGCCGGATCAGGTGCCGTAAGTCCATCCTAAGTTTTAGTGGCGTAATCTGCCCACTAGAGTTTGCACATAGGCTGCGGCGCAGTTTTTATAGCCGTGAGATACAGTTTCTGATCCAGTAGCAGTTTATATATTGTTGATCAGCAGTTACAGTTTCATGCCAGTACTAGTTTCAGTTATACATACTATTGATCATGATATTGCAATTATTATTACTGTTTTACTTCAACATGAGTTTCTGCGGAGCACAGTGGCTTTTAGTGCTCACGCCCCCACTATATTATCTTTTTCAGGTCACAGGGTCCGTCCAGAGGTGTGAGCACAGCTGGTGGTTGTGGGTTTGGCTATATGCCATTTTGCAGACTTTTGTTGTATATATATATATATATATATATATATATATATATATATTGCCACGCTTTACTTCTGCTGACACTTTTAGTTTTTCAAACTTGCATGTTGATTTTCAGATTTTGATCCGATTTTCCAGTCGGGTTTAGTATAGTACCACATTCTAGTTTGACTAAATATAATCCGTTTTTCTTAACAGTTTAACTCAGAAAAGATAACGGGTTTTTCAGAAAAGAAAGGTTTTTCAGTAGCATCCCAAATTATGATTTCGTAAATTAATAAGTATTTTTAGAAAAGATTTTGCGAAAATTTGACTCCGATGATATTAGTAAGATAGTGGGGTGTTACATCCTGCCTCCGAGATTTGGGTGTCAAGATCACATCCCGTCGACCTCATGCCGTCAAGAACTGTCGTGCCGTCAAGAACTGGCCCAGTCCTCTTCAGTCCTTCAAGAAATACCGTCGGCTCAAGAACATCCATCGGAATCTGGTTGTACACGGGCGGAGGAGTTGATCGGCGACCCAATGACCGATCTCCTCCGCTCTGTACTGAGAATGCTTGACCCCCGAACTTAGATGCTGCTGTGTACCGTCAACCGTCCGTGGGGACGAGAACTGAAGTGGCTATTTTCTTCATACGTCGGATGCAGGATCACGAAAATTTGGGCCAAGCATATTTGCTCTTGGGCTATGGAAGATTTGGGCTCGCACTTGAAAGAGTTAGGCCATCTCCAACCAAATACCCCATACTCATACCCATTTGCAGTAATTATCCCATTTTGCAGTAATTCATCTGCAACCGAAAAAGCCATTCTCTAACTCAAATGAATATTCTCGGAATATTCTCTTTTATATCAACTTTTACAACTTTTCAATACTACCCATATATTTTACAACTTTACAAATTAAACCACACTATTATTTTAAATTCAATTTAGTATACATAATTTTTCAATAAGTCCAAAATTATGTTATTCTCATTTTAATTTAAAATATATTTTAGAAAGATTGTGTGAATCTATTACCAATCTTTTAATATAATGTTGATAAATTATTTTAAATTATTTGTACAAATTTTAATAAAATAGTTATAAAATTATTCACTAGATTAAAATTATCTTATGACATGAATAATATAAATCAAATTTCTAGGATATTTTTTTATTGATAAAAAATTAAATATATATAGTATGTTTTAGACTATTAATAACCAAATTCATATTAGTTGTTGGGGTGATTAATTACCTTTTGTTTTTCATATTTATACCAATTTGTAATTAAAATAAAAAAAGGGGAAAAAGTATAAACGCAAAAATTGCGATCAAATTCAAATATGCGTTACCAGAAGGAGAGAGAACGGTCTTATGGACCTGTTGGAAGTTGACAGCCTACGATTTGTGAATGGCACAAAAGAGAGACTCCAAGCATTTGTAAACGATGAATAATTGAATAGATGGGTTCTGTCTATAATAGTTCTGTCTTATGGACCTCTTGGAAGTTGACGTCCTAGGATTTCTTAATTGCACAAAAGAGTGACTCCAAGCCTTTGTAAACGAAGAATAAATCAATGGGTTTTGTCTGTAATAGTTCAATATTTCGAGTGAAAAAATTAGGAGAAAATTGGTTTTTCATTTCTATCTGTACAAACTTTTATTCTTAACTAGTATTCGATCTTGTGCACATGAACATAATTTTATTTTATACGTAATATTTGTGTGTATGTATGTAATATTCTAAAATCATAAGTTAGATAATGAGCATATCATTTTTTATAATTTATCGTTAGTAAAAATGAACGATATAAATATAAATGATTTAACTTACATATTAATCTTTATATTGATCGCTATAATACAATTTTTGCAAGCTTGGCTAATTAGGATAACTACTGTATTAAAAAAATATTGAAATAATTGTTATAACAAATGTTTGCGGAATTTTATGGGTCTGGTTATGCTATAAAAAAATAATTAACTAATTTTAATAAAAAAATTACTTAATGAGCTAAAAAGAAATATTATTTTAAATAAAAAATTAAAAAAAAAGAATAGTATATCTTTTAATGTGACTTTATGATTAGTTAGTAGTAATTATTATGTATAAAATAAATAAAAATATATATTATTAAAATTTGAAAATAAAATAACAAACAATTTGAACCATTTATTTCAATATGCCAAAATAAAAAATTTATACGAAATGCAAAACAAAGATGCATCTTCGTGAGAAGGTGTGATCTGCACATTGCATTTGACATTGAATACCGAAAACATTAACACGATGAGTTGACATACAATGCTGAAATCTAACTCCAACCCTTTTGGAAGTTTTCAAGAGATGAAGCTAATGACAATACAAAAATGTATATGAGTTCTTCAGATCCCTATCTGGCCCACTAATCATGTAAAGAGCAAGAGTATAGTGAAACTCAACAACAAATCACATGGTCCTCTATACAAAGCTGTACAAAAATACTAAAAAAAAAAAGCTAAAAGATCTTTACATTTGTATATTTGCCTCATAAAAAGTAATTTTGATCATTTGCAACATGAATAAAAATACTAAAAAAAAAAAGCTAAAAGATCTTTACATTTGTATATTTGCCTCATAAAAAGTAATTTTGATCATTTGCAACATGAATCCACCAAGCAGGGTAACCTGCAAAAGTAGGAACCTGACATCACCACAGCTCATATACTATCCAATATAACCTCATTGGCAATTATAAAATTAAAAAGAAAGTTAATACTTAAAATTTTACCATTCAAAATCAAATTCATTTACAATCGATCCATATAAGCATAATGATACAATGTCTTACAAACTTCCAATCAGTGACTGCAAACACATTCAAAATTAACAATAAAAGTAGAGTTACATAACTTAAATAAAAACAGATTAACTTTTAGGCTCAAACGTCAGACAACTTTATCAATCAAGAATTTTCCGAAGCATAACTGGCATAGTTAAGTACTTAAGTTGATCTAACAATCTTCACAACCCACTAAAATGTAATTAACTCAAAAAAGCCTTGAAGAATTGTCTTAAGTTGATTTCAAGACCATACATGTAATTACAACTCACAATCCCAAGAACTAACTGGCAATACCAAAACATAGAAAAAACCTTGACATAAAACCGAACAAATAAAACAATGTTATTGTTAAAGAAATATTTATCTTAAAAATAACCAACCCAATCTTATGAGTAATGGAAAATAGAAAACACGACAAACCATCAAATGTATACTTGTTGGCCAAAGTAAGAAGATTGATAAATTACCTTTCCATTACGATTCAGACAGAGATCAATAACCCTTTTGAGTCGGTGCTTCCAAGTGTAGAGTGTTGCGAAAAATTAATGTATGACCTAAGTTCAAATATATTACAAAGCCGCCGTAAGTATTACATGTAAAATGTGATTAAAATCAACAAACGAAGGTTAAAATACTAAAAAGAAGATCAATTACCAAAATCAAATTCTTCCTTATAAAGTTATAAAAATAAACATGAACATAATAAATCAAATAGATAGAGGAAATGATCTCAGTATATGAGTTACAAAATAAATAATGTAAGATGAGTACATCATGATAGCATAATGATACTACCGAAGTTCCTTTTGGTACATCAACATCAACTCTAAAGACCTCCTTAAACCAAGCAACTCCAATTTACCACTATTATTATTGGTCAACAACCTCAAAGAACAAAGAAGAAATAACACAATGTTAAAATTACACAAGCTCGGAATCATATGTATATAATTTTGAGAAGAACAAATAAATGGACAATGGAAAAGTAAGCACTATTTTTGATAAGAAACAACATTAGAATCTAGTTCATAGTCTAAACCCCTGCAAGAAGCACAATCTATTATTAATATTAAACATTCAAAAGAATTCCACAGGAGCTACTCTGTGTATATTGGGAATATTTCTAACAGTTTGAAATCAATACACATTATGAAAAACTCACTAATTCGTATAGTGAAGAGATAAATGGTAATTAATACACAACTAAGAGGACTATAAAGCCTCCATGCATGCGACAAAAGCTTTCTTTGGACCCTTAAATTTGGAAAAATATTGATTCGAACATAAAATTCTCCATTTAGTTAAATTCTTACGTAATATACGGATATTTAAAACTATAGCTGAAACTACCCATGAAACTATTATAGATGAAATCTTAAGAAATGCACTTTTGGATCCTACCTGCTTGGTCGCCTTCATGATGTGGAGCCCCTTGACAACCTGACCAAACACCACTTTGAATAAGTACTGGAACAAGTACTGAACAAGTACTGATATTATTCCTCGTCTACAAAAGTCTGATTACCAGCATGTTTCTGAGTCTTCACGTGAATAAGTGCATATTAGGTCCCAACGGCAGTCTATCACAAAAAAAACACAGGCCATGACAGTTGAATTTTCGCAGATCCAACATTTCTATCTATCTATTGTAACTTACAGAATTCATATCTCAAGAAATACAGGGACCAAAATACAGAATTATTAAGTAAAGAACTATAAGGGCAAAGCATATAAGAGAGGGAAGTTCTTACTCTAAATCCGCTTTCATGCACAGTTATAAGCTTGTCTAATCACCAGAAAGGCCATCAACGTAAGATACCTGGGCACATATTAGTTCACATACAAAATTAAATAAATAAGCAAAGCAAGACACTGTTTCCATTGTATAGCACATAGATAAAATAAATTACCACCTCGAGTGAAAAAAGGTCCACAGGCAAAAGATCTGAATCACATTAATTAGTAACAAATCCATCCAAAATTTCATTTAGCATTCTCATCAAAGAGAACGTTGTAAAATCTTTTCCTTTCCTCGGCATCAAATATGCCTCCAAGATCACCACCACCTTCATCATCTTCATTAGCAGTGTCATGGCTGCCTCTCTTCATTCTTTCTTGCCCAACAGCTAAAACACCTTTATTCTTCTTCTTCTTCTTCTTCTTCTTCTTTTCTAAGTTCATTAGGTGGTGCCTTCGGTTATACTCATGAAGTCCTTCCTGCATTAATTCCCCAAACATTTCCTTCACAACAACGAGCGGATCCTTTTCAATCAATTCGGAACCACTGTATCCTTCCCTAAGAAGAACAGTGTAAATCTGATATTTGTTCGAAACATAAAATATACCAGGATGCTTGAGAAGCAAAACATTTAATTTCTCAGGTAAGCAGAATTCTCTTCTAAAATGACCTAATTTGGCAATCGAGACTTTCTTCCACAAAGTCAGAGATAATAACTCATGCACCAAACCTATGGTTCTTTTGTCCGTTTCGTGTGAGCCTGTCAACTCCACATACGGTGAAATGTATGGGGTGGAATTGAACTCTCGAAATCTCTCCCATGATTTGACCCAATTTTCTGGCAAAGAACATGTAAAGCACGGCTCACGATTTTCCTTCTGAGCTAACATCTCAACTGCCGAAACTGCAAAATCTGGATTCCATGATATAAGTTCAATATCCATTGAACTTCGCCTCCCGGTATAATTAACGACCCTGAACATGTCTGTGTGCTTAGGAACAATCCGAAGCAAATAATCGTCGGGAAAGCCAAAATTTCTCTTCAGTTCATTGATTTTCATAACACTGAGTCTTTTGTTTCTACTCATCATCAACAACTTCGCCAGTCGCTTTACGAAAACCGGTTCCTGCAAATCTCGAACGCTTTCTTCCTCCTCGACCAGAAACTTCATCCTTTTCGTTAACTGACAGAAATACTTATCATTCTCGAGGTACACTTCGAAGCAGCACGGGTACTTCTTTACCCAATTAAGTGCTTTGCCTTGAAGATCGAGGCTTTTGAATTTTTTCTGAAGATAATCAATGGGAGCAAATTGATTCGGACATCTAAGGATTATGTTCTTGATCTGACTATTCACCACCCATCTACGATTTCGAGACAAAGCTGATTCGAGATCCGGGTCTTTCTTCATCGACCACAAAGAAAATTTTCGATGAAAACATTGATGGAAAATGGATGGATTTGTGCGAGGCCTCCAGCATTTTAGGATTTGAGGCTGGACACCAACAACTATTTTGTATCCTTGTTCATACATTATATCCTAAATTTCCTGAAATACAATATTTACTTCTGTAAGAAATAAAACAAACAATCCCATATAAGCATAATTGTTTTACAGTTCAAAAGAGCGTATCATATAATTGCAGCATGTATCATCCCATTCAACTTTTTTCTCAGTTCTTGAATTTCAACCACCAAATATTCGATATGTCAGCTTGATATGATTCTTCCACGAATATGAAAATCAAAACTCACCGCAAATAGATTCAAACGAGTAATTATCGAAATAATTTTGATAAACAGAAAATCCTTCTTTTTTTAACAAAATATTAGCTAAATTCAATTTTCATTTTACAGATACAGAAAAATATAGTGAAATAAAAAAAAATAATCTGTATAATATACAAAATCATCTGTATTCTGTAGCTGTGTAGCTGTGCGATTTGAGAAAACTCGTCGGAGGACGAGAACTGTAGGGCGGGTGATGCAGGGCGATGGTAAGATTTAAGGAGGGGGCTTTTGGGCTCAAATGTTTCGGTGCTTACAGGTTATTACGAGGTTGAGTGAGAAAATTATCAGCTCCGAGAAAAACTACAGCCTCCGGCGGCAGCGACTGTTGCGTGGAACCTTTTCCGATCTCACATTGGCCGACGGTAGTAGCAATGTGACGGTAGTAAATAGTAAGTCAATCGAAAAAAAAAATAATAAAAAGGAGAAAATTTCATCAACATCCATCCAGCAACAAGTACCTTGTCTGTTAGAGGAACGCTTCCGTATGGAGATGATGGCTCAAAATATTTAAGGTAAAGACTACCCAAATCTTTCATTTGGACATGAAAAACTATCATGCTCGATTACGCCTTCCTCAAAAGAACATCCATTCCCACCTCCATAACTTCTAGCATTCACTCTCCTCACTGAACGAATCACTAAACGAGTCCCTCATCTCTCTTACACACTCAGTCTCACACCTATTATCCCAAATACAAAAGTGAAGCCTCACACCACTCACATATCTCATGAAAATATACACTGATAATTATGCTTCATTAAACAAATAATGCAGCCACATTAAATTTTCCCAAGAATATCAATCAACCCTGTACAAACTTAATCTTGAATTGTAAAATCACCAGCCAACTATATCAGATTATCTCAAATTTAAATGTAAAAAAGAACAAAGGGGAAATTCACAATAACCAATACAAAAGATGCATTTTTCTTTTATTGGTCTTCGTGTGCTAGGGGAAATTCGTTAAGCTCCATGGTTCACTCACGCCCCCAAATTAAGCATAGTTTA
>CACSLK010027751.1:743229-755539 GCA_902706635.1 Striga hermonthica | reverse complement strand
AAAAAAAAAAAAAAAAAAAAAAAAAAAAAAAAAAAAAAAAAAAAAAAAAAAAAAAAAAGGTGCGAAAACAACAAAAGGGAAAAACGAAAATAAACCTGAAAAAGAATGGTGAAGTGAGCTAGAGGAGCAGTACAAGTCTTGCTCAAGGCCCCAGCTATGCCGCTGGCGAGGAGCTGGGGGACCGTCCCAATCTGCGGTACCTGCGGCTGCTGCTGTTGCGGTGGTGGCGAAGCAACTTCCTCGTGGCGGATAGAAATTCTCTAGGAATTGTTCTTATTGCCAGGAATTGAGGATGAAATTCTTCAGGATTTTGTAGCAAGTCGGAAAGTAGGTCTCTCTTTGTTCTTTCATCCAGTTTTTACATAATAAAGTTTGTTCGCTATGAACACTATTTAAGTGTTATAATTTACTAGTTTTAACCTGTGCAAATCTCGTGCATTTGTGCATTTGCAACGAAAGTCATCTGATGGAGAAAAAAATAATATAAAATATAAACGGTAGAAAAAATCATAACATAATCATTGGAAAAAAAATGTTTTAAAAAGGAAAATATAAATATTACTAAATACTTTTTTATAGACAGCGTTCGTGGCTTTCCTATCGTCAGAATCTCCATCACCACATATCATTATCTTCAAACCCCTCCGACTCGTAACTGTGGAAAGCGCCATATACAATTTGTCCATGGCTAAATACATGACTTTTTAGTAGTAAGCCGATGTACGACAGAGATTGTCCTTGACTATTTGATTGTCATCTCATAGGAAACCATGAGCGGGAGCTGTCTGCGCTGGAACTTGAAACATACCCTCAAATCTGATAATATGATTGTGATCCTAGGAATAAGAGCTTTATTCACCAGATCTGGCACAGGTTAAAATTTTATATTCGAGGACATTACTTCTTGGCTTAGTAATAACCAATCGAGTACTTTTTTATCTCAAAATCGAAAAGTAAAAACATATTGATTGAACTTGTACATAAATCAAAGAAAATATAAATTAGATAGAATTTTGATCAACAGTACCGTTGCACAACCCCATGAAGTGATCAATATTTCTCAGCAACATCACTGGAGTGCCGACCTTTAAGTGCAATTTATGATTCGTAAGCCCTGAGCACTTAATCCCATTGAGAAATTCAGGAGCATGAAGATCATAAAGAGAGTCATATCCAGTATCTGACTTGTAAGCGGTGTCCGAACTCAATTAAGTCTTTCCCTAGGAGGAATTCAATGAACTCATGTACTAATCAATGGACTCAACGACATCAAGTGTTGAAGCGAGTATGGCTCTGTCATTGAGACAGCTAAGATCGTCTCTTGAACTCCTGAACATGGGGTACGTACTCTCAACACTGCAGCAATAAGATTCCCTTCTGATTTCAAAAGAATGTCATCAGGAATGTCGATATCGGCAAAAGCATCGTCTCATCCACCAACTGTACCGTCGCCAATGCTTGCAAGCCAATCCGAGAAATGCCTCAACTCATCGTACTCGTCACCCCACCAAGGCTTCGAAACCTCATATTCCAAGTAAATCAATACAATCCCGCCAAAAATTGGATGAATTGATGGTGGCATTCACGATGTCACTCCGAGTGCCTTTAGGGACAACGGGGAGCATCTGTCTGAAATCGCCCCCAAATACATCAAACTTGCCGCCAAATGGAAGATTTTTACGGGATGGATCTGCTATTCCATTAGAGCTCGCAAGGTAGTGTCGACCGCCTGGAAGAAATACTTACTCATCATCGATGCTTTATCCCAAATGATCAACCGACTCAGTATACTCAATTCCGCCAAAGGACTTTTCTAGTTAATATCACACGAAAAACTTTCCGTTCGGTTTAGGGGGATTCTGAATTGAGAATGCGCAACGCGTCATGCAAGAAACAAAAGTGAAGCGATACCACTGGATGCAACATTCAACATTATTTTGCCTTTGGACCTCAAAGCTAAAGAAACGCCATCCAAATAGATGTGGCCAATTGTCGGGCTGGCGGGCCTCAAGCCCCTGACCAGCCTGCCCATTTATATGGGCTGGTTCAAAGAACCGTCTCTGAATCGTCAGTTCACCAACCTGGCGGGATTCGGGCAGTTCCGGGCCATAAAAAAATATTGCGGCCTGTCTTCCAACCCGCGATTCGGCCCGGCCCGGCCCGACGGGACCAAAAAAAATTACGAACTGGGACCTAACCACAACCCTACGGGTCCGGTTCGGGCCGGGTCGGTCCTTGGCCATGTCTAGCTCCAAATATAAGTTTTATCGGTGCCTCCATAACCATGTACGAAAAACAAGCTTCCGTGGTGATATAGGATATTATACTGGACCCGGTTTAATGGATAAAGCGGATACATATTAGAGGATAAGCCCACTAAGATATCTAAGACCAACGATAGGGGCCAAGCCCAACTTGGGCCCAAAAGGTACGCTCCCCCTATAAAAGGGGGCCAAGGTACCTCATTCTCTCATTCCCTACTCATTTGATGACAACACTTTCTCTCTCTTGATCTGAGCACTGACTTAGGCATTGGAGGCCCGACGCCGGGGCCACCCCCGGCGTTGGGTTCTGCAGGTGCGGAGGCCGTTCGAGTTGAAGGAGCCCGGGTGAAATCTATTCACTTCATTGGCGCCGTCTGTGGGACCCGTCAAAAAGTCAAAGCGGAGTTCCGACTGAAAAAATTGGAAAACCTCCTTCTTCTCCACCGGCCGCCACCTCCGCCGTCGGCCGCTGGAAAATTTGGAGCAAAAATTCCTCCGGGAAGGCTGTCAATTTTGCGGTCAAAGTTTCCAGATCTAGCAAAAATTTGGTCAAAATCGAGCATTCAAGTTCATTTTCCCGACGATCCGGGAAGGCTATGGAAAATCCGGGAGCACCACTGGAATCCTCTCGTCGAGGCGAGTTTCTAGGTTATCACCTCCGCCGGACACCGTCATCCGCCGCCGCCGGCCGCCGCCACCTCCGTCGCCGGCCGCCGGGAAAAAACCTCCGATTTGAAAGATCTTTACATCATCGTGAAGCTCTTCTCGGGCTCGTGCTACTCTTAAATTTTCAAGCAAAAATTTCATCGGGAAGACCGCCGATTTTACGGTCAAAATATTTGGATCTAGAACAAAATTGGTCAACACTTGATCATCTTCTTCGATTTTCCGGCGATACCCGACGAACCACTTTGAACAGAGAACACCATCGGAATCTCCTCTCCATGCCGAGCTCACCGATGGACACATTCATCGGAGACGGCGACTTTCCTCCGATGACATTTCTTCCGACGAGCCGGATGTTGGCAGATTTCAGTGGGCTGAGCGTTGTTCCACCAGCTGGCGTGAGCCCGAGTCCGAGTTCTGTCCACCATGCGAGCCCAGCACGCTGCCCAGAGGTCAAAGCCCAGGTGCCCACGAGGAGATCCAGTAAGGAGGCCCATTTCGCAGCCTAGTCTGCAGGGCCCAACTGCGCGAGGCCTAGGAGGAGAGCAAGAAGAAACAAGCGGGCCAGCTGCGGCCCGCGAAGCCCGAACACCTTCAGGTTCCAGCCCGCGCGGGCCCGCGTCCAGCCCGTGTGTGGCCCGCGCCCATCCCATATCTCAGGTTGCCTCATGCCAGCCCAGTTGCGGATTTTTGCGGCCCGTTTAGCGTCCAGCTGCGGCCCAATGCAGTGTAAGTGGCCCAAATGGTGCCCAAATTCTATCAATGCAGCCCAGTGAGCACAAACAGCTCCGGTTTGAACAAAAACAGCCCCGGAGAGGTAAATGTAAGATAGTATTCTCTCGCGATGGAGGTATGTGACTATTTAAATTATGAGCCGGAGGATTTATTAATTGGTGAAATTGGATAAATCATTTGGTTTAAATGGAAAGATTTGGAGGATTGAGGATTTAAATTGGTGATATTCGACTGGATCGTGGGACTATTTGGTTCGTTGTGGTGATATTTAATTTGATCATGGAATTATTTGAATGGGTCGTGATAATACTTGATTTATTCCTGGAGGATCATTTGATTTGCTCGTGTTGGATTATATGTTTTATTTGTGGATGTACTTGATTTATTCGAGGAGTTGCTATTTGATTTATTTGTGGATGATTATTTGACTTAATTGAGGTGATTACTTGACTAGATCGAAGATATGTTATTTTGTTCGAGGAGATATTATTTTGTTCGAAGTGATATTTGATATGATCGAGATGATACATTATTTAAATAATTCATGAGATTATGGGATTTATCCGTGAAAATTATTTGACTTATTGGAGGCAATTATTTGATCTATTCGAGGTGATATTTGATTGTTTGAGGAGGTATTATTTATATGTGGGTGATTATTTGACTTAATTGAGGCGATAACTTGATTAGTTCGAAGAGATGTTATTCTGTTCGGATTGATTTGATCTGTTCAAGGAGACATTGTTGTAACGCCCCGTTTATTGGAGAATTATTTGCGATTTATTTATTGATCTATTATTGCTATTATTATTGTATATTTATATTATTATTATTATTATTAGTAAATATTTATTTGTGATTAAATGTCTAATTGTTTTAAATGCCTTTATTATTATAAATATTATTGTGTGGATTATATAAATATATATGTATTTCTGTTAATTTTTATTTTATTTTTTTTATCTAACCGTTCAATTGAACCGAGCCCGAATATTCGTAAGTCGAGCCGTTGAAGAATTCGATCCAATGGGGCTCCTTTTTGTCGGCCCTTTGGTATTTAAAATTGTTGGACCAACGTTTTGTATTTTTTTTAGCCCAATAATCATACCTGCCGAGCCCAAACACTTATTAGCAACTGCCATTATAGCGAAGAGATATTTTTCCTTATTCCTGCGACCGTGTCTATCTCCTTCAACGGATTATAATTTTTGTTGTTGCGATTTTTGGTGAAATCTTGTTGCACGCTCGCACGATCTCCCTAATTTTCTCCCTTATCTCTTTGGCTGAGAATACATATAGTCTCCATCCTCCATCTCGTTCAGAGCTCACCATCCATCGCTCTCTCGCCAGTTCTCAGCAGTATTAAAAAAAAATAAAAAAAAAAAAAAAATAGAGGAAAGAAACAGAGCATCGTTCAGTTTAAGAAAGAATTTGCTCCCTTTATCTCTCTCGCCATATCCGATCAAAAACCCTTCCTCCGTCGTCGCTCCTTGACCAGGGGCCATCGCGAATTCCGTCAGCACCTCCGGCAAATTCTTTCCACGCTCGTGAGCCCCGCTATGTTCCTTCCTGCTGTCAGAGTTCGCAAGCAGCACCCCAGGCTGGTCGCCACCCTTTGTTCCCCTCTCGCAGCCCCTCCTCGCGATCATCATCACCATCGCAATCGTCGGACCACCGTTCCTAGCCTTCGAGTCTTGTCGAGTCCCGTCGGAGTGTCGAGCATAGCTGTTGAGTCCCGTCGTGTTCCGTCGGAGTGCCGAACAAAGTCGACGAGTCCCGACGTATATTTTTCCTTCTGCTCGCAAGACATCGTCATCCCAGCTTAAGTTGGATGCGTGAACCAATCACCTCCGGCCATCACCATCGCGTCGCTCTCGGCAGTTGCACACCACCGAGTTCAGCGTCACCATCGCAGCCCGACAACGCGAAGGTCCTGTACCCAGATTCCAGCGATCCTCCAAAGCTGCGCGCGCCTCCTTTCAGCAGCCCTTCGTTCCTGTGCGGGAAGAACAACGGCACCTCCTGGCCGACGCAGCTACAAGGCCCTGTGTTCACGCGATCCCTGCTCTGGTTCCATTCGTACACCACCGCGAGACAACCAGGTGGTTGTCCTCCCCGCTGTTGTACCTCCTTTTTCCGGCGAGACACGTGGAACCGTCGAGCCCTTGGTCCCGTCAACCCGTTCGAACCATTCTCGTGCTTCCCTGAGAACGGTATCGAGTTTGGACCCTTTGTTATTTATTTTCTGCGTTCGTATGATGTGCTGATCGTGCTTTGAGAGTTATCATGCTTTGATGTCATGAGTTGATATACATATATGTACTATTTAAGTTATGATTTTATGTGAATTTCATCGGTTCGTGTGAATCGAATAAGAACTCGTTAAAAGTGTTAAGTTGCTGCGGATTAGGAACCTAGGATCGTCATGGACACATTGGTCCTTACCTCGTGTCGTTTCGATTCGTAGACTGGGAGATATGAATTTTCGAAATTCGAAATTGCTGTTTTATGTGTAAAATTCACCATAAATCGCATGATTGTCCGATTTGTATGAAATTTTAGCTGAGTGACCCTCTGTTCATGTTATAGCTTGTGTAAGATTTTCATAATTTTTCATGACATACAGCTATTTTAAATAATTAATGTGATTTCTGGGCAGAAACATGTTAAATGCATATTAAATTGGTCTGTGCTCCGATTTTGCTAAAATTTGAATATGTTATGCCTTTCTCATGTTTGGATGTTGTGTAGCATTTTTGGAATTTTTGGGATAAGTTGATAGGGTAAATGAATTATTTTCTGATTCTGCAGAAGTTTGTTTTATTTATGATAAAACGGTTGGTTATTGAAAAATTTTTATTTTTGACTCAGATGCTTGTTTTATGTTGAGGTTCATGCTGTTAAAAGATTGGAATTTTTGGAGTTTGATTTGGTTCAGTTTTAATTAAAATTTGATAAACTACAGAAACTTGTTTGGATTTTTAAAATTTGTGTGTTCGTTGTTTTAAGCTAAATATTTTATATGATGGTCCATACCTGCTGAGGAGGCTCCAGAGAAATTCTTAGGTGCAGATTGATTCATTAGATCATGCTTTGAATTTCATGCTTGTTTTTGCTGGAATCGTGATTGAATTTTATAAATTTTTGTAAAATGATTTTGGGGTTGAAACTTGGTTATTTTACTAAGTTTAATAAGGTGCATTTTATGTTAATGTTTCAGACCTAACTATTTGGGAGCTTGATCAACCTAATTATTTGATATATATCGTTTTCCATTTTTCAAAAATGTAGTTCTTGTGCCAAAATCTATAAACCGGTTTTCTTGTTGTGGTTGTGACTTGTTTGAACTATCTGTTATGTGTTATTTGCGAGAAATCCCTTATTTGGTTGTTCGAGTCTAAGTCCTAGAGTTCCAACATCCACAGAACTTCACGAACTACTTGGTTGAATCAAGTTCGATCAAGTATGATTGTGTATGCTCTCTAAGGTCAAGATAGGTGTTGATCTTAGTATATTAAATGTTGTAGGTGTTTGACGAGTCGTGCTCGCCGCCTACTCCTGATTGTGTGCTATTCCTTGCCGTACCAGGTGGGTTTTAATCTAAAATTATCTATGCCATATGTCTTTATCATAATGTTGACTTGGTATGATTTTAGTATGTACGTAAACCATGTAGCCTATCGGCATGAGCTGATTCGGCCGTCTGTACGGTTGTCCCCGTCGATGTAATACGGTTACCAGCGAGGTAAGTCTCCGTAAGACCTAATGAAAGGCCGTGCCTTGTCGTATGGCACGTACCCCCATGAGTTAGGGTAATGAATCCCCTTTCCTTGGCTAATGAAAGATGTGTACACGTGGGTAATATGTTGTGATGTGATTAGGAGACGTGACAGAATAATTGTTTTATGTTCATACTGCAACCATACTTTCTCTTCATTATTTATGTTGTGATATATGTGCATAGTGGTGAGCAGGCTTTTCATCTTGTGCTCATCCCCACCTGCTCTTCACCGATGCAGGTTAAGCAGGAGCTGGGTGACGAGAAGAGACGAGTGGGTCGGTCATTTCGTTATGTATTTTATTGCTTCCGTAGAATAATAAGGCTTTTATGGACCTTTATGTGGAGACATGTTTAAACCTTTTTCCAAAACTTATGACTTGTTTGTTTTTTGGAACCTTGTGGAACCCTGATGTTGGGTATGATGGTTTGGTTTAAATATTCACGTTTGAGAATCTTGTCTCGTGTTACGTTTGGTTAATGAAAACCATTTGTGAAAACCGGGTAATGAATCCCTGTGGGCCCAGATAAGATTTGAGTTACGAAAAATGTTGTTTAACAACCATTGAATTTCGAAAATGATCTCAAAAATTTTATACTGATTTTTTGGAAAGTCTGGAATTCTATAAAATCAAAGTGGGGTGTTACAGTTTGGTATCAGAGCCAGGTTGCGTTTCTGTAGACTGGTTTATATGTGAGTATGTGTTTAGACCTTATAATATGACCACTCGTCTCCGTCACTCCGCGCTGCTTAAGGTATGTTTTATATAAGTATCAATGAAAATACTTATAATGTGAATTGTGATTTTGCACGAGTAGTAATGAAACAACTTGTGATGTTTTACATGAGTAGCAATGAAACTACTTATGAGGTTTTGCATCAGTAGCAATGAGACTACTCATGAAGTGATATATATGTTGTTTTGGGGCTTAGGAAATCTATCCACCTTAGGTTATGTGAACTCTAGTGTTTGACATTGAACTCTAGTGATATAGAGTTAAGTTCGGACTCTAGAGATTCCTAGTTGTGAGTTTCAGTATATTATCCTTGAGATAAGTGTTGTTTATAGCATTTCTTGCTATAAGATTCTGTTTAGTGTCCTCGAGTAGGACCATTCGTGACTCACCTCGAAAGAGAAAGGTTGAGTACCGAGTAAATCTCTAGTGTATGAGATCACTCGGGGAATTAGAACCTCAGTCATCGAGGACCGGGAGTGTCGTTTAGATTCCGCGAATTGGTTACTAATCGATCCCCATAGTTTAGGAGAATCTAATGCTTATCACCATCGTAACTCTTGAGAATGGCTAAGCCTCGAGAGGAATGATGGTTGATAATTCTCGTACGATAGATCGAGCGTAAGTCCTGAAGACTGATGCATGGATGAAAGACGACGACGTCGCCCATAGGAAGAGTGGATTGCTCCGACATCGCGTGAATATCCTGTGCATTGGCTGCGAGGCACGCAGTTGTAAAAGGGTATGAATTTGTAGTTAAGCATGATGTTGTGCCTCTATATGACTCGAGATGTTAAAATTGATGTTATGAAAAGCATGCTTATATGATTGAACTTGACGATTATTGCACAACTGAGATTCTTTAAAACGTATTATGTGGTGATCGTATGAGTTTATGTGAATTTGTGTTAAAAATTATGTTAGGGCTGACTCTCTTATATTGTATATTCTCGTATATGAGGTTTATATTGTGATTAAATGTGACCCCTGATGCTATGTACATGAAATTATGTTTTTGTGCTGAAAATCGTATGAGAACTTCTCGTTATAGCCTCTGTTTGTGCTCAGATTATCATGGCTTAAAAGTTGTTTTATGGTTAAGAGTTCTTCTTAAATTTTGTAGTGCTTTGAGTTAGGTTTCTGTGAGTTTTAAAATTTCATGATTCGGAGTTGAATTGAATTTATTATGAATTTTTTTAGTTGTAACTGCGAGTAGTTTTTGAAATTCCGGGCAAAATTGTGAAGCACGATGTTGGGCTGTTTTTGACAATTTAAATGTGACTATGTAAAAATATGATCAACATAAAACTTGTAGTACATGTTATAATATTTCTTTGGGAGTTGAAATCATGTTAGTTGGGGTTCTGGTTGATTTTATATGAATTTTCAAAGATGGAGTTATGCCCAGAATTTTTGAAATAGTGGCAGTGTATATGACTGAAATGTATGTTCTGAAATGAGGCCTTTAACGTGATTATTCTTAACAGTGCTCTTCTTGAAACTTGTAGCTTTTCTAGTGTAGTTTCTGTAAGCTTTGAGTTTGTTTGAATTAGAGTGTTATAACATGAGATATCGTTGTTTTAGTGAACTGCTGCAAATTTATACATAGTTTCGTTGGCAGATTTCTTGACCTAAATGTTTTATGCTGAAACTCGGTTTTAAAGTTATTATTGGTTTAAGTGATGAACATTAAAATTTCAGGTAATTGAGTTAGCTATTTTGGAGTTTTTGAATTTCAGTAATATCATGTTTGTAGCTTCGGTTATTGTGCATACACTGAGAACCTGTCAAGCTGTATGTCTTCATTTATCCACTGCACCTATGTTTTGTATGTTGTTGTATTATGTGCATTTAAATAATTTTATCTGCCTGAGTGTTCTTCATAAAAGTGATAGAGGCCTGAATTAGGGATATTTTTCAAGTGGTTTCACCATGATACGATATGTAAACTGAAAGCTACATGCATTTTAAATTCATCACGCATGCTGGAAATTGGTGCAAGTTCATGTTTGAGTTTCCAAATCAAGTTGTGAATTTCAAAATTAGCTTTTCATCAATTTTTATGTACATGTGCCCTATGTGACTTAATCTGATTAGTATAATAATGTTAGCTCGAAACACTTGCGAGAGAAGCATTACACTAGACCTCGAAGTGTGAAAGCTATAGGCTGTGTATGGGGATGAACTCGTTTAGGACTACCGGTACGATTAGCTGCCGGAGTAAAAGCTGTCGTGAAGGTCGACACTGTTCAACGAGCTAACCACTCTGTTGTTTGGCATTGACCGCTGAGTTAGGATTGTTCCTGGCAGTGATGCCAATGTTCGATCTCTTTTGGGAAATTGTTGTTGTCAAACCCACACCTTTGTAGTTTCGAGTCTTTTGGAGAAAACCTTTTGTCCTATCGGAGTATTTAAGAATTGTGAACCCGGAAATTGAATTTATGGAATGCACCTCGAAACGAGTGCCGAACCTGACTGGTGTAGCCACGCGAAGTGGTGGCCGAGCCCGCACGCCCGTGCTGAGAGACGTGAGGCCAACTGCAGTGACCGATCGTTGTCTCGCACGAGGGTTGCTGCCGCCATCACCGAACGCCAAACTCCCCAGGTCAGTGTGTACGGCCAAACCTTGACCTTGTAACTGGTATCTGAGTGAGTACACGCACGCGTCCCAGCGCCCCGCATATGCAGCGCTAGCGTGTGTGTCACCTCTCGGGTGACAGTGCATTAAACCCATACCGACCTTGTTCTTTTAGGGATCTTTGAACCAAAATTTTTGGTCAAGTTGTATGTTGTTCTTTCAAACCGTTGTGTGAATTCCCTAATCAACAACCCTCGATGTGTGAGGTTGGTCGATTAGTTTCCTTTGCCACTTGTGAGATTTTCTCGGCATGGCGAAATAGTAGTTCCGTATTAAGGTGTGGCGGAGCCTTGAGTCTCGACTGGAGACCGACTCCGTGAAAATGAAATCGTTATCGAGTATTTAGTCGTTTCTTCTGAAACCGCATACGAGTTGTTATTCGTGTCGGTGAGGATTGAAGCCTTGCCATCGGTATCAAACAAGAACCATGTGTTCTGCATGTACCAGACTTGAGAATGAGAGATGATGGTTTGTCCTATTATGATTCGTCGACCAAGTCGATATCTTAGCCTGATGGGTTACTCCACCACCGGGACTTGCGAGGATACATGACACATTCTAAGCCTCGTGATGGAAGGAATGTGTGCGTGATCCCGAGGTATGTTTATTGGGACGAGCTGCATGATAGGCAGAACTCTACCTGTATGGAGGTACCGGCAATCTGTTAGGACCGAGGGTCCATCAGGGGAAGACCGGGAGGGGTACTCGTCAAAGTCCAGTGGTTGTAGTCAAGTCGAGGGCAGACGATTTGGCAGAGGGGAAACCGACATTCAGAGGGAGTACCGAACACCTTGTGTTGATATTCCCCTTGTGTTCTGCTTGTTTTAGTTTCGAATTCCGAGGACGGAATTCTTTGTAAGGTGGGTAGACTGTAACGCCCCGTTTATTGGAGAATTATTTGAGATTTATTTATTGATCTATTATTGTTATTATTATTGTATATTTATATTATTATTATTATTATTAGTAAATATTCATTTGTGATTAAATGTCTAATTGTTTTAAATGCCTTTATTATTATAAATATTATTGTGTGGATTATATAAATATATATGTATTTCCGTTAATTTTTATTTTATTTTTTTATCTAACCGTTCAATTGAACCGAGCCCGAATATTCGTAAGTCGAGCCGTTGAAGAATTCGATCCAATGAGGCTCCTTTTTGTCGGCCCTTTGGTATTTAATATTGTGGACCAACGTTTTGTATTTTTTTTTAGCCCAATAATCATACCTGCCAAGCCCAAACACTTATTAGCACCTGCCATTATAGCGAAGAGATATTTTTCCTTATTCCTGCGACCGAGTCTATCTCCTTCAACGGATTATAATTTTTGTTGTTGCGATTTTTGGTGAAATCTTGTTGCACGCTCGCACGATCTCCCTAATTTTCTCCCTTATCTCTGTGGCTGAGAATACATATAGTCTCCATCCTCCATCTCGTTCAGAGCTCACCATCCATCTCTCTCTCGCCAGTTCTCAGCAGTATTAAAAAA
>CACSLK010027751.1:723836-735678 GCA_902706635.1 Striga hermonthica | reverse complement strand
CATATTATGCCGGAATAAATCCACCTGCAGGGTTTAGCATAATATTCCTTCATGAAACTTCAGGGACATCATCATACTAACGCTCATGGTGACCGTAAATATCCTAATAGCATATCGAACACACAATGTCATTACCCAATTCATTAAGTATGTCGACCCAGCTTGGATCTCACCCAAAGAATCAAAGCAACAACAATTATGTGCACATGCCTATTTAATATCTTACGGGTTAAGAGCACGCAATAATTAACTGAGGCCTAGTTCGTTTACGACGATTAGTATAAAACGAACATCCCTCTCTGAGATCCTGTTCAATACATAAATGTACTAGTGCAACTAATCGGTCAAGACAAACCGTACAGTTGACACAACAACCGTTCCGATGGGTTGTTCAATTCCATCTAGGTTGTGAACCAACGATTCTTGTTTCGCAAGTAACTGATAAAGTGATCTTCGGTACGCCCGATGACGACCCACTTATCTACATGCAAAATAACAGAACGTGGAACTTATTTAACCAAACATAATTCTCATTCATCAAGGAATAACAAGTGTAATATCCACTAAAGCAAAGCTTAAGTATATAACACCAACAATAGGCAGGTCTCTCGATTCTCGATTCTCGATTCTCGGCGTTCGACCTTAGAGGCAGGTCTCTCAATTGTCGGTTCTCGGCTTTCGACCTTAACGGTCTCTCGATGCTCGATTTTTGGTATTCGACCTCAGAGGCAGGTCTCTCGATTCTCGGTTCTCGGCTTTCGACCTCAACGGTCTCTCGATGCTCGATTTTTGGTTTTCGACCTCAACGGTCTCTCGATTCTCGGTGTTCGACCTCAGAGGCAGGTCTCTCGATTCTCGATTCTCGACGTTCGACCTCAGAGGCAGGTCTCTCGATTCTCGGTTCTCGTCTTTCGACCTCAACGGTCTCTCGATGCTTGATTTTCGGTTTTCAACCTCAATGGTCTCTCGATTCTCGGCTTTCGACCTAAACGGTCTCTCGATTCTCGGTGTTTAACCCCAGTGGTGGGTCACTTGATTTTTGATATTAGTGGTCATTCGGTATTTATTTGGGGTCCCGATGCTCACTTGGAGGATTGATAACTATTTGGTGGTCGAGGATTTATTTAAATGGTAACCTCAGTGGCAGGTCGACGGAAACAATCCGAAGAGGAATTTTCACTCTTGGATCGAGTCATGCTTACTCGACCAGAGTGGGGGAGGGGGGGACTAGATGATATAAGATATTATACTGGACCCATTTTAATGGATAAAGCGGATATATATTGGAGGATAAGCCCACTAAGATATCTAAGACCAACGATAGGGGCCAAGCCCAACTTGGGCCCAAAAGGTACGCTCCCCCTATAAAAGGGGGCCAAGGTACCTCATTCTCTCATTCCCTACTCATTTGATGACAACACTTTCTCTCTCTTGATCTGAGCACTGACTTAGGCATTGGAGGCCCGACGCCGGGGCCACCCCCGGCGTTGGGTTCTGCAGGTGCGGAGGCCGTTCGAGTTGAAGGAGCCCGGGTGAAATCTATTCACTTCACGTGGTTACTGTAAATCGAGTCCATTATCGAGCAATAAACGTTGAGTTGCTCATCAGTCATATTGGCAACCAACTCTTCATTCTCAATCGTAGTGCACGATGATCGTAATCCAACTCGTCCAACACAAGTCTATTCAACGATGCTCCATTGCGATCGAGATTAGGAAAAGGCATATGGTACTGTATTCACGTAAATTGGTACCGCGTTAAAGCATGTTGATACGGAAGTGGGTACGATCTTCATCACATGTCTACTACGGCTAAACAAAATCAAAATCGATATTCATTAAATAAAAAAAAAAGTAAAAAAATAACATCAACAGTTTAGTAAAATCATATGCACGTCAATCTATTGTTCTATATAATGATAGTAGATTTTTTGATGAAAATTAATCATATTCATATTCATAGTTACAATAATACTTTTTATCAAGATTTTTTTCTAACGAAAAGTAGGACACAATTTATGAAAAAATTAGGTTTGCATGCATAGAATAGTTTATCATTTACGTTTGACAGCACATGATGTAACACCCCGCCTTGACATGAAAATCAGAGCACGCTTTTCGCAATTACATTCAAAATAAAACATTTTACATTGCGAAATACTGATTCGGAGTGCTACTAAAATACATATCTGACTGACAAATCTAAACTTTTGGTTTTGAAAAAACAATTAACAGTTCGCCGACTGATTAATTTGACTAAGAGTGACGAACAGTAAAACATCAGCAGAAACTGTAGTGGTGAAATGGGATAGCAGTACCGTGATCGTGAAAACAAGTTATCTGAAAATAATAACGGCACTGCTACGCCAAATTCAAACTGTACAAAACATGATTTAAGCTTTATAAGCATAAAGCTTAGGTAATTTAAACTTTATAAGCATAATCCCAAACAGCTCCGTCATCTCACTCCTCTGATCCGACTTCAGAACCTGAAAAATGTGATAATAGTGGGAGCGTGAGTACTAAAAACACTGTACACCGCAGAAACTCATACTAAAGTAAACATTAATAATAATATCAATATCATGACTGCAGGTATATATATATATAAACTGTAATCTCCAGACACGAGGTATGTACTGAACTGGCCATGTGCACACTCTGATGGGCAATTAAGGCTACTGCGCCTCCAACAGAACTTTGGATGGGCAATTAAGGCTACTGCGCCTCCAACCAAAGTGGAATAACTGATATACATACCTTAAAATATGATAGAGTAATTATAACCAATGTAATACCCAGTCTGAGTCCCCACCTGAACTGCTGATTTGAAAACGTAAGTGCTGATCATCTGGATCCTGAACAATTTGTAAATAATATAAACAATTACTAAATACTATGCTCAGATTTATAAAATAACTAATTAATATGTTAAGATGCTCTACTAGACTTTAACATGATATCTGGACTTAACCGGTACAACCGGAACTGGATAAACTCGGAACTGAACTGACATAAATTTACTGAACTGGACTGAACTTGGAATTTAATTGAAAACGGAACTGAAATCATAAACCGGAACTTAAGATAATAAAATATGAAGAAACCGGTTTGAACTTCTTTAACTTAGTCTGGCCGGACCGCCGGTCTGCTCGGACCTATCAGTCGGCAACCAACTCGACTATTGGCATGGTCGTATGCACGCACCGGGCACGGACTAGGTGCTTCCGGGGCTGCCGGGCGCTGCTGGCGCTGGCTCGTGCGTGGCTAGCATGGGCTGTGCACTGGCGGGTGCAGCTGGCACCGCACGTGCAATAGGGACGGCTGTTGGCATGCTGCTGTGCACTGCCAACGGCTACTGGGCGTGACTAAATGCAACTGGCCACTGCCGAGCGCGCGGGCTACGGCAATGGCACGTATAAGCACTGTCGGGCGCTGCTGTGCGCCACAGGCAGGCGGCTGGCACGCGGGCTACGCGTGCTGAGGTGACTGGGTGCTCGGCCGTGCTGCTGGGCACTGGCCTAGGCCTGCTGGACACGCTGGCGCACTAACGGGCGCGCTGGCATGCACTGGGATTGGCCAGCATGCGCGGGGACGCTGCTGGCGTGCGTACGGGGCATCGCTGGACACGCTGCTGTGTACGCGGACGGACTGGCTGCGCGCTGTCGTGCGTGTTGGCGTGCACTGAGTACGCCCACGCACATGACTGCGGCTGTTCATGACTGACTGCGGGGCACTGGCTACGCGCACGCACTGCTGGGTGTGCGGACGCTGCCAGTGGGCCTGCTGGGACTGCCGGACGTGCCCGTGCGCACGCTGCGTGCGGTAGGCATCACGGTCGGCCTTTCGCCGGCCGTCCGGCTACTTTCTCCAGCAACTCACGTATGACTGAACATAAATTGACTTAAAATGACTAACCATACCTAACTTTCTCGGGACTTGCCGGTTAAACATCAAAATCATTCGGAGAGGGCACACCACGGCCCGTGGACACGCACTACGTGTGCTGCCGACTTTCTTAGGCCAAAACATGGACAATACTACAACTTGTCTCGACCTATCTTTTTAGACTGAACATATACTGACCTAACATGCTTAAATAAACATGAATTGCTCGGTGTTATTCGAATAAAACTAAACATCACTCGGTCATGACCTATATGGCCAAAAACCGAACCCTTTTTGGTATTTTCTTGCATTTCTTGACATGAACTCAATAAACTGAATTTAACATGACATTATTAACATGAAAAGAGGTTGAGAATAAGATTACCTCTTCAAATGCTCGGTTGGAATCACAAGAACGGACGTGGTCCTTTGATCCCGCGCGTGCGCATGAAAATGATCTTAAACTTGCTTAGGGGGTATGGTGAACTTATAGCTTGTGTCTTAAACCATTTATTCAACCCAAACATCAGGTTTTATATAAGCTGAACGTTGGGGAAAAGCGGTGGGAAAGTCTCGGCCAATGGCCGAGCGCTGCTTGGCGTGCAATGAGGGCCTTAGGTGGCCTCTTCCTTGCTTAGTCATAGCCCAAGCAACTACCGGCTCTCCAAGTGTCCATAAGATGCTGATGATGCACGTGAAATGTGAGGAAAACTTGACCCTCGGTGATTAGTCACCATAAGTACGGCTTAGGCGTTAAGGACGTGCTAAGAGCGTGCTTATGTGCGGTAATGGCAGTGCTAAGCATGCCTGATGCTAAGCTAAACATGATTACCCTTAAACATAATTAACCTTAAACTAATCCTCATTAATGTTAATTAATCATCATTAACCTTAAGCTAATCATGATTATCTTTAAGCTAATTATGATTAATTAGCTTAAACATGGATTAAGTTAATTAAGCAAGGGCTAATGACGATTGCTTAAGCATAAGCTAATGATGGACGGTGTACCAAATGTCAACGCGTCGCTGTATAGGAATGACGACGTTCATATATGGTAACCTTAACCGAACGTACTCATTTTCGGTTACAACTTGACCTCAACACTTAATCCGAATATTCTTGACTTAGACGATTAATCCGAACATTAATATTTCGAATAATTCGTCAACTTGGCTTATTAATTCCGAACTCATTAACTAATTAAATGAATCGGAATTAAATCTGAAAACTTTTTCGATTATCAAATCGAATAACACATCGACTAATAGTCGAACTTGAATATAACTGGCTGAATCACTTGAATTTGAACATGAACATAATTATTTATTAACAAAGGTTAGCTTTAAAATTAAAAGCTAGCATTTTCCTTTATTAATAAAACTCGGGGTATAACAACCCACCCTCCTTAAAATATTTCCGTCCTCGGAAATACTAAAACTGAAAATGTACAGCCTTAACATGAAGCTTATACTTATTGCTGACATGACTTGAAAATTCAGTATTAAATACTGAACATTAGACTTGATCTTAACTGAGAAATCAACAATTCACAATTAAGTGAGTTGATGATTAACACTGACTGAAACGGGACACTTTTATAAGATAAAGTGTTCCATTTATTAGACTTGACATTAAAACATAATTCTTAAGTATACTGGTCTTCATCCCCTGGCTGGTTGTTGCTCTTCGGTCTGAACGTCGGTTGTAGTAACTCCCAGTCGTTAGTACTCCTGGAAAATTTCAGAGATATGCACATGTACAAATGAGGGTAACTAGCAATCCTGGCAACTATCTTTCGTGAATGTATACTCGATACGCGGCACATCGTTCACGGCACATTGTAATGCGGCATGCCTGCTCCTCATCAAGTGAGTGCGGCACATCTGCCTACAGCACCTGGCGAACATTGTACCTGCGACGTCGACGTAGTCTGTATGGCTGATCATATCTGTATCTCGGCTAGTAACCTCAATGTACTATAATACTAACTCTCTGTGACTTCCCAGTGTACTGTGACTCAACATGGTATGGCATCCTTCTCTTCTGGCGTCATGCATCTTTGATTGGAAAGCTCGGTTGTCATCATGGCATGATCTGTTGCTGTTGATTGGTCTTTTCCGCCGTGTCGTATATCGACAGGTTGTACCTGCAACTGTTTACCTTTCCTGAGGTCAAACATAACCTCAAGAAAAGTTTATTATGAACTGATCTTTCCTACGAGTTCTCAAATTATTTGTTTTTGAGAATCGAGGCATAAGGTATACTTGGAATGACTGATAAGTCTTGTCTTATTAGACAGACTATCCTTGACTTGACATGACTAGCCTGAGTATTCGCATAACTGAACATCCAGGACTTGACTTTTACATGACTGAATCATTCTTTATCTGAACTCTGAAAGCTATTCCGAGACAATTTAAAATAATCATCTCAAAATTTGGAACGTAACATTTACCGACTTACTTGACTTGAATAGGTGCGACTTCAAGTTTCCAGGTAAAACTGGACTAATAGTCTGTATCACAGACTTCCATTTTAACCCGGCTGAACAACTATTATACGTCGACCTTAATACATGAACATTACCTTTAAATCGTAAACATTGACTCATGACTTTGTACTATATAGGGCTGCTCCAGTATCAACTGGTCCCGCAAGTACTGAATAAATAACTGATCTTAAACTTTGCCAACTAAACTCAGAGTATCTAACTGGTAAGATACCCAATTTAGTTGACTCTAAAGGTTGTTACTTTCTGAAACTATACTGCTCCGGTCTCAGCTTCAAGCCTCCATGGTATACCCGGCTTAATGGCTCTTATTTCAAGCCTCCATGGTAACCCGGACTTATTGACTCTTATACACAGAAAATCGTTACCTTGACACTGACTTGAAAATTTTAACAACCTTTAGCATGAAAAATCTCGCCCTGAACTTGATTTACTGACTTGACTTAAAAAAATTGAGCGTATTCCCTAATTTTACTCGAGGAATTCTCCCTTGGAATGTGCCCACTAATTGGCAAAACAGGCAATTTTCGATAAAAAATTTCTGAGGAACATGATTGCTAAGATTTGTCTAACATAATTGTTTACAAATCACTGAACGAGGCATTAACTTAATTTGAATAAGTTTAGAATGGAATCTAGGGTTCTCAATCCTAGCCCCTTTCTAGAGTTCTAAAATCGGACTCGAACATCCTTACTGATGACTTTATTGAAGCTGATCAATAAAGAACACAATTTCTTGACGAGTCGCTAAACATGACTGGGGAATACTGACATAAACTCCCGAGTATACTGACTACTGATCCTGAACATGATTCGAGCATCTCAACTACATCGTAACTGAGAAATTTCTGAGCATAGAAATAGTAAATTGTTTATAATTTAAAACTTAATCAGCACTTACCTGGTAGTCGGCGAGGTGTGAGCGTGACGTGTTCGGGTTTTTCTAAAAACTTTCTTACTCGTAAAGTATTCAGATACACAAAAATGTGCTCTGATACCAACTGTAACACCCAGCCTTGACATGAAAATCAGAGCGCGCTTTTCGCAATTACATTCAAAATAAAACATTTTACATTGCGAAATACTGATTCAGAGTGCTACTAAAATACATATCTGACTGACAAATCTAAACTTTTGGTTTTGAAAAACCAACTAACAGTTCGCCGACTGATTCATTTGACTAAGAGTGACGAACAGTAAAACATCAGCGGAAACTGTAGTGGTGAAATGGGATAGCAGTACCGTGATCGTGAAAACAAGTTATCTGAAAATAATAACGGCACTGCTATGCCAAATTCAAACTGTACAAAACATAATTTAAGCTTTATAAGCATAAAGCTTAGGTAATTTAAACTTTATAAGCATAATCCAAAACAGCTCCGTCATCTCACTCCTCTGATCCGACTTCATAACCTGAAAAACGTGATAATAGTGGGAGCGTGAGTACTAAAAACACTGTACTCCGCAGAAACTCATACTAAAGTAAACATTAATAATAATATCAATATCATGACTGTAGGTATATATATATATAAACTGTAATCTCCAGACACGAGGTCTGTACTGAACTGGCCATGTGCACACTCTGATGGGCAATTAAGGCTACTGCGCCTCCACCAGAACTTTGGATGGGCAATTAAGGCTACTGCGCCTCCACCCAAAGTGGAATAACTGATATACATACCTTAAAACATGATAGAGTAATTATAACCAATGTAATACCCAGTCTGAGTCCCCACCTGAACTGCTGATTTGAAAACGTTAGTGCTGATCATCTGGATCCTGAACAATTTGTAAATAATATAAACAATTACTAAATACTATGCTCAGATTGATAAAATAACTGATTAATATGTTAAGATGCTCTACTAGACTTTAACATGATATCTGGACTTAACCGGTACAACCGGAACTGGATAAACTCGGAACTGAACTGACATAAATTTACTGAACTGGACTGAACTTGGAATTTAATTGAAAACGGAACTGAAATCATAAACCGGGACTTAAGATAATAAAATATGAAGAAACCGGTTTGAACTTCTTTAACTTAGTCTGGCCGGACCGCCGGTCTGCTCGGACCGATCGGTCGGCAACCAACTCGACTATTGGCATGGTCGTATGCACGCACCGGGCACGGACTGGGTGCTGCCGGGGCTGCCGGGCGCTGCTGGCGCTGGCTCGTGCGTGGCTAGCATGGGCTGTGCACTGGCGGGTGCAGCTGGCACCGCACGTGCACTAGGGACGGCTGTTGGCGTGCTGCTGTGCACTGCCAACGGCTACTGGGCGTGACTGAACGCAACTGGCCACTGCCGAGCGCGCGGGCTACGACACTGGTACGTATAGGCACTGTCGGGCGCTGTTGTGCGCCACAGGCAGGCGGCTGGCACGCGGGCTACGCGTGCTGAGGTGACTGGGTGCTCGGCCGTGCTGCTGGGCACTGGCCGAGGCCTGCTGGACACGCTGGCGCACTAATGGGCGCGCTGGCATGCACTGGGATTGGCCAGCATGTGCGGGGACGCTGCTGGCGTGCGTACGGGGCATCGCTGGACACGCTGCTGTGTACGCGGACGGACTGGCTGCACGCTGTCGTGCGTGTTGGCGTGCACTGGGTACGCCCACGCACATGACTGCGGCTGTTCATGACTGACTGCGGGGCACTGGCTACGCGCACGCACTGCTGGGTGTGCGGACGCTGCCAGTGTGCCTGCTGGGACTGCCAGACGTGCCCGTGCGCACGCTGCGTGAGGTAGGCATCACGGTCGGCCTTTCGCCGGCCGTACGGCTACTTTCTCCAGCAACTCACGTATGACTGAACATAAATTGACTTAAAATGACTAACCATACCTAACTTTCTCGGGACTTGCCGGTTAAACATCAAAATCATTCGGAGAGGGCACACCACGGCCCGTGGGCACGCACTACATGTGCCGCCGACTTTCTTAGGCCAAAACAAGGACAATACTACAACTTGTCTCGACCTATCTTTTTAGACTGAACATATACTGACCTAACATGCTTAAATAAACATGAATTGCTCGGTGTTATTTGAATAAAACTAAACATCACTCGGTCATGACCTATATGGCCAAAAACCAAACCCTTTTTGGTATTTTCTTGCATTTCTTGACATGAACTCAATAAACTGAATTTAAAATGACATTATTAACATGAAAAGAGGTTGAGAATAAGATTACCTCTTCAAATGCTCGGTTGGAATCACAAGAACGGACGTGGTCCTTTGATCCCGCGCGTGCGCATGAAAATGATCTTAAACTTGCTTAGGGGGTATGCTGAACTTATAGCTTGTGTCTTAAACCATTTATTCAACCCAAACATCAGGTTTTATAGAAGCTGAACGTTGGGGAAAAACGGTGGGAAAGTCTCAGCCAATGGCCGAGCGCTGTTTGGCGTGCGATGAGGGCCTTAGGTGGCCTCTTCCTTGCTTAGTCATAGCCCAAGCAACTACCGGCTCTCCAAGTGTCCATAAGATGCTGATGATGCACGTGAAATGTGAGAAAAACTTGACCCTCGGTCATTAGTCACCATAAGTACGGCTTAGGCGTTAAGGATGTGCTAAGAGCGTGCTTATGTGCGGTAATGGCCGTGCTAAGCATGCTTGATGCTAAGCTAAACATGATTACCCTTAAACATAATTAACCTTAAACTAATCCTCATTAATGTTAATTAATTATCATTAACCTTAAGCTAATCATGATTATCTTTAAGCTAATTATGATTAATTAGCTTAAACATGGATTAAGTTAATTAAGCAAGGGCTAATGACGATTGCTTAAGCATAAGCTAATGATGGACGGTGTACCAAATGTCAACGCGTCGTTGTATAGGAATGACGGCGTTCATATATGGTAACCTTAACCGAACGTACTCATTTTCGGTTACAACTTGACCTCGGAACTTAATTCGAATATTCTTGACTTAGACGATTAATCCGAACATTATTATTTTGAATAATTCGTCAACTTGGCTTATTAATTCCGAACTCATTAACTAATTAAATGAATCGGAATTAAATCTGAAAACTTGTTCGATTATCAAATCGAATAACACAACGACTAATAGTCGAACTTGAATATAACTGGCTGAATCACTTGAATTTGAACATGAACATAATTATTTATTAACAAAGGTTAGCTTTAAAATTAAAAGCTAGCATTTTCCTTTATTAATAAAACTCGAGGTATAACACATGATTTATAATAAAAGTATGACACAATTATAAAATTATAATTTCAAAGATAATAGTAATGTATTAAAATATAATATTATCTGGAATTTTAATTTTTTCATTTAATACTTTTATTAATATTGTTTATAGTTTTAATTTAATTGTGTATTAACAAAAGTAACTGCCATGGCAACTTTGACGTCATATATATATATATATATATATATATATATATATATATATATATATATTTGATATTAGATAACATAAATGTGGGATTAAGTGATATAAACATACTTAATTTAGCCAAAATGTAGTTTAGGCGGGAAAAAGTAGGCTATCTCATTTATTGGATAGCCCACAATTATATATATAGATATAGATATCACACTTTTTATAAGAGTGTTATAATATGAATAAGTGTTATAACTTATATAACATGTGAAGTGTTATGCAATGTTAATCTTTTTGATTACATGTTTTTTACATAGCACTTATTTAAAAAAGCGTTATGTCTAAAGTGTTATCTGAAGCCTTTTTTGGTGTAGTGATTGTGTGGAACCTTTACAAGACTTACCATCTTATATTATAATTTTTTTCTTAAATTTATATGAGATAATTACTTTGTAGTTGAGTTAGTTTATATAACTTTATTTTTTCGAAATAATAATAATAAGTAATTTAATTATAATTATAAATATAAATAAAATTAATTATTAATTTTGTACTCATAATATTGATGCCAAATCGAAACTCATCAAAACATGATTAATTGGATATATTATATTTAAAAAATTAGTAATAAATAAAAAGTTTATTGCCTTTTAAATATATTTTATAATGTAATTCAGTAAATTTATTATAATTTAAGTCATGAAATGTGAGAGATTCCAAATCAAATTTTAGAGGTATATTAATTAGTCATATAAACAGCAGTGAGTAAGCTTACAAAAAAATTAATGGCATGATTAGTATAATAGAATAAAATTTGATAGGAATGTAATGAGTTGAAAAATGGTATGAACATGGGAAAGGAATGAAACCAGATTTTTCATTGATGTGATTGGTATGCAGAAAGAATAAGGCCTGAATAGAATGTCAATATCATTCTACTAGTACAATAACCGTGTATTACACGGGTACTTGTTAAAAAAATTATTTTTGAAATTAAATAATAATAAAAAGTGTTTAAAATCAAATATATATATATATATATATATAGGGATTGGATCCAATGAGTACACATATTTAAAG
>CACSLK010027751.1:701120-714270 GCA_902706635.1 Striga hermonthica | reverse complement strand
TTTTTTTTTTTTTTTTTTTTTTTATTTTATATGTTATATCTGTATGTATGTATGTAATATTCTAAAATCATAAGTTAGACAATGAGCATATCATTTTTTATTATTTATTATTAATAAAAATGAACGATATAAATACAAAGGATTTAACTTACATATTAATCTTTATATTGATCGCTATAATACAATTTTTGCAAGCTTAGCTAATTAGGATAATTAATTTATTAAAATATATTGAAATAATTATTAAAACAACTGTTTGAAGAATTTTATGGGTTTGGTTATGCCATAAAAAAATAATTAACTAATTTTAATAAAAAAAATTACTTAATGAGCTAAAAAGAAATATTATTTTAAATAAACATTTTTTTTTAAAAAAGAATAGTATATCATTTAATGTGACTTTATGATTAGTTAGTAGTAGTTATCATGTATAAAATAAATAAAAATATAATTACTCTATTAATGCAAAATATAACAAAAAAGAGCATATAAATAAAAACAATTATCATAAATTTTTTTGTCAATAGTTATGTATATATTTTTTTCCAAATGTCAAATTCATTAAGAAAAACTCCGAAACGATTATAGTACAGATCAACATCCGAGTAATCAACGGATTACACACAACATCTTAACAACCTAGACCGACTTTTACGACTTGTGCCGAGGATCAAAATGTCCCTTACAAGACCATCTCAGTCCAACCAATAACACGGAACAAGAATTAAGAAAAATGGAAGAAGAGAAAAGAGAACTTAGGAAAATGATATTATCTGTAATCGCATACAAAGAGACAGAGCATCTCGTTGAACAATGCAACCAGCTACATAACTTCTTATCCTTAAGCTAAACCTTCACCGTTTGCCAACCCGCTGCAATTCCCTCTCCCAGCCATGCTCTGAGTTCTCTCAAGATGTTTTTCTCTGAAATGTTGGGATTGTTAGCTAATATTCAACTTGTAGCCACCTCTTTGTTGTTAACAAGAGCTTGTCCCTCCATCAACTAGAAAACAGAAGAAGAACCTTTAGCACTGACTTCGGACTGAGGCCCTACTCCTAAGTCTTCTCCTTTTTCCAGCTGAGTTCTCTCCTCATGTGCACCTGCTAGGACATCTTCAAACTCCAGCCACTCACTTTTAGCCCTTTGGACCAGTTCAACTTCCTCCATCTTCTCACCCTTAAAGATCCAATTATTGCACATTTTCCACAACGACCATAAGATGTATGTGGATAATCCTATCTGTTCACATAATTTTGAGCTTCATTAATCTGGCTTAGATCATCCCATCAATCCTTGAAACTGAAATTGGCATTGTCCACTCTATCCCAAGTGATCCCTGCAATTTTCTAAACCTTTCTGGCTCTATCACATTTAAAGAACAGATGCATCAGGTCCTCACACTCCCTCCTACACCAGCAACATATATCATCCACTTCTATATCCTTCATCTGTAATCTTGACTTTGTTCTAGGAAATCATGCAAACTCCTCCACAAAAATGTCTTGATCTTACCCTTAACTTGTAGCTTCCGCAATTTGTTCCACATGATCTGAGTTCTTTCTTGGAGATTGCTGGGCTCTGGACTTGCCTCCTTCTGCTTTCTATGGTTCACAATAAGTCTGTAGCAACTCTTCACAGAGAAGTTCCCTTTCTTATCAGCTTCCTACACTAATTTATCCTTTGAACCCTAATGGTTGACTTCAATATTCAGAATGTTAGTTGCATCAGTTGGAGTAAAGGTTTTATTGATGAGGTCTTCATTCCACCCTTTGCCACCTGGGGCTTTGTCAGGGTCCATTTCAAATAAGGCATGCTTATTTTCACACTCCCCAACAGGTTTGCACAAATTCTAGTTTTGATTAGAGGAAATGGATTGAGGTATCCCTTTCAAAATGTCAGGATTAAAACCTGCAGCTTCAGATGTAAAAAGATTATCAAAATATTCCACCACTTCCTTCAAAGATTCATCTCTGTCATTACACCTCTCCCCACTGGCTTTGACTAGATTGTCTAAACTGTTTAACTGTCTCATCTACTTTACACATGCTTGAAAAGACCGAATGTTTTTATCCCCTTCCCTGAGCCAAGTCACTCTAGACTTTTGTTTCCAAAAGGATTTTTCATCTCTGTTTGCCTGGTGTAGTGCTTTTTTGCATTTGAACCACTCATCCCAGTCTCTTCCTCTACCTTGGGCTCCCAACATTTCAAGCCTTTCATTATATTCTTGAATTTTAATGGCTGAGTTTGTTCTTTGGAATTTGGCCCAATGCAGTAAACACACTTCACATTTCTCAGTTTGTTTTGGAAATTGAACAAACCCTCTTCCAGCCACCCTAGCTGCCCAAGCTATTTGAACACACTCCTTAAAACCCTCCATCTTAGTCCATCTCCTATCAATTTTTTTTTTCTTTCCTTCGACGTTGCTCTCACCATTCTTGAAAATCAACATTCAATGATCTGATGAGATCACAGGAATATGCAAGACCAGGGCACATGGGAACTTAAGAAGCCAATCTGGGAAAAAAAAGATTTTATCTAATCTCTCCTCAATAAACTCCTCATTTTTCCTATTATTTGACCAGGTAAAATGATGACCCTGACTATGGCACTCTATCATCCCCATATTACTCACAAAAGTCCTAAACTTAGCATAACTATCCTCCCTTCTCGTGACACACCCATTTTTGTCCTCATTACAACAAAACTAGCAAAAATATTAAAATATATAATATGTTTATAATATAAATAATAAATTAATTCAGTTACTCAAATTATTTCAATTAACCGAAAAATAACCAAATTATTTCGAGTAACTGTAGTTTATATTTGCACATAAAAAAATTGCACTGGAAAACAAGATGTCACATTAGTGACTATTGAACTGCACGATAATGTCAAATTTAGTCTATAGAATATTTTTTTTTTGGAACGATATAGATATTATATGAAAGTGCAGAAATGTGCAAAAGTACAATCACTGGCTGAACACAAATTGCCAACAACTGAATACAACCAGCCAACAGCTTAATAAAATGGGAGGACAGGTCACAGGACCGCCTAGAACCGACCCCAACAGAGTAATCTATAAACAAAAAAAAAGGACACTAAAAAAACACGACCCCAATAGGGTAATGCCCGAGTGTACGATCCCAACAAGATAATAAGGTCACACTCGGGCTAACCGAGACAAACGACCCAAACCTAAAACACAATAACAAACACAAACACAGATACATACGACACAAAACAAGAACAACAAAATTAACTAAAAATAATAAACATAACCCTTTCTCAACAAACGAACATGCACAACCAGCAGTAAACGATCGACACAAGAAAGATTCCAAGCCCGAGAAACCACTACCGAAACTGTATAAATGTCTGTACAGTAGCCAAAATCGAGCCCCGAACCAATCCTCGAATCGACCCGTCACCAACCGAGAGAAAAAACGACCAGCCTCCACACCAGCCCCGCCCGAACCCGTCTAACACCACTAGCCGAGCTCGATAGAACCAGGTCCCCCGCCGCCTAACACCATTAGCCGAATAGAAGAATGTGATGGTGACTCGGTTCCTCAACCCCAACCACCACAACAGAAAATGCCACAGCAACTGGAGTCCCACCCTACCCGATGACTCACGCTCTGCTCGTCACCATCACAGACCTCCGACGACCAGAGGCCCAGGCCCCACCAGAAGAGGTGAAACCCTTTCGGAAAGATCAGAGTTCGAAAATCACTAACAAAGGGAAAAATGAGGGGCTTACCGTCACAAATCGGAGCTCCACCGGTGACTGAGGAGAAGACCCCAATCGCAGGCCAAACGCCGACCTCGAGGGATGCCACCACCATCCGGAATGCCAGCAGTAACCGCGGACCAGACCTCCATTCGTGGACCATCTACAACAGCGACAGAGGCGCTCTTCGTCAGGGGAGGGCCGAGCGGTTACGGACGACCCCTAGCCGTGGCTTCGCCGTTGCCGAGGAAGGCGATTCAATCGGAAAATTGAGGAAGCTGGGAAGGGATTTTGAGGGTCAGGTTTTTCGTCGCCGCCAGAGAGAGCAATTGTTTTAATGCTTGTATTTTTCACAGTCTATAGAACTCTATAATTTATAAAAAGTATATACAAATTATTATTTTCTATATATGTTTATACTTATATAATTAAGATAATAAATAAATATATTATATAAGAATAATATCAGTAATAAAAAATAAATATGAAAATAATAAATATTTTTTTTTATAATACAAATAATAAATTATTTATCCACTAAATCCAGTTTTCAAAAAGCACATAATCTATATGTGATCATATAGAAAATTGCACTTTGTATATCAACACCATGCACTTTATAAAACAACACACTTCATTATACAAAATGATACGTCACAATATTATCACCACACTCCACAACTAACGTCAATAGATCCTGACAAAATACCATACAACATAAATATAAGAAACTGATATACATAATTCGTTAACACCAATCACATCATTTATCCACACAAAACACAAGCATGCTAACGTACCAACATTACCGTACAATAGTTCACTTTATACATAATCACATTTCACTTTATAATACAACACATAGCACTTTACATAACAGCACGTTGCACAATATCACGACTATCAGATTGCACAAAATAGACCGAGACAAACCAAAGTCAAATTTTGTCAACAAAAAATAGTATATAAATAGTAAATAAAATTATTAGAATACTAAATATAATTGTAATAAACAAAAAAATTGATTCGATTATTTAATTATTCGGTAAACCGAACCGAATAAAAAAAATTAATTATGTTCATTTTCAATTGAATTATCAAATTGCACTATAGTGTTAAACAAATTGCATGTTAATTACTATCGGATTGAACTATAGAGACCGGTACTTGCCGAAATAAAATCTTCGGTTCTAAAATTTACATTTCGGTTCACTATTTGTTTTCTACTTTTAAAATCTCAGTTCTTTTAAAATAACATACTACCTCATATTTTTTTTAAATGTCATTTTGGCTTTATCAACAATTATATAAATAAATGACGTTTTATATCTTTTGTACATATTTTTTAATTATTACCCTCATCTAGCTAATAAATACACTACGTCTTTTCATATTCACTCTTCATCTTTTCTCAAAACATCCATCTCCATCCTCATTAATGAGGGTTATTATTGGAAAAAAATATTAATTACTGTGCAACTTCTCAAAACAACACTTAATAAAAATAGGAGGTAGTATAATATTAAATAAAAAATACTAAAGAATAAACAAGGTTTTAAAATAAATAATGTAATTTATTTTGGTTTTTTTGATTATTTATATTAACCAACAAATTAAACTGATTATGTCACTACAAGAAATTTGCCAAAATATGACGAAATTCATGTGACGAAAAAAAAATCGTCACCATATGTTGCCTTATGATGATGAATTTTAAAAGGCGTCATTACATCATTTCATACGACGACGACCACTACATTCGTCATCTTAGAATTTATTTTTCGTAACATAATCGTACTATTCATGACAATACATCTCAATTCGTCACCTATACATCTAAATGCTAATTGCTTTTTTACCCCCATGTGATGTCTTTATCTACTTCTATGGCCTAAATGAAAGTTGTAGGTGCATGTCTTAGGTTTAATTTGAGATTTGAATCAAGTCATTTGATGGTCTGTAACATGAGTTAGAGCCAATTTTCTGAAGTGCTGTTTGTATCTTGTTTTAGTTTCTGGCAGATTTTATAACTCGCATGTTTTGTGCTTAACTCATTGATAACATCATTATTTATCAATATAGTCTTCAACAAAGTTGAAGATAATTATGTTAGCTGCATTTTGATTTTTGAATCTCTTTAAAAGCATGTTTGTAGCTCTAGTTATTTAGTAAATACTGAAGTCTGGTCGGTGGCATGCTCTCAATTTTTTACTGCTACTCTATTTTGGATGTTTGCTGAATTATCACGTGCTAAATGGATTTATTTATTTTCGGTGTCTTCATAAGAATTGTAGATGCATGTCTTAGGGTCCTAATGCTTTGAATCATGTTCATTTGAATTATGTGTTGATACTAAGGTTGATTTCAAAAACGCTGTCCGGGTTAGGTTTTGAAAAACTTACGTGGTAATTTCTGAAATGGGATTTTCTTGATTAAATGCATGTTTAAATGCTTATGTGAGCTTAGTTTGATTAAGTGATTGATGATTAGTTGGTCATATGTTGAATAGTCATTTACAGAACGATTTTAATATATGTCGGTGTTTGACGAGCCGAGCTTGCTGCCTACACTTGTTTTGTGTTATCTCTTGCTTTCGACCAGGTGGGTACATTTACATTGTATATATATTTATCGCACTTGTTATTTCGTATAAATGTTCATCTCGACATCTGTTTTATGCGTGAGAACCCTAGTCTAAGTGTCTCATCGATAGTGCCATTGATGAATGCATAATCAGTGAGAGGTCACCTGCCCGTTGCATCCGGGAGAGATGCCCCGTACCATTGTATCAGGGGGAAAAACAACTCTATAGTCTCCTGGAAAGGATCCTATGCCCGTTGTATCCGTGGTGAGAATGTTTCTGGTTACTCCTTGCCGATGTCTGATCGGAAGGTTGTTGTATATACATAGGAGGTTTGCAATAGTGCCTTGTAGGGATTTAGAGCTTGGATTTTATGCATACTTTATTTATGATTTTGAATCTTTATGCGAGATATACTGTGTGGTAATGGTGAGAATGATGGTTTTGCTCACCCCCATTGTTGTTCCTCTTTGTCTCCTCTTCCTTTCTTTAGGTTGAGCATGACTGGCGGCGGCGACAAGAAGACGATCGAGTGGTGGTCTTTCGATGTTGCTTATTTAGTGTCATTTGCTTCCGCCTATGATTGTTCTTATTGATTCACTTGTTTTATTTTGGATTATTATGCTTCCGTTTTAGATATCTTGAACATGTTGGATGAACCGTTGGATCATGTTAAACTATTTTGGTTTGTTCGAGACTTATGAATAAATTTGGTTTGATAATTGATAGTTTATGCATGTGCAGGTTCTATATGTTTGTACGTATTTGTTTATCTGTTGTTGGTAGTTAAGTAGCGCCCGTTGATAATCAATCTTTTAAAATGGGGATTTTGCAAAAAATTAACTCTGATTTTTATCAATAATTTTGGTAAATTCTTTAAAATAAAATGGGGCGTTACAGTATGGTATCATAGCTAGTCTGCGTTTCTGTAGAGTATCTCTAGTGTTAGTGTGTTTAATGACCACTTGACCACTCGCTTTCGTCTCGCTGCGCCAGCTCGAGGTATGTGTTTGGTGTCCCGTTAAGATTGTTTTTATTGATGTATATGGGGCTTAGGATCTTATCCTTCATTTTCATTTAATTGGGTGAACTCTAGTCGCAGTTGAGATTAGTTATGACTCTAGTAATTTTCTCTCGATAAGTTTCGAGTTAGCACTTCGAGCGAGCTATCTCAATCATAGTTGAGATTTGCGTATATGCACCATAGCTCTTCAGGTGACCAACGTCAGGATGCCTTATTGAGATTAGACAACCGAGAAATTTCGAATGTGCGGGATCATTCGAACATCTGGGGTAGCTGATAAGTTGACCGGAGAAGCAGTGGTAGAATCTAATCATTGGAGTGTGATGATTGGGATTTAAATCTTCACACGAGTATTCAAGCGATGCCGAAGAGTCCTGTTGATCGATGGAGTATTTCTTACGTGACTCTCGAGGATGGAAAAACCTCGAGGAAAGCAATGGCTACCTTTTATTGCATGGGCGATGAACATTAGTAGCAATGACTGACGAATCTGACGAAATGAATCCGTAAAGCTCAAGGAGATCGTGCCATTTCATTTCAAGTGCGAATGAAGTGAAATCATCACCGAGGAATACTTTCTTTGGAGCTGCCGTGATTGCATGTAGTGGATAACTGGCCGAGAAATCGAGATCATGTGTTGGCTGTTAACTTTCCATTTCTGTGTGTTATCTTTTAATCTGTTGTGCAATTTTTGTGTGAGAAATTAACTTTGTTTAGAGGCTTTGTGTACGAATAAGGATAACCAAGTTGTTTTTTGCTAAACCTCATTTGTTGCAAAGTTGGTGTTTTTGTTTGCTATAACTACGAGTCAGGGTACTCAAAAATACGAACGTCGTTGCAATCCTCTATAGTATCGTAACCTGGAGGCCAATGATGGTCATTTATCTTGTTGTGATTAAATCGTATGTCGCATCGGAAATAGTTTTCCCTGAACGAGAGTCGTCGACTAATACACGGAAGGTGTCTTACCTTAAAGGATTATGAAGGATCTTTTCAGAAGGGTAGTCGAACCTGAATCATCAACATTGTGAAGTGTAGAGCCACCTGTATTCTCGAACTTACGTTTCTTTGTAAAATTTGACAAGTTTTCGTTCTTTTATTTCTTTTTGGCCTTCGAGAGAAATCTTTCACTTCCGTGGACTTTTGCGAAACCTTTAAAAGCCCCTGTCTTTGTTTTCCTTGTTCGCTTGGAGTTTCGAGATCAAGTTTTGCGATCTGACGTACCAATTAAGACAAGTGTTTCCAACTTTCTGCTTGTCTTATATCATTCTTTCAGTTGTTTTTGGGTATTCCACTCATCCGAACCAATTAATTTTTATCATTATCAAGGACGAGTTGGACCATTTATGAGTCGCACCAATCATCTAGGTGCACCTAGGAGTAGCCCGGAGGATCAGCAAAGAAGGCCACCAGACGAGCAAAATGAGTTACAACCAACCTGAGCACCAGAGGATCCGATCTGTTTCATGGCAATGAATGTTGCACATCGACAACCGTAAACCTAACCGATGGATGAGGAAGGATGATCAATTACTATCACGAGGTGAAGACCTGTTTAATCAACTGAAGGCAACTACAAAATCATTGAAAACCGATTCAAGGCTGATGTACCATCAGCCGGAGATCAAGGAGTCGACGCATCAAAATGGACTCTAGGACCCGATGGGAATATCTACAGTCGAATAGTGATTCTTTTTTGTTTTAAGTAACGCAATAGCGACTACAACGGAATGTCTGGTTGTAATTCTGCAGCGACATCATAGTTTATCTCTAAGAATGCCGATACGTAGAGGAAATACCCGAAGACGTGATCAAGGTCATTTCGATGAAAGAAGCTGAAGTTTGATACTCGTATACCAAGTATCTAGAGTTGCATATAAATTGATTAAAACAGATCTAAGCGAAGATTCAAACAAACACGAAAGCAGATTCACTTGGAATTGAACCTTCAGGAGAGCGTCCCACTCTCCCTTCAGATCTCTTTCATTAATGTGAATATCACCAACACTCTCCAAGGGTTTACAGTATAGACTCCTTCTACACAACTTGAACAGTGATTCACACAACTACTTATCTTACCACAACACCCTTGTGGATTTTGTAGTTCAAATCCCTCAAACTATTTCAGAATGAACCTCCGAACACTCTGTTACAGACTCACAACACAATGTATATATAAAATCACTTCACTCAATAAACAAGGAATACTCAAAACAAAAATAATAATCTGAGATGCGAAAGCCACCCTCTACATGCGTATAGTTCTCCTTTTATCCTCGAGCATCAATTGGTAAGTCTCTCATTTTCTTTGCGTCCCAGTTATTATCACATAAGGAAAGTCTCTTCTATTTAAGGCCGCAATCTTTTCTATTGCGTTTTAAGGAAGGTGAATCCCGAGTTTATCCCAATGGACCTGCCATAATAAATACACTTATTAATAATCAATAATAATTAATAAAAAAGAGTTATTAATCAAACTAAAAACAACTTCCCTTAAATATTTTTCCAAATATTCTAAAGTCTGCGAACGCCAGAAGGTTCATCGATTTACTGCCAATCTTTAGAACTTACAATCTCCCCATTTGGCAGATATATCGAAAACCACTTCCTTGAACCTGCACGAATTAAACACATATCTTGCACTATAGATATTTACCCAAAGAGAACTTGTCACATCACATAAGTGTTGTTCATGAGAACAACTCAAATACCTGAATAAGAATGAAATAGTTCACAGGCTAGCAATACGGAAAATGTTCATCACAAGCAAGAAGGAAAGAGAACGGAAAGGAAAGAGTTCAATACAACCACACACAAATCAATTAGTTTTTAACAAAACACATATGAATGTCCAACTGACAGATCTATGCAGACTCTTCTTCTTCAGATTCCTCCCCCGAACCTTCTTCAGTACCATCCTCAGATTCTTCTTCAGAAGCCTCCTCATCTTCTTCATTTTCAACATCAGAGTCTGCTTCTTCCTCATCTTCTTCGTCAGAACCTTCCTCCTCTTCCACAACCTTCTTCTTTCCCTTTCCCTTGGTAGCAACAACCTTTTCTTTGCCTTTTCGGTCACATTAGCAACAACCTTTGCTTTCTTTGGCTTCTCTCCCTCAGCAGCAGTCTTTTGCTTCGGCTTTTCCCTCTTAGCTAGTACCATATTCTTTTCAACAACAGTGGCCTTCTTCTTTATTTCTCCCTTTTTCGATTTAGATACCAAAGGGGCCTGTGTCTTCAACGCACCTAGCACCTCCTTGTAGTACCTTCTTTGATCAGCTAACTTCTTTTCAAGTCCAGAGAGGACCGCCACTTGTTGGTTCAAGAATCCGCGAAGTTGAGAAGGCACTTCAGAGGCCTTAACAAGGGAGGTGCAATTTTAACACCAGCTAGAGCAAGAGGTTTGAGAGTAGGAGAGTAGTTATCACCAATACGAGGGTCCGTCTTCACACCTTGAAGAGAGTCGCACAAATAGTAGATGAATAGAGTAACAATTTGTGTGGCTTAGCGATTTCCGCAAACACCACCACAACATAAAAAATGACAGAACCAAGATCAAAAAGAGTTCCATTCAGAATATGGTAGATCACACGAGCTTGTGTAGGAGTCACAAACTGTTTGTGAGTGGTAGGTGTCCAGTTCGACACCCCTATCTTCTGTAAAGCATTTGCGGGCGAAGTTAAACTCTTCACAAACAGTCCTGGAGCAAGCCATTTTTTGAGTTGCCCACCAATCAGGGTGTGAGCAACTTCATAAAGATCATCATTCAATGGAGCGAGTGATGAACTTTCAACCATTCCAAGCACAGAGTTAATGACACACGGAGAAAACAGAATGATACTATTTCGAACAAAGACTCTTTGAAACTTCATAGAACTAGGGTCAGACACAGACGTAGTCAAGTTCGAATAAAATTTAGCAACAAGTTGAGGGCAGTATTTACCAACAGATGTTCAGAAACTTCAAGACCCACTTTTTTCAACAGTTCGAGCTGGCCAAGTTGTTCAAAGTGCTCACTAACAATCGTTCTCTCAGGACGAAATTTCATTTGAGAAAATATACCAGAAAAACGAGTTTCAGACACAGGAGTGTAATATTGACGGGAGAAAGCGTTACCAATAGAAAGAGGACTATCCGGACCGTTGCCGTCAGCATCATCGATGGTCTTGTTTTCAACAACAGGGGAACTTTCCTTGTCATCAACAACCTTGTTGTCTGAGTTTTCAGGTTCAACATCATAATTATCAATTTCTTTCGCTGTAGAGTTATTATCAGAACCTCGAGAGGATTCTCCACTAAACTTGGAGACAGAAGCAACAACAGTTGGAGGTGTAGGAACATTAGAGGCCTTTTTTGCCTTTTTTTTGTTATCCTCCAGAAGGTGCTGATACCTTCTTGCGTTTCTTCGGACATTTCGCGACAGAAGGAGATCCTTTGCCACCTTTCTCGCTGGTTCCGCCAACATCGGGTTGAACATCTTTGGTTGTGGACTTCTTAGGGCTTGGTGAAACCCTAGGTGCGACTTGTTCAGAGGGTTGAACTTTATCGGTTGCCATATCAGAAGCAGTAGGGTTTGGTGGAGTTTCAGTGCTTTGGCTTTGACGAGTTGAACGCCGATAGGGTGGAAGAAGATTTTTCTTCGGCTTCTCGGTTCCATGTTTGGATTTAGGCATGGTTGCGAGATAGAGAGAGACTTCACAAAAAAGGAAGGTTAGATAATTTTGGAGAGGAGAGAAAAGTTTGGAGATCCGATTGATATGAGAGAGAATCATAAAGGTGATATGATAGATATAGGAAACTGAAATTGCAGTTACCGAGGTAGGTTACAAGATGGTTCGGCTCAAGGGATTTGAAATTCAAAACTTGTTCAACACTTAATGCAAAAATTAAACCGTTCCCACCAAAACTGAAAAAATTAGTTACCAAATTTTCTCGACACGGCTACCATATATGGGATATAAAGTTTCAGATGAAAATATGGTCAGAATAATGTACCAAAAAAAGTTAAGCACTTATTAGAAACTGAATCAATCACACGGGAAACTTGATACACATGCCTAAATAAGATATTTATCACGCAATATCCAAGCAACTTCCAATCATCCAATATTGAGAGATTCACTAATCGAATAATTTATAAATCTTTCCAAGACAATTCGAAAAGAGCTCGACACTAAAAAAAATGAGGAGAACCAGATTCTCTTTACGTACAATTCAGCCCTTATTACTCCAACTTTTATATAACACGAAATTAATATAAGTTCATTCATCACGTTCTCTTATCAAAAAACGAAATTTTCGTTTGCAATTAAGCCCCAATACTTATGATGAACTTACTTCGTTCTATGAACTTCCACACCAATTGACTTACTAACACCAACTATATGCCAATGTCAAGTCCATTACTTGAGGTGTGAATCATCCCGCAAAAAGTTTTTATTTAGAAAATGCTGAGATTATATGATGATGGCCAAGCTTATTTCAACAACGAACTTTCATTCATAGGAATGATTACCTGTAGCTATCGCTCCTCGATTATAATTAAGCACGTAACTTGTTTCATAGGTGATCAAGTAAACACCTCATGTGATAGTTGCCCGATGCTTACTTTCACGAGAACAGCTCTTACAAGTAAATTTAAATGGTCATTATGATGAGCTCTCCCAAAACTGACCAGTTATCCATGGATCACCAATCAACAAATCCAACAATAAATGATTCAAGGAAGTTTATAGGGATGAACCTACATACTACAATGCCTAAATGTAGAGGGAATCCTGCATGAGACTCTAATTTATATATATACATATAT
>CACSLK010027751.1:682110-693162 GCA_902706635.1 Striga hermonthica | reverse complement strand
AAAAAAAAAACAGACCTATAATTTTCATGTTGATCACTCAGGCAAAAAAAAAAAAAATATAATAATAACTTTAAAACCGAGTTTAAGCATAAAGCACTTAGGTCAAGAAATCTGCCAACATAACTATTTGTCAAATTACAACACTCCACTAAAACAACAATATCTCAAGTTATAACACTCTAAATCAAACAAGCTCAAAACCTACAGAAACTACACTAGAAAAGCTACAAGTTTCAAGAAGAGCATTTTTAAGAATAATCACGTTAAAGGTCCCATTTCAGAACATACATTTTAGTCATATACGCTGCCACTATTTCAAAATTTCTGGACATTGATCCAACTTTGAAAAATCATATAAAATCAACTAAAACTCCAAATTGCAAGATTTTAACTTCCAGTGAAAGATTATAACATGTACTACAAGTTTCATGATGATTACATTTTTATATTGCCACCATAGGCTCATCAAAAATAGCCCAACATCTTAACCACCAAATCTGCCCGGATTTTACAAAAACTGCATGCATGTTCAACTTTCAAAATTCATAATAAATTCCAATCAACTCCAAATTTCGAAATTCCAACTCTCACTAAACCCTAACTCAAAATACTATAATTATCATGATAAACACCTGTCCAAGAAACAGCTTCTTGGTTATGAAAAACTAAGCACAACCAGCGACTAAAACATGGAGTTTCCAATTAAATGCAATCCAAATCATACACTCATGAACCGAGCATCAACAAGTCACCTATAATCACAACATATATCTCAAATACGCACATAAAAGATATACGGAGGTCAGTACTAACATGATTTTAACACAAATTCACATAAACTCATATGATCACCACATAACACGTTTTAAAGAATCACAGTCGTGCAATAATCGTCAAGTTCAATTATATAAGCATGCTTTTCATAACATCAATTTTTAACATCTCGAGTCATATAGAGCCACAACATCATGCTTACTACAAATTCTTACCTTTTACAACTGCATGCCTCGTAGCCAACGCACAGGATATTCACGCGAATCAAAGCAATCCACTCGTCCTATAGACGACGTCTTCGTCTTTCATCCATGCATCGGTCTTCAGGACTTATGCTCGATCTAACGTACGAGGATTATCAACCATCGTCCCTCTTGAGGCTTAGCCACTCTCAAGAGTTACGACAGTGATACGCATTAGATTCTCCTAAACTATGGGGGTCGATTAGTAACCAATTTGCGGCATCTAAACGACACTCCCGGTCCTCGACGACTGAGGTTTTAATTCCCCGAGTGATCTCATACACTATAGATTCACTCGGTACTTAACCTTTCTCTTTCGAGATGGGTCACGAATGGTCCTACTCTAAGGACACTGAACGAATCTTATTGCGAGAAAATACTATAAACATCACTTATCTCAATAATAATATACTGAAACTCACAACTAGGAATCTCCAGGGTCTGAACTTAACTCTATATTACTAGAGTTCAATGTCAAACACTAGAGTTCGCATAACCTGAGGTGGATAGATTTTCGAAGCCCAAAACAACATATATATCACTTCATAAGTAGTCTCATTGCTACTCATGCAAAACCTCACATGTAGTTTCATTGCTACTCATGCAAAACATCACAAGTAGTTTCATTGCTACTCGTGCAGAGTCATAATTCACATTATAAGTATTTTCATTGATACTTACATAAAACATACCTTAAGCAGTGCGGCATGACGAAGACGAGTGGTCAATACACAATGTCTAAACACATAACCACATGTAAACAAGTCTACAAAAACCACAGACTGGCTCTGATACCAAACTGTAACAACCCACTTTGATTTTAAAGAAATTCCGGACTTTCCAAAAATCAGTAAATAATTTTTGAATTTGTTTTCAAAAACATGGGCGTTATTCAAACATTTAACATCAACCAAGACATATCTGGTTGTTCACATGGTTTTTATTAACCTGACTTTCAACATAAGTTATTCAGCTCATAAACGAAGGCATGAAATAACCAAACACATGATAACCAATTCACATTAGGTTCATCAAAACATCCCAAAAATTCAACATACTCAAACATGAGTTTTCAAAATAGTTTTCATGTCTTAACACAAAACAAGGTTCCACACTAAAACATTTATTCATATGCGGAAGCATAAATAATCATAAGACCGACCCACTCGTCTTCCCTCGTCACCCGGCACCTGCTTAACCTGCATCCGTGAAGAGCAGGTGGGAGTGAGCACAAAATGAACGTAGTGTTAACTACTATGCACATATATAAACATGTCAAAATGGTATGGTCGCAGCATGAATATAAGATAATCAATCATGTCTCATCTCCTATCAAATGACAACAAATCACATTAATCATGTGCACATCTATCGCTAGCCGCAGAACGGGGATTCTTTACCCGAAGGCGGGAGTACATGCCACGCTACAGACACGACCTTCTATATGGGCTTAAGTACCTCGCAAGGGCACGACCATATCAAGACTTAAGGAGACTTGCCTCACAAGGGCAACCGTATTACATCGACGGGGACAACCATACAGACGGTCGTAACAGCTCACATCGATAGGCTACATATTTCACATTCATACATAGATCATACCGACTCAACATAAACGAAACACATATACGGCATAGAAATTTTATAAGTAAACCCACCTGGATACCAAGATATAGCCAAACACAGGATTGAAGGAATAATGACATAAGTTCAGCTCGATGAACCTACAACAATTATAATAGCCTATCAACTGACTATCCAATACAAGACAACGCACAAAGCACATATACTTAGCCGAAATCATATCGACTAAGTGACTCGTGGATTCCTTGACCGAGTTAAGTACAATGGAGTGACTACTAGACCTGAACAAAACTCATATACCTCAGGTAGTACACATAAATCATGCCAACAATAATAAAATCTAACCCAAACCTAGACAACGGATAACCGAGCATTAAGACTCCAAAATAAACAAAATTCAGAATCTGGAGTTAGACTCAACCAATCAACCTGAAACATTACCACATAGCAAGGCATACGAAAAAACACATAATCTCACCAAGTTTCAGCCCTAAATTCATCCGAAAACATTTTTAAATAATTTAAGCAAAAACAGCGCCAAAATCCGACGTTAATAGTTCATATAGCTAAACTTCGAATGTTTATCTACAATTTTTACACAACACAGAATAACACAAAATAACATACTCCTCAAAGTTTCAGCTAAAAAATCAAACTGTACGATTTCTAATGAATTTTATAAAATTCTGACCAGAAACCGATTTAATTAATTAAAATAGCTACAGATGGAGTTTCGACTTGAAAATTTTACACGGCTTACAAAATCATCACAGGACATCATATATAAAATATCACGGTATTCGGGAAATCACACGATTTATCATGAATTAATTACAATTAAGAAGCATGCTCGGTTTAGAAAAATCATAACTCATGATATACATATCGAAACGACCTCAAACTAAAACCAATAAATCAAGGACAACTCCAAGTACCTATAACTCAAGGATTTCCATGAAGAAATACCACTCGAGACTCAGTTCAATAACGACCAAAGTGACGGCAATCACTTTGATATCCAAAACCCATATAAATTATCATAATTCATACAAACACATATCCAAGGCACGTAATTAACTTGTAATTCACACGTTCAGCACATAATATAACACAATATCACAATAAGCGAAATCAAAATGAGACGGGATTCGAGCCCAGGTACCGTTCTCATAAAAAACTCGGAGAAACAGGACTTAGGACACGACCGAGGTTGCCGGGCTTGACGGATTTTCGCGTCTTGTTGGGAAAGGAGGTGCATCAGCGACTAGTTCTTGTTGGAAACGGCTCGCGGTGGCCTGAACAGGTGAAATGAGCAGGACGCCGAATGCGAACCGAGATGCGAGCAGCGGCTCGAGATGTCAACGTGCGAACAGCGGCGATGAACGGGGCCTGGAACTTGCCGGAGCTTGCGGACAGCGGAACTCGCCGGGTGACGATCGTGGTGCGGGACAAAGAAAAGGAACTCGCCGAGCTGTGATCGGAGGACACGGACCCGCTGTGATGAACGACGGCAGAACCTCGCCAGGGCTCGCGGATGAAGGCCTGCGCGTGGAGATGGAGCGGCGGTGGTCGCTCGCCGGAGTTGCTGGCTCAGAATGGAGAGGTCGTCGGCTTCAGCGGCGGCGTCTCACGAGCAGGAACAGCGACGATGGTGATGGCGGTCGGAGTTGCAGGTGCGGGCGACAATAGAGGACCAGATTTCTGTGATGGCCGGTGACTTAGCGAGAGAGAGATGATGTTTTCTGTTGCTGTCGAACGCGAGGAAGGCGAGAGATTTATTTCTCTGTTCGAAAGAAAAAAAATCGCGCGAGAGAGAGAGAAGAGGAGATTAGGGTAGCGGCGTCGATTTACGGGAGGGAGATGAGGAAGCGATTTCAGATTTCTTGGGAAGGAGTAAAACGCGTGCAAAAGAGAGAGAGAGAAGAGGAGATTTATGAAATTAATCTTGGAAAATTATATACCATAAGATGGTGATTAATTGGCATTAAAGAGGCTAACACACAATTACATTTTGCTAGGTCATGGCAAACTTGCCAAGCAAGAAAAAGAAGGAAGGGGCCGGAGCGGTGCGGGTTCGAGCTCACGGTTTTCGGTTCAACATTCGCGAAATGAAACGTTCGGTTCGATCGCGATGACAAAATAAATTAAAACGAATAACATATGTATTATAAATATATATATATATATATATATATAGATCACTCACATTGATATTTAATATATATTTATTAGCAATATAGAAATTAATCAATTAACAAAAAACAATAATAAATATAATAAATAATTCTAAAATAATTCTCCAATAAACGGGGCATTACACACACACATATATATATATATATACACACACAAATTCAACTGACACTCATGCATAGATATTATATAACAGACATTCCTAAGGATTTCTTTAGTGATAGAAAACGTTTCACGTCAAGTGCTTTTGTAAAAATGTCAGCAAGCTGATCGTCTGTAGTTATATGATCCAACACAATAGTTCCATCTTCTACCAAATTACGAATAAAGTGATAGCGAATGTCAATATTTTGGTACGTGAATGTTGGATAAGATTTTTAAAAATATTTATGGCACTAGTGTTGTCACAGAAACGTTGAACCGAATGAACGTTCATACCATACTCAGACACAATTTGCTTCATCCATACCATATGTGAACAACATCTTCCAGCCGGGATGTATTCGGCTTCAGCCGTAGAGAGTGAGATGCAGTTTTGCTTCTTACAAAACCAGGAGACCAGATTTGCTCCTATATAGAAACATCCTCCCGACGTGCTTTTCCTATCATCAAGATTTCCAGCCTGGTCAGCATCGTAATAACCTGCAAGATGTAGGTTCAGTAGAATAGAATAACCCGTAATCCGATGTACCTCCCACGTATTTGATGATATGCTTGACTGCCTTCATGTGGGATGCTTTGGGAGCGGACTGATACCTGGCACAAAGACCGACACTAAAGCAAATCTCAGGTCTACTGGCAGTAAGGTATAGAAGGCTACCAATCATGCTTCTGTAAAGAGTTTGGTCAACTGATGTATCATCCTTAGATACTTTTACATGCGTACCCATGGGAGTTTGAGGATTTTTAGAATGTTCTAAACCAATGTTCTTGACAAGGTTCCTAGCATATTTACTTTGATGCAAAAAGATACCATCTTTATCTTGTTTTACTTTGAGCCCGAGGAAGTATGAAAGTTCACCTACCAGACTCATCTCAAATTCAGAAGACATAAGTTTGACGAAATGATTGACCAGCTTCTTGGATGTTGATACAAAGATGATGTCGTCCACATAGATTTGAACCGCCAACAGGTCTTCATCTGTCCGAAGAGCAAAGAACGTCTGATCTACTCCCCCTCTTTTGAATCCTTTTTCCAGAAGGTACATGGTAAGACGCTCATACCACGCATGAGACGCTTGCTTCAGACCGTACAGGGCTTTCTTGAGTCGGTAAACGTGATTTGGACTTTTGGGATCCTTGAACCCTTCAGGCTGTTTCACGTATGCTTCTTCATGCAAGATGCCGTTTAGAAAAGCTGACTTCACATCCATCTGGTATACAATAAACTTCATTTGACAAGCAATTGACAAGAATATACGTACCGAATCAAGTCTAGCAACTGAAGCAAAGGTTTCATCGAAGTCAATTCCTTGAATATGGGTATAGCCCTGAGCACCCAATCTTGTTCTTGAAAATCCACTTGGTTCTGATGACATTTCCAGGCGGAGGTTGAGGCACAAGCTGCCAAGCGTCATTTCTAGAGAACTGCTCCAGTTCTTCTTGCAGTGCCAAAATCCAACACTCATCTTTCAAGGCTTCTTTAGCATTCTTTCGTTCAATCAAATAAGTGTAGCATGCAAAGTGAGAAACCCCCATGAGTTCTTTGACTGAATTCCTTGAGTTCCTAGTTACTCTCTCATTGATATCACCTATGACCAGTTGTGATGGATGGTCTTTCTGGGCCCTTAAGGGAGGATCACGTTTAGGTTGTGCTGGACTTCTGAGTGTAGCAGGTACAACATACTAAGTTGGAGTTTCTTTTGACTTTTCAGCCCCAACTGAAGCTTCAGGAGTCTCACTGTCTACAGAGTTGTTAAAATTTTGAGTACTCTGCATATTTTTAACACTTTCACAAGGATTAAAGGACACTGATGAACCAACATTGGTGGTTTTCTCTGTTGATGTCTAAAAATGACCAACAATGTGTTCGAACTGTACACTATGGTGTGTACTCTGTTCGGTCTGCACGAATAGTATTTGTGTTTGTGATTCGGTTTTATTTTACTGGTCCGAATGCTCGGTCTATCTGTGACTTATTGAATAATTAATGAGAGCATTTACTCATTGCATTAAATGATGTCCTCCCCTCCCTTTTATAGGAAGTTTAGGGACTTTACATTTCCCTCTTGGGGATTTTTACATTTCCTTTTGCAGGATATTTTTAGATATTAGTCATTCAACATTTAATGCTAATTGTACTTGGTAATCTTTTCCCAATATCTGAGAGTCGTCCGGATCGTGCCACGCGTCCTTATTTTTCCTTTGCCGTCGGATAAGAGATTTTCCTGTATCTCCACATTTAATGCGCGCAGTACGGCTGAATCTCGTAATGATTAAACAGATCTCACTTACTCTCTCCCATCCGTTCGGCAGCGGTACGATCCCGGGGGCATCCGGTTCCCTTTCTTTTCTTACTGCCATCCGTTCGGTCTGTACCACCAACAAAGGCCCCCTTATTCGGGCATCACGTTAGGTACCGTCTCCGGTCGTAATGCCCGGATCTGCATATTCCTGATGAACCGAACGTCTCCGCCTCCTTCTCTTCTTCCGACCGGTCGTCTACCAATCCCAACAGGCGCGTATCTTCAGTGATGGTTACCTTTTCCCAAAAGGCGCGTCCCCTTCTTCGACGGTTTCCAGAGTAACTTCTATTTCACACGTGTCGCCTTTTTATTGGGAGCCCCTGTATTTATGGTGTATGCGAATCGCTTCGTCTGACACGTTGTATCGTACCTCAATCATTGTGTCTCTTCATTCCCTTTTTGGACAGTATAAATATGTCTTCTCTCCTTTCGAAAAATCCCACACTATTCTCCTCATTCAAAATTACTCTGACTTCTCTCTATTCTTCGAACCGATCGACTCGTGCATCCATTCGACTTTCCTTTTCCTGTGGTCTAATTTCCGTTGGAAGGTAATTTTTTCTCTTCTTCTCCTTATTTTTCCTATCTGATAGTCAATATGAGTGCCGAGGCTTCGTCCACGTCCAAAAGTTACAACGAGGAGCAGTACGAGGAAGCCCTTCAAGGTGACACGACGGGAAGGATAAGACTCCCACTCCAAACAGAGAGTCCGGATGAGGATCACCGGATAGAACAAGCAGTCGTGTCCGTTCCAAGCGGATACTGGCGTCGTCCGTACCACGAATGGCCGTCAACGAGCGTTTTCGGACTGGCTCACATCCCCAGGACATGACAGACGATAAGGTGGTCAAGGTCCGAACCTCTATCCGGCTCCCTCGTGACATCAAGATGTTTGCGCCGTACAGTCGGGAACGGGTTCACTGTCCGCCACCCGGTTATATCGGCGTGTTCGAGCGTTCGGTCGCTTTCGGGGTCCGTTTCCCGCTCCCTCGTATCCTAACCGAATACCTAAGGGACTGGGGGGTCGGTTTTAGCCAGATTTCTCTGATCGCCTGGCTGAAAATCATTAGCCTGCTCGTATTGTTCAGTCAACAAGGTTGGGAGATGCCGACACCGGATGACATTCGCGCTCTGTTCCTGATGAAAGAAACGAGAAAGAAATCCGGACAGTTTTCTATATCCGTTCGAAATCCGAGAGTTAGGGATCTAATCACCAAAGTCCCGGAGACGATCAGCAAATTCAAATCTTCATGGTTTTGGGTCGGACGCGGCTGGCAGACACGGAAGTCTCCAGATGATCCAGGAGCTTCTGAATTTTTAACCGTTCCGACGAGATTCGTTGAAAAAATTTGTGAGTTTATGCTTTCTTTTTCTCGTTTGTCTCTCCTAATTTTTGGTTATTTCTTGTCTGACCTAACAGGTCAAGTTCGTTGTTTCAGCCAACCCTTCGCTCGTCCCTGAGTTGAGAGAGTCGTTCGTTCTCCAATTGACTGAGTTGCTGCAAAAGGGCGAAGACGAACGTGCTGGACCCAAATTGGTGGAGGATTCTAATCTGTTCGAGGTCGGACTCTGTACGGGCGACGTTGAGATTTCGTGCGTTCCCAATAAGTACCTTTATCCGTTTCCCCTTTCTTTAACCGTTCGGTCGGGTGGTCGTATTGTCCGGTTTTTTCTTACTGTTCGGCTTCTTGCAGCTTTTTATCCTTTGGGTAATTTGAAAGGTGTGGCCACCGACACGGGAGCGAAGAGGACTGCTGTGAAATCGAAGGGAAAACAAACAACTACTAGTTCCAAACCCGAATCGAAATTCAGAGAATCGACTGCTGAGATGGACCGTTTGGCGATGATTGAGAAGATGAGGGCCGCCCAGGCGTCAGCATTGAAGGATCCGTGTAATACCCCGTTTTATCGTGGATTAATTGGGAATAAATATTGATTATTGTTATTATTATTTTCCTTATTTATTATTATTATTATTATTATTATTAGTATTATTATTATTATTAAATGCCAAATTGCCATTATTTGTTGTTATTAGTAATATTACTATTTCTAATATTAATTGTCTAAATATTATTAATTGTCAAATTGTAATTATTTGTCTGATGCATATTTTTTTTTATTATTATTATTTTAAAATATGATGTGTTTAATTGTGTATTATTAATAAAATAATAAAATATGTTATATATATATTTTGGTCCGGTTTTATTTTATTAATCGTGCGATTTTAATCAGGCCCGAGTATACCTGCGTGAAACGAACCGTGCCATTGGATTTTATTTATTTTGACCCGTGAAGGTGTGACATAGCCATGTTGGGCCATATTTTAAATCTCAGCCCAAATCTAGTAGTATTTTCGGCCCATGAGCTTATTAACCGACCCATGCTCTTAATCTCGACCCTTAGTACATAAAACCTTATTTTTTTTAAGCCCTAAATCGATCAGAAGGTCAACTTCTTCGCGCAGACATCATCGCCTCTTCCAGACCCTCTCGCTCGTCACTCTCTCCTTCCCAATCTCTCACGCGAGCCTCCTTCCTTCGCTGTTATATCCGGTCAGCACCATCTTGATCGCACGCCGCCCTTCACCGTCGCGTCTTGGCCTCTTGCCGTCGCGAGACCATCGTCACCATCGTGAGCCCTCCCCATCGCGAGGTTACAGCAGGCTTCGCTGCCCAATCGCAAGAACTCCAGGTCCGCACAGAGGATGACTGGAGCTGAGGAAATCACGGTTGTGAGCACAACACATCTCCCGGCCTGACGTTGAATTGCCGTTTGAAGTCTGTCTATCGCCTCCCGTCAACCTCCTCTCGTCGCCCGTTGAGTTGCAGCAGCAGCAAAGGACGCCCTTCGAGCAGTCCACGCGGGCCATTTTCACCGATCACTACCCACAGCCGCTGCTGCACCTCCTTTCCCGGCGAGACGCGAGAATCCGTCGAGCCCGGCAACCCCGTTCGTGTCCTACGTCCCGTTTCTTCGAGTTTTTCCCGAGAACGGTACCTAGTCGGACCTCGTCTCGTTATATCGTATATATGGGTTGCATTTCGTGTTTATTAGATGCGTTTAGCATGTTCTATGAATTAATATATAAATGTCTATGATTTTATGTGTTCATAATTGGTTCATTATATATATTAATGTGTAGACGAACTCTTCGATTTTGATAAATCGGAAGAGACCTCGTCATTCGTGTTTAAGTTACTGTGGAATGGAACAATTTATCATCCTTGGTCTTATGGTGAAGACCTCGGGCGATTTTATCGTAAATCGAGTCTTAGAGAAATTATCGAACGTGTGTAGTGGCTGTTTTTATAATAAAATCATAATAAATTCTATGCTTCTCCGATTATCATTAAATTTTATATGTGATGACCTGTGTTAATTTTATAGCTCGTGTAAAAATTTCAAATTTTTCGGAGGTCTGTAGCTATTTTTAAAAATTATAGTGACTTCTGTTCAGATTCATGTTTAACTCGTAATAAATTGTGTAGTGCCCCAAAATTCATGATATTTTAATATGTTGTCAATCTTCCAGATTTAGTTGCTATGTAAAATTTTTAGAATTTTTGAATAAATATTGATAGGGTAAATAATTCATTTACGGTTTCTTCTGAATAGTGTTTTAATTTTTATAAATTGTTTAGTTGTTGGAAAATTTCGATTTTTGACTGAGATGCTTTTTTTATGTGTACTAGCATGTTGTAAAAATATTGGAATTTTTGGAGTTGGAATTGGTTCAGTTTTAATTAAAACTCGATAACTGCTGAATCTTTGTATGAATTTTCATAATT
>CACSLK010027751.1:667255-677958 GCA_902706635.1 Striga hermonthica | reverse complement strand
GAAAATTTTATACTGGTTTTTGAAAAATCCAGAATTTCTATAAAATCAAAGTGGGGTGTTACAATCCGACCCCTCAACAGGAGGTTGGTTATGAGGTTATCGAGTCTTCGGGTGAAGAGGACGAGCAACTGTTGCAGAGAGGTCGCGCGGTGAGCCGAAAACGGGTTGCTGAAGTTGACGAGGCTCGCAAGGCCAAGCGCCCGGTGCAATCGGGGACTGAAGAGCAAGGTTCGACGGCTGGCCCCATCACACCGGTTGTGCCAAGCGGTTTCTTTGAGGGGATGGACGCTCCCATTCATCAGGACGGGTCGAAGACTTATCTCCGGGTCGAGCCCACCCGAGCGGATCGCCTGAAGAAGGTATCCGACAGCTGGTTTGTTCGCTATAAGTCAGTTGCGCACCCCCTCCTGCCGAACGTCGGGAACTGGCCCCCGCACGTGACGGATGCCGCCCTGGCTCCCTTGATGAGTTGGGATCTCCCGGCCGAGCTGACTGCTCAAGCGCTCACTCCGACCGAACGGGTGGAATATGCGGCGGGGAGCTTGGGTCGTGCTTTGTGCATGCAGGCGGCGGCCTTGGCCGACTTCAAAAAGATGAGCAGCGAACTGGCGAGGATTACGGCCGACCATGCCGTTTGCAAGGACAGGATCCACTCTCTCCAGGACGACCTCAAAAAGTCTGAACTGCTGCAAATGAAGATTGTCGAACTTGAAGGTGAAATGAAGGTGGTTCGATTGGAGGAAGTGAGGCTGATTGAACAGGCAGACAGTGCCAAAAAGCAGCTGGCCGGGGCCGAAAAGGAGCTTGCCGCGGCGAAATTGAATGCTGAGGAGGCCGTCCGGAAACTTGCTGCGGCCGAACGGGAAAGGGACACAGCGCTGGCCGAACAGGAAAGACTCCGGTTGGAGGGAGCGGGACAATCCCATGGCTCGTATGAAGACGGCTTCGAGAGGGGCCGTTTGGCTGGGTTGCAAGAGTACAACAAGACGGACAAATTCTTGGCCGACATGGACTTGAACGCGGCGCTCAGACTGAACTGGGTTATCCATTCGATGAAGGACGGAGGGAAGACTTTGAAGGACCTCGAGGCTATTCGTGATATCAAATTCGAGCGGCTGGCTCTGCCCGAGGAGATGAAGATTTCGGCCGTGATTGCGGATGACGATGAAAAGACCTATGACAGCCGTCTGATGGACTCCGCCTTTTCCAAATCCGCCGCGGATACGACCTGGGCCGGTCCGAGCCACCCTCCCTACCGTCAAGGTGAAGGAACAGGCGAGAATGATGAGGATGCTGGGAACGAACAACCACCCCCCATTTGACTTTCGATCACTTTCTAGTTGCTATTTCTATTTTTTTTCCTTTAAGTATGTTTGCGTATGTTGCTTGCTGTTTCGAACAACTTATTTTAATTTGCATTTCCAAATGTTGGTGTGTTCCGAGCCCGGGGATGGTTTATTCCCTGTAGGGTTCGGGTATTTGTGTGATTTCCCTATGTATAGAAAATAAACTAAGTGTGGTATTTTATGTTTCCGTCGCTTAATATCTTCATGCCGCTTCAATCTTGATTGGACAACTTTAAGTGATCTGGTCGTTACCCTACTTGGGGTCTTTTGATTTTTGATCGGACGACCTTAAGTGGTCCAATACCAGGCAACCTTAAGTGATCCGGTTGTTACCCTACTTGGGGTCATTTTGATTTTTGATCGGACGACCTTAAGTGATACTATACCGGGCAACCTTAAGTGGTCCGGTTGTTACCCTACTTGGGGTCATTTTATTTTTGATCGGATGACCTTAAGTGGTCCGATACCGGGCAACCTTAAGTGGTCCGGTTGTTACCCTACTTGGGGTCATTTTGATTTTTGATCGGATGACCTTAAGTGGTCCGATACCGGGCAACCTTAAGTGGTCCGGTTGTTACCCTACTTGGGGTCATTTTGATTTTTGATCGGACAACCTTAAGTGGTCCGATACTGGGCAACCTTAAGTGGTCCGGTTGTTACCCTACTTGGGGTCATTTTGATTTTTGATCGAACGACCTTAAGTGATCCGATACCGGGCAACCTTAAGTGGTCCGGTTGTTACCCTACTTGGGGTCATTTTGATTTTTGATCGGACGACCTTAAGTGATCCGATACCGGGCAACCTTAAGTGGTCCGATTGTTACCCTACTTGGGGTCATTTTATTTTTTATCGGACGACCTTAAGTGATCCGATACCGGGCAACCTTAAGTGTTCCGGTTGTTACCCTACTTGGAGTCATTTTGATTTTTGATCGGACGACCTTAAGTGATCCGATACCGGGCAACCTTAAGTGGTCCGGTTGTTACCCTACTTGCGGTCATTTTATTTTTTATCGGACGAGAACACTCTTTATTGATAATACTTCTTCAAGTACATGGAATTCCAGGGATACATCAGCGGGGTTCTGTCTAAATACTTCAATCGGTAGGCCCCATTCTTAAGTACGGCGTCGACTTGATACGGTCCTTCCCATTTTGGTTTTAGGGGACCCGGATCCGGTCCCGTCACTCTCTTCAAAACTAGTTCTCCCGCTCCGCAGAGACGAGAATTGACTCTCGCGTTGAAGTGTCTTTCGGTCACCCGTTTGTATGCTGCGTTCTTTAGTTCAGCTTGCGCCCGTGCTTCTTCTATTAAATCCAGACCCGTTCGCAATCCCTCGCTATTCGCTTCCTCTTCGAAATTCTTTACTCGATACGTTTCAGACCCAATTTCGACTGGGACCATTGCCTCTGCCCCATATTCTAACGAGAACGGTGTTTCTCCCGTCGCCGATCTTGGTGTGGTCCGATATGACCACAAAACGTTCGGGAGCTCCTCCGGCCAGGCCCCTTTCGAGCTTTCCAGTCGTACCTTCAAACCTTGTTTAATAATTTTGTTGACCGCCTCAACTTGCCCATTTGACTGCGGATGGTAAGGGGTAGAGAAATGATGTCGAATCCCCAGCTCTTCACAAAACGTGCCGAATTTCTTTCCCTCAAACTGCCGTCCGTTATCGGTCACCACAGAATGAGGAATACCAAATCGGCAAACGATTGATTTCCACAAAAAGGCGACCATCTTCTGCTCGGTTATCGTGGCCAAAGGTTCGGCCTCCGCCCATTTAGTAAAGTAGTCGACTGCTACGACCGCGTATCTGACTCCTCCCTTGCCTATAGGTAAGGGTCCGATTAAGTCGATTCTCCACTTGGCAAACGGCCAGGGGCTGAAAACTGAGGTAAGCGGATGAGCCGGCTGCTTTAAGTTAGGGGCGAACGTTTGACACTTAACACACCTCCTGACTAGGTTGAACGTGTCCCTTTTCAGCGTGGGCCAGTAATACCCCTGTCGTAGTATTTTGTGTGCCAACGCTCGTCCCCCTGAATGGTTTCTGCATACGCCCTCGTGGACTTCTCTCATGACTCGTTCAGCTTCTTCGTCGTCCACACATTTGAGCAATGGATTCGAATAGCCCCTCTTGTATAACGTTCCTGCTATGATCGTGTATCTTGCTGCTCGGATCCTTAATGACCGAGCATCCTTGAGGTCTGCGGGGAGTTCTCCCTTCTCCAAGTACGATCGGATCGGATCCATCCATCCGGATGTTGTGGCACCGACCGATTCTTCAATCCTCATGATATGCTCGACCTGAACGGCCGGCCTCTCCTGATGGCGAGTGTAAACATATTCGATTTCGTCGGTTCCTCTGCTGGATGCCAACCGTGTGAGCGTGTCCGCCTGGGCATTCTCTGACCGGGGGACGTGTACGAGTTGAATGTTTGCTCGCGCTATCTTCTTTCGAGCTAGGTGTAAAATGGCACCAGGCGGGATTCCTTTGTCTCGAACTCCCCTGAGATTTGCTTTACTAACAACATTGAGTCAGAGTATGCTTTTAAATTCGTGATGTTCATCGAGTGGGCCAAGTCCAGGCCGGATAATAGTGCCTCATATTCTGACTCGTTATTGGTCGCGGAAAACAGGTACCGGACCGAATGGCAATATAGCTTTCTTTGGGGGCTGACGATCACGACTCCTCCCCCAGACCCTTCGGTTGTGGCCGATCCGTCTATATACATCTCCCAAGTTTCTGTAGTTTGGACTGGTTCGGCTCCCGTTGTGAACTCAGCTATGAAGTCGGACAATGCTTGTCCCTTTATCGTCGTCCGTGGTTTATATTGGAGATCGAACTGCCCAAGCTCTACGGCCCACTAGATCATTCGTCCCGACGTATCAGGCTTGTGGAGAATTTGTCGAATAGGATAGGCTGACAAGACGGTCACCCGGTGTTCAAGGAAATACGGCCTGAGTTTCCTCGAAGCCGTTACTAGGGCAAAGATTAACTTCTCGATCTGTGGGTAACGGACCTCAGCTTCATGTAATGCCTTGCTTGTGTAATAGATCGGATGTTGATTCAAATTCTCCTCCCGAACGAGTACGGCGCTTATCGCGGTCGGGGTAACTCCGAGATATAGATACAATATCTCTCCAGGGTTTGGCTTTTGGAGGACCGGGGGCCAAACGAGTGACTCCTTGATGTTTTCCAGCGCGTGTTGGCATTCGTCCGTCCATTCAAATTTTTTATTCTTTTAATAGCCTCGAAGAAGGGCTTACATTTGTCCGTGGACTTTGATATGAATCGGCTTAAAGCCGCTAATCTACCCGTCAGACTTTGCGTTTCTCTTATCGCCCTAGGGGGTTTTAGTTCGAGTATTGCTTTAATCTTGTCGGGGTTCGCTTCGATTCCCCTTTGACTAACTATGTATCCTAAAAACTTACCCGAACCTACCCCGAATGTACATTTTTTGGGATTTAACACCATGGAGTAATCACGCAAAATAGAAAACATTTCATTAAGATGTGACACATGATTGTTCGCAAAAACAATTTAACAAGCATATCATCCATGTAAACTTCCATAGTTCGTCCGATTTGATCTGCAAAAATCTTATTCACGAGCCTCTGATAGGTTTCCCCAGCATTCTTCAGACCGAATGGCATCATGGTGTAGCAATAGAGTCCTCTGGCCGAATAGAAAGATGTGTGCTCCTCATCGTTCGGGTCCATCGGGATCTGGTGATATCCCGAATAGGCGTCCATGAAGCTCATGAGTTCGTGTCCGGACGTCGCGTCTACCATGTAATCGATGCTGGGCAACGGATAACTGTCTTTGGGGCAGGCCCGATTGAGATCGCTGAAGTCGACGCATAGTCGCCACGTTCCACTGCTCTTCTTTACCAGGATCGGATTGGATACCCAAACCGGGTACTTAGGTTCGCGAACGAACCTGTTGTCAATCAGCTTTATTACTTCCCCCTCGAGCGCTCCTTGTCGTTCTGGTCCCAACTTCCTTCTTTTCTGCACGATTGGCTTTACCGTTCGGTCAACCCGAAGGCTATGGAATGCTAAGTTTGGATCGATCCCCACCATATCTTCATGCGTCTAGGCGAAGACATCTGCGTTTTCGATTAGAAAAGTAATTAACCTAGACCGGATGGGTTCGCCCATGTTGCGTCTGATGCGCAATGACTTGGTGCAGGCTGGTTCATCAAGATAGATCGTCTCCGTGTCTTCGCTTGGTTCGGCCCGTTCGGGTTTCTTTCCTTTGAATTGATCTCGGGGGTCCAGTTTGTCTTTTTCTTCGATTGGTTCCTTCCCTGGTCGGCGTCCCCAGTCTATCGTTCGATCCTCCTCTTCGCACGGATCGTTCTCCTCTTGGGTGGATTGATCGGCCTCCGATCCTTTTTCGCCCTGTCCGTCTCTCGGGGGTGAAAGTGCGTTTGCACTTGATGACGTCGGCATAGGGTACTTGTCTTTCTCTTCTGGGCCCTCGATCGGTTCTTCCCTCATCCTCTTTCGTCCGTTCGTGTATCCTTTGGCCGCACTGTTGTCTGGCCGTTCGGACGAAACTTCCTGCTCGTGTGATCGCTTGGGCTCTGCGGCTGGTTCGTCGATCAGTTTCTCCTCCTCGTTCGCCATCATGACCGAGTGTATTTCTAATGACGGGATCGCCATGATGCACTCCCTTGCTTCCCTTTGGTTGCCGTAGTGGACTCCCGTGCCATTCTCAGTTGGGAATTTGACCGAATAGTGGAAGATTGATACGGCCGCCTTCAGCTTGTATAAGACCGTTCGCCCGAGAATGGCGTTGTACTCGCTGGCCGTTTTCACCACTTTGAAAGTTTCCATGATCCTGCGTCCGTTTGCTCCTGATCCCCCGAGCTCGATTGGTAATGTGATTTCTCCTTCGGGAATGGTTGCTTGTCCGTTGAATCCAGTTATGCGATCGTTGCATGGGCGCAGTTCGCTTTGGTCTATCCCCATTTTAAGGAACGCGGTCCAGTATAAGATACTTGAGTATGCCCCCGTGTCCACCATGATTCGGTGGACTGGGATTCGGAAAATGGGGGCTGTGATTACGAGCGCATCTGAGTGTGGATTATCAAACGGGAGAGAATCTTCATCCGAAAAAATTATTAGATTTATGGGCATGGGGATGTGTCGGTTGACCTCCGCTCGGCTGACTTGGTGTCCTGTGCTGTATGCTTTTCGGACGTATGCCTTGACCTGTCTTCTTGACACGCTCGAACTTTCCCGGCTCGTATTGACCCTTGTGGGCGGTCCGCTTCTTCGGATTGGGATGTGAACCGAATGCTCCTTGTCTCGTCTGGACGCTGTCCTTTTCCTTCCCCTGGATACGCTCGTCTCGCCTCGTTGCTCCTGGCTGATCGTCAAGATTTCATTGTGGTGTTCGTTCGCTCTCTGGGGATTCAGTCCGAAATCGGGCTCGTCTCCTGGGTTCATTCGTTCATCGTTTCTTGGCCTCCGGTTGCCTGCTTCCATCCTAGTGAACCTCCTTACCTGCGGATCATCAATTAGTTTCAACAAGGCAGATATTAAGTTCCGACACTGGTCGGTATTGTGGCCATGTGCTTTGTGGTAAGCACAATATCGACTTTTGTCTAGATTTTCTTCATCGGCCCTGATCGGTCTGGGGTCTAGGATGATCCCCTTGTTCTTCAACTCTTCATACACTACGGCCGCGCTGGCCGAATACACCCCCTGGTAGCTGTTCGTGAGTTCCTCGTGATGTTTTCTCTGCATGGCTCGGAATTAGGAGCTTCTTCTGTCCTTCACAAACTCCTTGTTTGGTCGGGACTCCTTTGCTTTGGCGATTTGCTCGATCAGGGCTGGGAACGACGGGACGGACATGTTTTCTTCTGCCATGATATGTTTTTGAGCTTTCATCAAAAATTCGTGATACGTCTGAGGTTTGTTCTGGCAGAGGGTCCATTTGAACACCGAGTTTGGTCTCAGTCCTGAATATGCTGAAACGAGCAGGGTCTCCTGATGACACGGTTCCATGTTTTGTACCCGTTCATTGAAACGAGTGATGTAATTCTTCAAACTCTCGTCTGCTCCCTGGATAATGTGAGTGATCGATTCTTTGGGAATTCGGCACGCCTGGGATCCGATGAAGTGGGTTCGGAACATGGACTTTAATTGTGACCACTTAGTGACCGAATGTGGGGCGATCGAATGGTACCATTTTTGTGCTTTTTCTCCCAGAGTTAATGAGAACATCCGGCAGCGGAGGGCGTCCGGTGCTCCGTGCAGGTTCATCCATGACGTGTATAATCCTAAGTGGGTTTCCGGGTCAGATGTTCCGTCATAAAATCCGATCTACGGGATCTTGATCTTCTCGGGCAGCTGTTCCTGCAAAACATCAAATGTTATGGGTGATTCGGGTTCGGCTGGGCTGGATTCCGTTCGTGCCCTTGATGCTGTCGTGGCTCGTTTGAGAGGGACTTCCGTCAGATCCTGTCCGGTGGAAACTAGTCGTTTTTGGGCCGAACGTCGAGCTTCGAGTTCGGCTATTCTTCTTTGGAGGCTCTTCATTTCGTCTTCTTCGGCTTGAGTAGTTCGACTTCTGGTCAATGTTCTCCTCAAGTCGTCGTCGGCCACGTTTTTTCCCAGCTGTCTGAAAACCGACCAGGGTGGTGTTTCGGGTTCGAGTATCCGTGACCGAGCGACTTTCGTCCGTCTGTTCATTTTCCGTCCGGGTAGTGGATTTTTCCTTCGTGCTCCCGGGCGATCGGGTGGTTTCTTCGCGAACGTTTGTTTCCTTGCCTTTGAGGGTGTTGGTAAGGTCTTTTTTAGCTGGAGTTTTGGGTGCTTGAGACGTAGAGGGCCGGATCTGTGATATCAGGTTTGATATTCCCTTAACAAAGTTTGGGTCTTTGAAAAAGGCTGAATAGTCCGTCCTCGTGGTTGGGTTGTTTCGCCGATCTTCCCTTTCTTCCGGTGAGTCTCGCCGGCGACTCTGGTTTGATGATGATGCAGTTGTCTTTGACATGCTGGAATAGCCCTCCTTCTAGCGCCAATTGTTGATGTCTAAAAATGACCAACAATGTGTTCGAACTGTAAACTATGGTGTGTACTCTGTTCGGTCTGCACGAATAGTATTTGTGTTTGTGATTCGGTTTTATTTTACTGGTCCGAATGCTCGGTCTATCCGTGACTTATTGAAAAATTAATGAGAGCATTTACTCATTGCATTAAATGATGTCCTCCCCTCCCTTTTATAGGAAGTTTAGGGACTTTACATTTCCCTCTTGGGGATTTTTACATTTCCTTTTGCAGGATATTTTTAGATATTAGTCATTCAACATTTAATGCTAATTGTACTTGGTAATCTTTTCCCAATATCTGAGAGTCGTCCGGATCGTGCCACGCGTCCCTATTTTTCTTTTGCCGTCAGATAAGAGATTTTCCTGTATCTCCGCATTTAATGCGCGCAGTACGGCTGACTCTCGTAATGATTAAACAGATCTCACTTATTCTCTCCCATCCGTTCGGCAGCGGTACGATCCCGGGGGCATCCGGTTCCCTTTCTTTTCTTACTGCCATCCGTTCGGTCTGTACCACCAACATTCTCATCAAAGGTCACATTAATGGACTCTATTACAGTGGAGGTACTTGTGTTGTAAACACGGTATGCTCGACTGTTGTTAGAGTAACCAAGAAAAAAACCTACATCCGATTTTGCATCGAATTTCCCAAGTTGTTCACGATCATTATAGATAAAACATTTACAACCAAAGATATGCAAATGACTAAGATTAGGACTTTTACCTTTCTAGAGTTCATATGATGTCAGACCAATACCTCGACGAAGGTATACTCGATTCACGAGATAGCAAGCTGTATTGATTGCCTCTGCCCACCGTCTATGAGAAATTTTCTTGGTGTTTAACATGACCCTGGCCATTTCTTGAAGAGTGCGATTCTTCCTTTCCACAACTCCATTCTGTTGTGGGGTCTTAGGAGCAGAAACTCATGAAGAATACCTAGTGAGTCACAAAAGTTAGCAAACTCAAAATTTTCAAATTCTCGTCCATGATCACTTCGAATGCTTTTTATGGAAAAACCTTTTTCATTTTGAAGTTTCAGAAAGAGTGACTTAAAGGCAGAGAATGTGTCAGAGTCTCGGAAAAAATCAACCCATGTATATCGAGAGAAATCATCTACGCAGACAAAAATATATTTTATACCTTGATAGCTCTCAACCTGAATGGGACCCATTAGATCCATGTGAAGAAGATCTAGAATTTGCTTAGAGGCAATGTGGTTCAGTGACTTGTGAGATGCACGAGTTTTCTTACATAGTTAACATGGTTTGCAGATTGCTTATTCCTTCATAGAAATTTTTGGAACACCCCTAACCACACATGCATTAGACAACTTGACCAAGTGAGAGTATCCAATATGGCCTAAGCGTTGATGCTAGATTTCAGATTCACTGACTTTTAATAAAAGGCATTTTTCATTAATGTCAACAAGATAACAGTTGTCAGTTGATCGAGATCCAGTAAGCACTCATGTACCTTCACTGTTTTTCACAAACACTTATCACACGAGAAACTGACACTCAGACCTTGGTCACAAAGTTGACTCACACTTAAGAGGTTTGCCTTCAAATCATTACAAGTAATACATCAGTCAGTCTAGGTAAGCCACTCAAATTTAAACAACACGTTCCAATAACTTTATTACTCACACCGTCACCAAAAGTGACTTCTCCATTTGAACCAGTTTGAATATTCAACAAGTATGCTGGTTCTATAGTCATATGCCTTGAACACCCACTATCAAGGTACCATTTCCCTTTAGGTGAGGTTATGAGCGATAGTACTGAAGCGAGACAAACATGTGAATTTTTTGCAATCCATACTTGTTGACATTTTGAAACATTTTTGGGAGAATTCACCCTACGAACATTCACAGGGATACCAGTATGACTCCAGTTAACAACCTTACCAGAGCAAAGATCATACTGCATTTTATAACATTTGGGTCTGATATGACCAGTTTGTTGGGTTCTGTTAGGAACGTCAAACAACATGCACAGTATTGAACTTTATCGAAATAAATCCTAACGCAGTGGAGTCTATAGTTAGGATATGGACGTTTACCTTTTAAAATTTTTGTCGACTCTGAGACGATGTAGAGTACCGTTGATGAAGTTCGTCTGAACACCACAACCTAATGGGCGGGTAGGTTTGGCCTTTAGTCGATTCTAATCGACATGTCAAACGGTCCTCGATCGCACGGTGCGCGGGTCTCGCTCGTCGGGTGCAGCGGGCGTCGTGCGCGGGCAGCGAACGGGTACGCGGACGTCGTGCGTGTGCGCGTGCAGCAAC
>CACSLK010027751.1:648802-665246 GCA_902706635.1 Striga hermonthica | reverse complement strand
AAAAAATAATATCGGAACTGAAATATTATTACACTGATAAAGGTTGGGATATTACAGTGTGCGTCGGGCGCGGGCAGCGAACGGGTACGCAGGCGTCGTGCGTGTGCGCGTGCAGCAACGGACTGGCGCTGGCAGCGAGCGTGTGTGCGTCGGGTCGCTGGCGTGACGTGCGTGTTTTGTGGCAGGGCGCGTCGGGCGCTGGTGATGACGGACCGTGTTTTTACTCTATACGTGGGTTGTGAATAATCGCGCACTCAGGGCCTTCGATTACTCACGATAGGTGTATCTAACAGACGCACTATCGGCCTTCTTCTAGACATTGTGACTTCAAGACGCTCTAATGGCCTTCTCTCCGACACTGTATGTAAACACGCACTAATGACCTTGTTTATCACACGTTAGAACATAAAGTTCCCCTCTCAATTGGCTCACCAATTCAAGACAAGACATGTTTATTAATGAAGAGGTACATGGGGTATTTATAGGTGCAAAATAAATCTAAGCCTAATAGATCTAGATCTCCTATTCTATGCAATAAAATAAACCTAATGCTAGTAAATCTCTTAACATCTTCTACTACTAATAAATAAAAGAAATAAGGAAATAAAATCCTACTACTACCAAAATACTAATTGTCTTGACTTGCACTCCAAGCATAACTTGAAGCACAAGCCTTTTGCTCCCAATCAAACTCTTGCTGCCTTCCATACGCGTCGCGCGCCCTACGCGTATGCGTGCGCCGCCCTTCGGTTCCCTAATCCTTGGCGTCTTGTCAGTCCCACATGCCTTGTCAGTCCCACATGCGCGCGCCCCTGCGCGGCCCTAGTCCGCGCAGCCATCATCCCGCGCGTGCGTCCCTTCGCCTGCGTCTCCTAATCCGGCCCCGCCTAGGACACCCGCGCTTGTGCTGCATTCGCGCGCTAACGCGCGCTCCACGTTGCCGCTGTCATCTTCTTGCGCGTGTGTGCCGTCGCTCGGTACCCCCTCGCCTACGCGGTCGCGGTCTGCTCCCGCCAGCGCATCGCCCATCTCGCTGAAGCCTACACGGCTTAGGTTTTCGCCCGCGTTGCTGCTCCACTTGCGCGCCCATGCGCACTCGCCGCTGTCGCTGCCCAATTGCCGCGCGTCCTTGCCACTCCCGCGAGTGTCGCCTACGCCCCTTACGTCCGTGCTGCTCGCGCTGTCGTCCGTGCATCCGCATACTGATCCATCTTTTGCATGATCACTCGACCACCCCGCATGTACCTCGTTCCATCCGACTGCCAAACGCCAATGCGTCCTAATCGACCTCCGCAGCTTTCTCAACTGCCGTGCATCCACATGTATCCTGCTCCGTCCAACCGTGCGCATCATGGGCCGATGCGCGCCATTCGCCCGTTAGCCGATTGCCGTTGTCCTCTTTGTTGCCGCCCTTCTCCGTTGGCTCGGGCCATGGATCCCAACCCTTCAACCTTACACAATCTTCCGCCGGTATCCACCACCCTTCTTCAACCCATCGCAAACCTCGCCTTCTAGCCTCCTTCGTCCGTGCTCGCCTTTTCCTCGCACAAGGCTTGCACCCACAACGCGATTCCTTGGCCTTCGCCTTACGTTTCCTTCGGGCTTTCTTGGCCCTGCGTTTCCGAGTCTTCACCCCTAGCTTCGGACCACATCCTTTTGGCCAGTCTCTTACACATGATGGCCGGTATATTGGACTTGTCGGCTCCTCCAGCATGTTCTCCAGCCATATGTTGAGATCGTCGCCACCTTCATCCTCCGACTCGCCTGGGTTGATGACCACTTCCGTATCATTCCCCTCCTCTTCGAGACTTTCCTTGTCCTCAAGGATTAGAAAATTCAGCGCACCTTCATCACCATGATCTTGAACATCGATCACCATTGCTTTACGGGCTTGTACGAGTTGTCGCTCGTACTCTTCGATATTCCTTCGCTCATGAAGCTCATCTAGATATGTTTTCTCCCATGGTGTGAGCTCTCTTTCCAAACCTTCCAACATCTCAAGATCTTCCCAATCTAACTCATCCAATGGTGGGTAAGACATTTTTTTTTTTGACTCCATAAATTCAAAAAAAATTCGAACCCAAAAAATTCAAAAAACAAAGAGAAATTCGGCCCCTCAACAAAAGCTAATAACCGAAAAAATCAAACAAAGGACTAGATGACACTTTTTTTTTTTAAGACTTCTGAAAAAAATTGAAAAATTTGAATAAAAAAATTCGAAAATTTCGAACCAAAAATAAACAAAAATTCGGTCCCCTCAGCAAAAGGCAAAACCGAAAGAAGAAAAAAAAGATAGATAGATAAAAACACGATCATCACCTCTCAATGAAAGCACCAATGATGACGGATCGTGTTTTTACTCTATACGTGGGTTGTGAATAATCGCGCACTCAGAGCCTTCGATTACTCACGATAGGTGTATCTAACAGACGCACTATCGGCCTTCTCCTAGACACTTGACTTGAAGATGCTCTAATGGCCTTCTCTCCGACACTGTATGTAAACACGCACTAATGGCCTTGTTTATCACACTAACGAACATAAAGTTCCCCTCTCAATTGGCTCACCAATTCAATACTCAATTCAAGACAAGACATGTTTATTAATGAAGAGCTACATGGGGTATTTATAGGTGCAAACTAAATCTAAGCCTAATAGATCTAGATCTCCTATTCTATGCAATAAAATAAATCCTAATGCTAGTAAATCTCCTAACATCTTCTACTACTAATAAATAAAAGCAATAAGGAAATAAAATCCTACTACTACCAAAATACTAATTGTCTTGACTTGCACTCCAAGCATAACTTGAAGCACAACCCTTTTGCTCCCAATCAAATTCTTGCCGCCTTCCATACGCGTCGCGCGCCCTACGCGTATGCGTGCGCCGCCCTTCGGTTCCCTAATCCTTGGTGCGCGAGGCATCGCGCGCCTTGTCAGTCCCACACGCGCGCGCCCCTGCGCGGCCCCAGTCCGCGCCGCCATCATCCCGCGCGTGCGTCCCTTCGCCTGCGTCTCCTAATCCGGCCCCGCCTAGGACACCCGCGCTTGTGCTGCATTCGCGCGCTAACGCACGCTCCTCGTTGCTGCTGCCATCTTTTTGCGCGTGTGTGCCATCGCCCGGTACCCCCTCACCTACGCGGTCGCGGTCTGCTCCCGCCAGCGCATCGCCCATCTCGCCGAAGACTACACGGCTTAGGTTTTCGCCCGCGTTGCTGCTCCACTCGTGCGCCCATGCGCACTCGCTGCTATCGCTGCCCAATTGCCGCGCGTCCTTGCCACTCCCGCGAGTGCTGCCTAAGGCCCTTACGTCTGTGCCGCTCGCGCTGTCGTCCGTGCATCCGCGTACTGATCCATCTCTTGCGTGATCACTCGACCAGCCGCGTGCACCTCGTTCCATCCGACTGCCAAACGCCAACGTGTCCCAGTCGACCTCCGCGGCTTTCTCGACTGTCGTGCATCCACATGTATCCTGCTCCGTCCAACTGCGCGCATCATGGGCCGATGCGCGCCATTCGTCCGTTAGCCGATCGCCGTCGTCCTCTTTGTTGTCGCCCTTCTCTGTTGGCTCGGGCCATGGATCCCAACCCTTCAACCTTACACAATCTTCTGTCGGTATCCACCACCCTTCTTCAACCCATCGCAAACCTCGCCTTCTAGCCTCCTTCTTCCGTGCTTGCCTTTTCCTCGCACAAGGCTTATACCCACAACGCGATTCCTTGGCCTTCGCCTTACGTTTCCTTCGGGCTTTCTTGGCCCTGCGTTTCCGAGTCTTCACCCCTAGCTTCGGACCACATCCTTTTGGCCAGTCTCTTACACATGATGGCCGGTATATTGGACTTGTCGGCTCCTCCAGCATGTTCTGCAGCCATATGTTGAGATCGTCGCCACCTTCATCCTTCGACTCGCCTGGGTTGATGACCACTTCCGTATCAGCTGGGCGAACGTGCGCTGGGAACGCGGATCACGCGGGTTGCTGGTGCGCGACTCCTGGACATGCGTGGAAAGGTGCGCGCGTGACGGACGGGCGCTGGGACCTTGCGCTGGTGTCGACTGGCAGCGACGGCGAACAAACGTGCGAGCGGGCGTCGCTGGGAACTCGCGATCGGTGGCAACGTGCAAGCAGGCATCGTCTGCGATGGTCAGGCGTCACTGGGCGTAGCTGGGATGTGGGGCGTCGCTCGCGATGTGGTGCGGCAGTGCTCGGGCATGCGCGGTGGACCTTCCGACGGCGATGCGATTTTCCGGCGGCAGATCACGGCGGTGATGGGCGGCGATCGACGATGATGATGTGATGATGATGACCGGAAAATATATATATTAGAAAGCTCAATATATTGTACCAAAAAGCCTTCTAACGGATTACCTAAACACCTATTCCGATTAAACTTGGTGGAGCATTTAATCGAATCTCCCTAACTCTCGAACGATGTAATTCTCTCGTGTATATAGTAGAGAAAATCGACCAAGACAACATTGTAGGAGAGGTTGGGACATGGTGTATTTATAGGCTCCATTAGGGACCTTAAGGAGGTGCTAAATATGGGCTTATTCCATTAGGCCTAGGAATCGTAATTCTACTCTAATACTAATTTAATGTAGGAAGGAAATATCCTACTAATCCTCTCCTTCTAGAAGACTCCTAAGTCTCATAACAATAGAGAAGATCCTTGTAGGAATATCTTTTCTAATTAAATTAATAATCATGGAATAAAATTAATTCCTAATTTAGGAAGCCTAATTTTACTCTAATTAATAATATAATGTAGGAAATATATTTCCTACTAATCTTCATCTTCTAGAAGACTCCCAAGTCTCCTAATCCCAAGAGAAGATTCTAGTAGAAATTTTATTCTCCTAATTAATTAATTAATATGGAATAAAATTAATTCTTATTTAATGGAATTAAATAATAAAACATCCCATTAGAGTAATATTATTGCTTTCCCCATTTAGCCACTATTTTACCAATAAAATCGAGCCTCCATGATTAAATAATACTAATATGATTGATCGATTTACCTCCCTATGTTTAAGATATAACGTCCGTTGATTAATTAAATTATTGACAAAATAATTAATCAACTTCTTATTCATTTCCGAAATTAGTACCACTCAGCCTTTAACCATTATGTCAGACAATCGTCTACCTGCAGGGTTTAACATAATGTTCCTTTCTGAGCTCATTTTGGGGACGTCATCAATCCAGCGTACTGGAACATAGTGACTGTAAGTAATCTATAATAGCACATCATATAATTATTCTTACTTACCAAAATACCTCGTATGTCATCCTAACAGAATAGGAATCACTTGGTAAATCAAATAAATAAGAAATAAAAATATATGCCTATTTTATATTATCTTACAGCTTAAGAGAACGCATCAATCACTGAAGGACGAGGTTACAACAACGGTCAGTGAGTCTCATAACCTTTGCCTTCCCCTGTCCTGTTCAACACTTAACATAAGTGCCAGTGTAATCCTTCAGTCAAAGACCAACTGAATCGAGAATACACTACAGTCTTTTTCCAAGTGGGGTCTCACTGCCAGTCTAGACTGTGAACGAATAGTTTAGTCTTATGAGGAACCGATAGGTGATCTTTCTGTTCGAAACTCTTCGAACCACACTACCTTAATATAAGACATGGAGTATGTATTGCATAAATAAATTAACTGCAAAGATATGTACTTTGACCGAAACATGATTGCCAGATCAAAATGGAATTGATAGAATCTGCAAAACATAGCTTTTACAGCATACCTCTAACACAGTTATCCCACAGTAATGACAAATGGGAACAAATTATGATGGCTTTTTCTAAAAGGTTCCTTCTCCGGTAAATTAACCTTGAACGGAGATTTTGGAGAGATAGGTTTACTTACAGCGCTTTTCACAAACCTGCCGAACATGTTTCTGGATGGTTTTCCATGAAGGCTTGTGCCACCAACTCTTGACTTGTTTGCATACCCAAGACCTGGATATTTTGCATTTGAAGCTTCAGCAGAGGATTCAGGAATATCCTCCTTCCCAGTGTACCCTATTCCAGTAAGATCACCATGTTGTCTTCCCATGGACAGAAGTTCATTCAGATCGCCTTTCCCCTTGTTCAGTCTCTGAACCGCCTTGACAGTACGATTGAACTCTGTTGAGTTAGCTTTCAGTTTCTTTGCCATGCTTGTATGTTCAATCAATAGTTGATCAATTTTCAGTTTTCAACTTCAAGATGTCCTTGTTGCGCTCTGCTAGGAGTTTCTTAGTAGAGAATAATTCAGTCCTCAAGCATTCAATGGTCTGAGACTTTTCCATACCATCTTGATGGAAAGTTTAACACTGCCTTCAAAAATGGAGGTTCGGGCCTTTGCTGTATTTTGTTCACATTCGCTTGCAGCAGTGATGGAAGAGGCTTGCTCATTCAGCACCATGTTTGCTCTTGACAGTCTGAACACTTCATTTTGAAGCTTCTGCATGGCTTGAGAGGCTTCTGTACATTTCTCCATGGCGAGCAAGTGTACTGGATCAACACATAAATTCTGGTCTGCTTCGTCGTGAGATGCTTCGGCCTCTCTCAAACTTTCTTCAAATTTGGTTGGAGCGTGAGAAGTGGTGAGACACATGAACTTCTTAACGGAGGTGTGGATCGCCATATTACTAGTGTGTGATGGATGTTCGTCTTTGCCCTCGTCATCCTAATCTTCCAAGGTTGCCTTCAGAGACTTGTTCTTCTTCTTGAGATTAGCACACTTATACTGAAAGTGCCTAAAGCCACGACACTCCCTGCATTGATCCTTTTCAACTCGTTGTGAGTCCGGTTTTGAGAGTGGCGTACTACTCTTCTTGTCTTGAAACATATTTTTGCTGGAATTGTTGCCTTTCTTCCAGAGAACTTATTCTTGTACAACCTTTGACTCATCTTTCCATAGTTTTTCTCAATCAATGCAAGAGCTTATTTCAGCTCGCTACCCTCAGCCAAAGAACCTTCATCATCATCACTTACTTCTTTTTCTTCAACTACAGCAGCTTTAAGAGCTAGACCCTTGCTTTTGACTTTTTCATAATTGTTGTGGATTTCAAACGTCCTGAGCTCTCCGAAAAGTTCATCAACATCCAGAGACGCCACTCTTTGGAAACTCTCAAGGGCTGTAATTTTTCTCTGAACCTGGGAGCAACAGTTCTCATAATCTTTTGAACTTGACGCTTCTCAGAAATTTCTTCTCCAAGCATCGCACTTTGATTCACCATATCAAAGAATCTGGCATAGTATATGCCAATTGTCTCTTCATCCCTCATTCTGATTTCATCAAATTCAAGAGTCACCCTTTGAAGTCTAGATGCTTTGATAGCCATTGGACCTTCAAATTGACGTTGTAAGACCCGCCAAGCATCTTTCACAGTCTTGCATTGAACTGTCATCTCGTGTCTTGTCTGATCCACTGCCATCATAATCGCATACAAAGCACGATAGTTAGCTTCTTCTTGAAGCTTCTCAGCATCTGTCCAGTTGTCTTTTGGTTTAGGAACCGTAGCTGTCGTAGTTTCTTTTCCTTGATCAGGTGCGTGTGCCTTGACTGGATGCACCCAACCATTTTCAACACTTTCCCACACACCTTTTCCAAGCGATCTTAGAAAGATCGTCATTATAGACTTCCAATACGAGTAATTAGAACCGTCCAATTGCGGAGGCCTAGACATCGATCCACTTTCTTGATTCATGATTGCCAGTAACAGAAGTCCTTAGATCTTTCATAATGTAAATGAGAACCCGCTCTGGTGCCAATTGAAGTTTGATACTCGTACACTAAGTATCCAGAGTTGCATATAAATTGATTAAAATAGATCTAAGCGAAGATTCAAACAAACGCGGAACCATATTCACTTGGAATTGAACCTTCAGGAGAGCGTCCCACTCTCCCTTCAGATCTCTTTCATTAATGTGAATATCACAAACACTCTCCAAGGGTTTATAGTATAAACTCCCTTTACACAACTTGAACAGTGATTCACAAAACTACTTATCTGACCACAACTCCCTTGTGGATTTTCTAGTTCAAATCCCTCAAACTATATCAGAATGAACCTCCGAACACTGTTACAGACTCACAACACAATGTATATACAAAATCTCACTTCACTCAATAAACAAGGAATAGTCAAAACAAAAATAATAATCAGAGATGCGAAAGTCATCCTCTACATGCGTATAGTTCTCCTTTTATCCTCGAGCATCAATTAGTAAGTCTCTCATTTTCTTTGCATCTAAGTTATTATCACATAAGGAAAGTCTCTTCTATTCAAGGCCGCAAGCTTTTGTCTTGCGTTTTAAGGAAGGTGAATCCCGAGTTTATCCCAATGGACCTGCCATAATAAACACACTTATTAATAATCAATAATAATTAATAAAAAATAGTGATTAATAAAACTAAAAACAACTTCCCTTAAATATTTTCGCGAATATTCTGAAGTCTGTGAATGCCAGAATGTTCATCCAATCTTCAGAACTTACAGAAGCCTCTCGCCTAGACCTTGAGGTGTGAACTCTGGGCTGTGCAGATAAGAGGAGCTCGTTCAGGACTGCTGGCACGATTAGCTACCGGAGGAAGAGCTGACGTGACGGCCGACGCTTATAGTCGGAAGAGTCAAAGTGAGCTAGCTAGTTGATGTCTCAGAAAGAGCCGCTGACCTAGTACCATTCTCGACTGGAGAGTCGCATCAGATTTCCTTTGAGATTTTTGCCTAAATCTAGTGTTAGGTCTTTTCGTATTATAGAATGTGTTGTTGGAAAAAGGTTGGAACTCAGTTATATACCCTTTTATTTTTGAGACCTTGAAACCTTTAAATTCATGTAAAACAATAAAGCTTGTTTGAAATGAACCTATTGGTACACATGTTTGTAGAAAAACCCTTCTCTTGCTATTGCCTTAGCCTATGTGAAATCTCAAGTCCGAAATTTTTCGTATTGAGAAAAACCATGGATTAAAGTTTCTTGTCGAAACCTTGAACCGATCGCCAACCTGGGCTAGGTGGAGCTACGCGAAGTGGTGGTTGAGCAGACACGCTCGTGCTGAGAGACGTTAGGCCAACTACAGGGCCGACCGTTGACTTGCACAAAGGCTGCAGTCACCATCACCGAACGCAGGAACTCCTCAGGACAGTGTGTACGGCCAAACCTTGACCTTGCAGCTGGTCTCTGAACAGGTGCACGTGAGCATCCTGACGCCCCGAATATGCAGCGCCTGTGAGCGTGTCACCTCTCGAAGGACAGTGCATTAAAAATTCAAATGTCCATTTTATTTTTCTTTTAGACAGTTTGACCACTGAGAGTTCCAAGTTCCACTGAACCGCGTTTGCATCCTTAATCGACGATTTTGATGAGGAAGCGTGGTCGATAGGTTTCCTATGCCTATGCGAGAATTTTTTGAGATGGCGAGATAGAGGACTTGTGTTGCCAGCAAACGGAGCCATGAGGGGCTATGTTTGTGTCGTAGAATCATGAGTTGTAAGTGTAGGTGTAGCGAGGCTATACTGCATGCATGGTTGCACAGTTACCGTGACAATCGCTTCGACAAAAATTCACGGGTGTGTCGAGATTGTGGGTAAGTTTTCGGCGTGACCCGGGCACCATGCTGAAACTCAGCTCCACGTGTCGACCACGATTGTTTGACCGATGATCTCACTGTCGAGGCACTACGAGACTTGTTGAGGCCGTGTGCACATGTTGTGTGTTGCGTTTTGCGATTTCTCTCCATGGGAAGGTACGCCTATAGCATTGGCTAATGAGCGATGATCCCGATGGTACCGTACGGTGTTCTGAGTACGAAAAGAGGTGTGTACACCTCGTCTTTTTTAGCATAGAGAAAGTTGCGTCCCTTTATTCCAGTCCTTTTGGGATTCTTGACTGAGTCGGCGACTTAGCCTAATGGTTAACCCCATCACCAGAGCTCGCGGGAGTGCACGACCTGTTCAGTACCTTGTGGGGAGGGGACATGTGCGTGACACTGGGTAAGTGACGAACTTTGACGAGCTGCATGTGGACAGAACCTCTCCTGTGTTGAGGTACCGGTGACCTATGTATGGATGGGTCCATCAGGGAGAGGCCGGGATGTATACTCGTCACAGTCCGGCAGGGTTGCCGTGGCTGGTGCGGTGTGACTTGGTAGAGTGGGATTCAGACGGAATATCCGAGTTTAGTGGTTTGGACTTCTCTCTTGAGTCTGTTGTCCTTTTTGGGATTACTCCCTTTGATTTTCGGGTACGAAAATCTTGTAAGGAGGGTAGATTGTAGCGCCCCATTCATTTTTTAGAATTTTCAGATTCTATATAAATTTTTATTTACTTATAATTAATTATTTGCTCGTTATTGATATTAACTACTCGTTTCCATCTGTTCTATTTGTCTTCTTATTATTGAATTTCTATGTGGCATTATTTATGTGAATATTATGTGATTATTTTATTTAATTATGTGTATGAATTTATAAAGATTTATTTGAATTAGAACTTATTTTTTTCGACGATTTTCGGTTTAATCGGGATATATTTATTTTTTAGCGGCTTTCATATTTTCTCCAATTCTTGGACTGGTACCATTTTGACTCGATTATCGGCCCGATACACATGATTTGGGCTCAAGCTTTTGTTTGAATTTTTCAAATTTAATAATGTCAAATGTTTGGTGAGTTTGTTCCAACCCATAAGTACTCAATTTGACCGAATTTATTAGCCTTGATATATTTTAATTATGGGGTAATTAAGCACATTTAATTTTCCCTTAATTCTCCCGTAAGAAAAGCTCCACCCCGCTCCAATCTCTCCCTCTCGTCGTTCGCGAACAGCAGAGAATTCGTGAAACCACAGAGAAATCTTAAACTCTTTCTCTCACTTATTCTCTCGCTCGTGACACATAAGCAGAAAAAAAGATAATCTCTCGAACCCTCTTCTCGTAATCCCCCATCATCATCACAGGAGCTCCTCTCACTCCCATCGCGCACCACCATCTCAGCGCCTGCGGAGTTCAGCCACAAGCGAGCCCTCCTCCTCGTTCAGGTCCTTTTCGTTCCCGCAGACACCATCGCGAACACCATCATTGTCCAGGACCACATCGAGCGCTGTTGGTCACCCCTGCAACTTCCGGCGAGTCTCAGCCTGATTGTGAGCCTCATCAAAGTTTTTGAAAAATGAATCAAACTTTTTCTAAAATAATTTAATCTTTTTAAAACATGCTTGGAGGGACTTACTAAACATGTATCTGGCTTACTATCATGTCTGCTTTTAATCATTTCAGGATATCTAATCCCAACATAAAACATGTTGAATTCATTAAGACCGAGCAGAGCGATGGATACTAGTCTGGTAAATGAACTGAAAAACTGAAACTGGAATCCAAACAATGTTTAATATAATTGATAATGACATGTTTGGAAAATAAATTGTCCAATAGCGGAAGCAATAAATAAACTGCATATGATCACCACTAGCCCCTCTTGAGTCCCGCCCGGTATGCTAACCTGAAAAGATAATTGTGGGGACTGAGCAATAATCGACGTGCTCATCAATATTTCATACTATGAAACTACTCATAATAAAACAGATATAGATGACATCAACATATATATATATATATATATATATATATATATAAATGAAATGTAATACTCATGTTGCAGACTCCCGGACACTGGTCGGTATTCATGTGCACACTCTGGGGGTCGCCTCTCACAGAACCAGGACGGGTACGCTCACCACCATCTAGGCGAATAGACTAGAACGGATACGCTCACCACCATCCAACTTACATTATCAATATAAACATACCTCAAGCATAAATACCTTGCATTTATTAAGAATTAGAACATAACATGGAAAATCCCCACCTTTTGAACTTTCTGACAGGATGAAAATGCACGTGCGTCTGAATGAGGGCTCGACTCCTCTTAATCTACATTTTGATTATTAAGTCTTATTAATAGGGATTTGATTAACAGATAAAGAGTCCGACAATTTAAACACGTAAGAACACATAGCACGACAACAAAGCAGATAAAAGCACATAAAATGTAAGTAAGAGCTGAGAAATGAATTCGACTCACGACCAAATCGAAACAATGCACCTCCAAATTTTATTTCAAACTCAATTAGCACTTGAATGGTATTTTAAACTCTAAATTACGCACTCTGCAAAATAAATCACATAGCTTTTGCATGTTTAACACACAAAATAAGCTATTCAGGCATTAATCATTACACCAAAATTCTATGTACAACATAGATGCATGCATTTCTCACCTTTTCTTTTCTTAAGACTTTTAATTAAATCCTACATGCCAATAAAACTTAAAACATGTTCAAAATAAATAATAATGCTCAGCATATAACCTCCACATGTCTCAGGCTCAAAATCAAGGTGAAATCATGAACAATTAACACAATAATAATGTCTCTATCTATTAAATTCAAGGTCAAACTTTTAGGCTAGCATAACTGAAAATTAAAAATTCTTAAATTGCACCTTAACAGCATGTTAATATTATTAGCAATAAAATTCAGCATATTAAACAGGACGGAACCAAAAATCAACTCACAACATAACATATATATGGAGTAAATTGGCAATTAGACATATTGATTTAGATTAACAAATACAACATTCCTTGGCTTACTTTAAAATGAATTAACATGTTTAACACTCAACTCATAAAGCCTCTGCAAACATCTAAATCCACATCAATTGAGATTCCAAGCTATTCTTATGAATATATAAACAGCAAAAAAAATTATTCATACACAAACAAGCCTTCCTTTTCCTTCATACTCCACCACATGATAGGAGCCTTAAAAGTTGATACTAAACTTGAGAAAATACACATATTTAATGCTTTACATCAAAATAAGGCTCAGTATTAATCACTTCATAAGAGGCCAAGCATAATACATAATCTTCTCATTTTCTCATCAAAACATACCAAATCTAAGCATGCCAATAACTTTTAAGAAAAAAAAAAAAAACTGATTTCTAAGCATGGTTTCGACCATAAGAAAGATAGAAGATCCATCCCATTACCTTCTTCAAGGTTTCAGAAATAAAATAGTAAAGGCTCAGGTCTAAAGCTTGGCCTCGGCTGGTTTGAAATGAGCTCAAATCAAGGCTGCTGAAAGAGTTCAAAAAGGCCTCGTCTCAGGTTTGATGGTGTGGCTCAATTCCCAGTTTCAGTCTCCTTGGTGATAGGGTCTGTTGGACGCACATAAACGTGGGAGATCGTTGCGTGCGGTGGAGGCTTCTCGGCTTGCTGGAAAATTTCAAGGGCTGAAGGAAAACTTTTATACTTTTGCGGTTTTCTGATGGTGAGGGATGAAAATGGAGACTAGGGTCTTAAAATGTGGTTTTATACGAGAGGTTCAGTTGGCATTTGAATTTTGAATATGGGAGAGGAGTGGGGTGCTAAGTCCTATTCTTGGGGAGTAGTTGGAGGACTATTTCAAACTCCCTTATTGATTGGTGGCTGCTGACCGTTTGAAAGTGCTGAGGAGGGTGATCTGGTCCGAAATAAAGGGCACATGGAAGAGACTTAAATACTTGGTCCATGGTTTAATTTCATAGAACCAACGTAGTTTGTGCATGGCTTAGATGGCATGGCCAAGATAACATGGTGATGTTGTTAGAAATGGATTTGGACACACGGAAAAACAAAATGGACTTAGGCTCAAAATTTGGTTTAGGCTCCAAATGAAAAAGGCTGAATTAGCTAAATAAATTTTGAAACTCAGGCATGCTTTTAACTTAGTAAATCTTACAAAATAAGGTTGAAGGATAAGTTGGGAGTTTGGATTTTCCTGAGGGGAGCGATTGATTCTTCTGAGGGGAGCTTGAATTCTTTCGTCGGAGAGTAGTATTCTCTTGGAGAGGAGATTAATTCCAGCATAGGTTGGTCGCAATCTCCCTTATTTTCATTGTGTATTAGGGTTTTATTGATTAAGTAGCGGTTTTGGCGCCATTCGGAGTCCGATGGAGTTCGAAGGGGCGGGGAATAATGTGGCTGATGGTGACGCGGAAGATTTGGGTAGTAAACTTCAGAATATTAAGCTATCAAAATCTGAGAGCTGTTTTGTCGACCTTAAGGACGACGACACTAAAATTAGTGCCAAGGAATGCAAGAAAAGCTTGTTTGGAAGAATCATAGGGGACAGGAGAGCGAGTCTAATTGGCATTCGTAGAGCCATGTGAGCTATATGCCAAATTAAATTCCCTATGGAGGTGAAGATGCTCAAAACCAGTTTCTTCCAGTTCACCTTTGGAAGCATAACGGATAAGCAGAAAGTTATGGCAGGAACCAATTGGGTTTTTGAAAACCAGTATTTAGCTTTAGCGGAATGGGAGGAAGGGCTTACGGAGAAGCACGAAAAGTTTGTTGAACTCAAGTTATGGGTCCAAGTGAATGGTATTCCTATAATCTAGTTGTGCTCTGATGTTGGTCTAAGTGTGGGCAAAATATTTAAGCAGACAAAGAGTGTTACTGTAGTAAAGGCAGGAGGAGAAAGAGGAAGCTATTTGAGGCTGCTAGCAATTGTGGATGTTTCGAAGCCTCTACCCAGAGTGGCCAATCTACGATTGAATAACACTCAAGTAAGAGCTAGCTTTCAGTATGAAAGGTTGGTAAATACTTGTTTTTATTGTGGTATCATCGGCCATTTGGAAAGAGGTTGTGACAAGAGGATAGCTGATATAGAAAAAGGGGTGTTCAAAGAGGGCCAATACGGAGAATGGTTGAGGGTAGTGGACAATTTTGGGGGAAGCAGGTTCAGCTCCAGTTTTAGTACGGAAAATCCTTCTTCTGATTCCCCCTAAAAAATACAGCCATGTAGTCAAGAAAACCACATTGAGGAAGCTGGGCATATATTTGTTGGGAGTGGAGTTCACACGCAATAAGGCACAACTACTATTATAGAGAACCAACCTGATCCAACAATGATGGTTCTTCAGCCACCTGAAAAGGAATTAGCAGCTAGCCTGCCTGTCATACAACCAACTCCTAGCAGTGACATTGGAGTCTTACAAGCAAATGATCAAGGTCCACATATGGAGCTGGAGTCCACACCAAATCTTCACAGCATAACAGAGAATGCAGAGATCTCTGTGGTGGACATTCCAAAAAGAAAAGGATGGAGGAGAAAATCTAGTGCACAAGTGGGCAAGGCTATCACAACAATTTCGCCTAGTCTTAACCAAGAAGAGCTCATTCCAAGAATAAGGAAGAGGAATCTGGCAGTGGCTATTATGGAGACTGCCGAGGATGTTCATGGGACTAGAGGTAACAAAAAACACAACAATTCTGAAGATGAGGTGGGGGTCACCAGCCATGAGTGGCCCCCAATGAATCAATGATGTGGAACTGTAGAGGGTTGGGTGGACCCTCTACAGTTGCCTAAATCAAGGAGTCTTCCAGACTTCACCATCCTCATTTTGTTTTTCTTTCTGAAACAAAAAAAAAGAATAATTTTGTTAAGTCTGTTTGTAATAAAATAAGTTATAAGGGTAGGTGGTTTGCAGTTGAGCCTAGGGCTTTGAGTGGGGGCTTGCTTGTTTTGTGGAACAGGGAGGTTGCTATTAAGCAGATTTTAAGTAATCACTTTTGTATTCAGATAGAAGTGGATAGTATAGGGGAGGAGGGGTCTTTTTAGGTTTCTTTTGTCTATGCTAGCTCAGATAAAAATGAGAGAATTTTGCAGTGGGATTTTCTAGAGTCTGCTAGAAGTACTTGGGGAATAGATGGATTTTGGGGGGGGGGGGATTGAAATGAAATTTGTGATCCTAGTGAGAAGATAGAAGGGAGGCAGAGAGCAGATTATGAGTATAGAGGTTTCAATGAGTTTATTTCTAGAATGGGAATGCAGGAGTTGCCTTTGATGGTGCATAATTTCACTTGGGGTAATAACAGAGGGGATGAAGGTTTTATTGAAGAAAAAATAGACAAAGCCTTTGTTTCTTTTGATTGGTTGGCAGATCATCAGAATGCTGAGGTTACCAACATCTACAGAAGTTCATCTGATCACAAGTTGTTGTCTTTGAATGATGACTCCACCAGAGTTCACCACAAAAAAAAGAAGATTTTATTTTTACAAAGGATGGCTGCAAAAGGATGGAGTTCAGGAGGTAGTGCAAGAAGGTTGGCAGACTGAAATTGGTGGTACTCCTATGCATCAAGTCTCAGAGAAGATAAAAGCCACAAGAGTATCCTTGCTCAAGTGGAGTTCATTATTGAGAAGGGAGCAGATCCAGAAAGAGATTGAGATCAGCAACTCATTGGAATGGATGAGAAATTGGGTGCAGATAGATATTGGGAGGAGTGGGGTAGACCGAGGAGGGAACTTGACAAGGCGACTAAAGAAGAAGAGGATGTTGGTGTTATATACTTAAGCTGTGCTTTAGTGGATATTACACTTGTTATTCCT
>CACSLK010027751.1:618346-648702 GCA_902706635.1 Striga hermonthica | reverse complement strand
AGTGACCATACCACGACGACCAGGACGACGAGACGAAGAGATCGCCGTCGAGATCGTTGCCGTCTGACGCCGCACGCGCCGCCACGCGCCACCGGGAGGAGCAGCTGCTGGTCGATCACTCGCGCGCGTGAGAGCGCGTGAAGCCTCCGTTTTCCGATCGGTCAACGCCGTTGACTTCGCCGTGACGTCAGCTTTCTGGATTGGTCAAGTTTGTTCGATTCCGAGAAGATTTGATTTGCGGTCAACTGTCCGGGCCAGCCAGATCTACATAAATTTTAAGCAGTAAGTTTTCTTCATCAAACCTTTAGATCCGCTGCGCATAGGTTTATGTTGAATGTTTGTCTGTGATTTGTGCATATCGAGATCCTTGTGGGTTCCAACAGAGGAGTAACTCAGTGGATCAAGGAGGGAGATTCCAATACCAAATATTTCCATGCTCTCACCTTGTAGAGAAGAAAGCCAAACTCAATAACAAGGCTAGTGGATGATAGCAATCACATTCTGGAGACTATATCAGTAATCATATTTGTTCCTATTATGAGAAGTTGTTCAGTACAGAGCATTCAAGAGGGGAGGCAGACATTTTGCAACTTATCACAGCATCTATAACTCCTAAAATGAATGAGTCTCTGACTGCATCTATCTCAATGGAGGAAATCAAATCAGCTTTATTCAGTCTCAACCCAGGCAAAGCTGCAGGCCTTGATGGTATGACTCCATTATTTTTTCAGATGTTTTGGCATGTTATATCTCATGATTTTTGCAAAGCTATTATCAGTTTCTTTGAATCTGGGCAACTACTTAAGAATTAGAATCATACTCTTGTTTCTCTGATTCCAAAGTGTTTGAATCCATGTTCTCTTAAGCAGTACAAGCCTATTAGCTTATGCAGTGTTTCTTACAGAGTTAATGCCAAGATTTTATCTTTGAGAATTAAACCTTGCCTGTCTGATTGTGTTTGTGAAAATCAGTCTGCGTTTATTTCTGGTAGACAACTGCTGGATAATGTGGTAATAGCCCAAGAGGCCATCCACTATCTGAATAGACTTAGATCTGGGAGGAAATGTTTTATGTTGGTGAAGTTAGATATGGAGAAGGCCTTTGACAGGATTGAATGGGGTAGTGTTAGGAAGGTTATGCTTAAAATGGGCTTTAATGCCAAGTTTGTAAAATGGGTATGGGCATGCATCTCCTTTACTTCTTTTTATCTGAATTTAAATGGTGAGGTGCAAGGTTATTTCAAGGCTTCTCGGGGAGTGAGACAAGGGGACCCTCTGTCCCCTCACATTTTTATTCTCATATCTAAATTTTTTTTCTAAACTAATCAAAGCTGAAGTGGCCAGAGGGAGGTTCAAAGGGCTGAGAATTGCTAAGAAAAGTCCTGAAGTGTCTCATCTCATGTTTGCAGATGACACATTAATTCTTTGTGAAGCTGATGTGAGTCATGCTACCATTCTGTTGAATTTACTGCACAAATACCAAAGGTTCACAGGCCAAAAAGTTAATCTCAGCAAATCTGCCATCTTTTTAGCAAAAACTTCTTGCTCTCTACTCAAAATTCGATCTGTCAGTTGTTGGGTGGCATACAGGTTCATAGAGCAACAAGATACCTGGGGCTTACCCTAGGTATTGGCAAATCCAAAAAAGAGTCTTTTGATTATGTGCTAAATGAAGTTAGGGCTAAGCTGGTAAGTTGGAAGAATCAATATCTGTCTTTTGCAGGAAAGGAGGTGTTATTGAAAGCTGTGTTGAGTGCCATGCCAGTCTTCTCCATGTCCTGCTTCTGCTTGCCTAAGGGTATTTGCAAAGACATTGCTAAAATGTTAGCTAAGTTTTGGTGGGATACAAATGAGCAGCACAGTGGCATACATTGGAAGGAATAGAGGAAAGTCACAGTGCCAAAGGAGGCTAGAGGTCTGGGATTTAGGGATGTGGCCTTATTCAATGAGGCACTTATCCTGAAGCAAATCTGGAAAATCTTAACAAATCCCAAACATCTGGTAACAAGAATTCTAAAAGGGAATTATTTTCCCAATGGATCTGTGTTGCAAGCTTCAAAGCCTTACCATACATCCTGGCTATGGAGCAATTGGTTACAAGTCAAGGACAATTTCAGGGGTTTCTTTCATCTTATGGTGAGAACTGGCTCAGGAATCAATGTTTTGAATGATCCTAGGATTCCAGGAGCAATGAATAGACTGCCTGAGAGGAATGTGGTGAGAGTGAGCCAGGTTACCTGGGTTGATGAACTTATTGTAGAAGATGGGAAAACTTGGGATAGGAGGAAAGTAAAGACCTGTTTCAACTCTTCAGATGCAACTGCTGTCTTGAACATCACTACCCTTGATCCTCTTTTGATGGACAAATGGTTGTGGTCCCTGGATAGCAAAGGTAAGTTCTCAGTTTCCAGCTCCTATGATTTTCTTGTTTTAAATAAAATGAGGGAGATTGATTTAGCAGAAGGTAGTGGCTCTGCCCTCATTAAAAGAAAGGTGCGAAACAGAAGTTGGGGACTCAAAATTAAGCAAAAGCTCAAACATTTTATTTGGAGATGTTACTCAGACACACTCCCAGTTAGCATGAGTCTTAGGAGAAAGGGCTTAGATTTTGATCCTATTTGTAAAAGATGTGTGTTGTAGCACAAATTATTATTTTTTACCGAGTACCGAATCGAAAGATTCGTTCCCCGGGTCGATCTCACGAGGAATGCGGTTTGGAATTCAGCTTTGGAATCAATCACACATAAAAAGAAAATAGATCCTAAACACTCTAATCAGATAGCCGTTTGGATGAATTATTAACTAATAAATAAAATAAAAATAATAATCTACCTAAAAATGCAAACGAAACAAAGATGGAGAAGTTAGGGAGTCGGGGAATTAATTCAAGTTCTACTCGCATACCGGGACATGAATCATTATATCCTAGATTGATGCTTTCGCTTAAACATCTAGCGGTTCGCTCCCAATAACTCTTCGTAACAAGGGATTAAACATAGACGAACAAACTCGAGCATACGACACATGCCAATTATCCCAATCCTAATAACTTTTTGTAACAAGGGATGAGTCATCGAAAAGCGCGTATTTCAACCCAAAACTTATAGACTAATCAGTTACGACATCGTCTACCTCATGCAAGTCGAGGTCTACGACTTCTCCCTTTTCGGGTCTAAAAATTGCTAATTCAATTAGAAGAAGTTTAATCAACTAATCACATTGAATTGACAAACCCTAACTCGACAAATTAACATCCAATTGTCACCAATAGCAAGATCGAAATGTCACTTTTCGATTATATCAATCTATCGAACAAGAATTCAACAACTGAATCAATTTAACCCACACAAGAATAAACAATTCAAGCCCGAGAGATACGAATTAAACAAGAACAATCATCCCCTATCCCTAGCAATAAGAATTAGCTACGCAACATTAATTCAACACAATCAATCATCTCTCTAAATTCAATCATTTTTCATGAATTAAAAATAAAGAGAAGAACTTACAATAAATCGCAATTCGAGTGTTGAATCCAAAATTAAAAAGCTTAATCCTTGAATTCCAAGAAAAAGAGGAAGAAAAATGGAAGAGAAAGATGAAAGAAGAAGGAAGAAAGGAGAAGAAGAAGATGGGAGAAGAAGGGGAAGAGAGGAGGCTTTGCGTGTTTTCTTGCCCTAGGTTCGTCCCAGGAGGGGGAGAATAATCCCAACGAAAGCTAAATTTTGCTATTAAAAAGCTGCATGTCGCGCCCTCCGCTGCCGTGGAGCTTCCCGCTGGCCGCGGTAAGCAAAGCTCCGCGGCCGCGACTATTCCCGAGGTCGCGACATTTTTCCGCAGAAGGTTGGGCGCTGGCAGCTTTTTGTTCGCCGCAGCCTCGGTGAAGAAAGGGGTCACGGCCGCGGCGAAGAAAACTGGGCTGCACTGCATGAATTTACGATTTTTGCTCGTTCGGGTTCGTTTGAACTCGGAATTGAGTTCCGTTTTTTTCTACGTGTCGCTAACGAACCCCTCTATCTAACTACGCAAACCCATCAAATATTTTTGTAACGCCCCATTTTATTTTAAAGAATTTATAGAATATATTCACAAAAATCTTAGTTTTTTTTTTCTTTTTTTAAACAATTCAAAATATAAAACTCAACGGGCGCTACCTAACTACCAACAACAATTAAACCAACATACAACAAATCAGATAGAACCTACACATGCATTACTAACATTTATCAAATCCAAAACCAAGCATTTTATAAGTTCCAAATTGACCAATAAGTAAAAGCATAATCCCAAGGTTCAAATCCGACGATAGCATAATTATTCAGTTCAAAGCAGGAAAAATAAAAACTAAGTCAATAAGCAGTTCAACAATTCATAACAGACGGAAGTCTAAGAATAACACAATTGACCATTGACCACCATCTCGCTCGTCTTTACGCCACCGCCTCCAGCTCATCTCAACCTAAAGAAGGAAGAGAGGAGCAACAACAAGAAACAAACAATGGGGGTGAGCATAACCAACAAGCTCACTATTATTGCACAGTTATCCAGCATAAAGCATTTTAAAATATTTTCACAGTATGCGTAGAATCCAAGGTCTAAACTCCCTACTCAGCCCTATCGCTAACCTTCTATGTACATACAACAACCTTCCGGATACAACGGCATGGAAGTAACTGGAAACCTTCCCACCCCCGGGTACAACGGTTTGTAGGATCCTTTCCAGGAGACAGTGGAGATGTTTTACCCCTTCTGGGTACAACGGCTTGGGGCGTCTCCTCCCGGATACAATGGGCAAGTGACCTCCCACTGTTTTTGCATTCATCAAAGGCACTATTGTACGGGACACCTAGACAAGGGTTCTCACGCATACAACAAATTTTCAAACGAAACATTATACGAATAAAGAGTGCAATAATTATGGAATACATCATAAATGTACCCACCTATTAGCATCGACAAAACACAATCACGATTCTCGAAGGCCGGGTGAGGTCAACACCTCTAGACACCTACATAAGTCCAAATACTAAAGTCAACGCTTTATCTAGACCTAAGTAGAAAATCACAAATTTGACTTAGCCGAACTTGATTCGACTAAATGGTTCGTGAAGTCCTGTGGATATTGGAACTCTAGGACTTAGACTCGAACAACGAAACACGGGAGTTCACGTAAATATCACATAAAGATAATTCAAACAAGTCACCACTACAACAAGAAATCTGGTTTGTAGATTTTTACACAAAAACTACATTTTTGAAAAATAGAAAGCGATATATCACATAATTAGGTTAATCGAGTTTTGGAATGAGTTACGTTCTACAACTTTAATATAAAAATTGTCCTCTTGAACCTAGTAAAGTCACCAAGTTTCAACTCCAAACCCGTTAAGCACAATTTTATAAAATTCAAATACGATATCAACAAAAATAAGCATAAAATTCAAAGCCCAACCTAAAGAATGAATTAGTATATGAGATTTTTACTGGTGCAAGTTCAGTGAATAAGAATCAACATATAAAAATTCCAACAATTAACATCAAATACAATATTTATGAAAATTCATACAATATTCAGTAATTTACCGAATTTTAATTAAAACTGGTCCAAGTCAAACTCCAATAATTCCAATATTTTTACAACGTGCAAGTAAATATAAAATAAGCATCTCAGCAAAAACTCAGAATTTTCCAACAATTAACCAATTTATAAAAATTAAAACCGTTTTCAGCAGATTACTAAAATAAATAATTAGCCTTATCAAACTTAACCCAAAATTTCTAAAACTTTTACACAACATCCAAATCTCGCAGAGTAACAGCATATTAAAAATTTAGCAAATTGGGAATTAAAATCGATTTTATATCATTTTTCAAAGTTTCTGTCCAGAAATTGCTTTAATTTTTTAAAATTAGCTACAGTCCGTGAAAAATTATGAAAATTTTACACAAGCTATAATATCAACAGAAGATGACACAGTTAAAATTTCAAGGAAATCCGAGCTGTACAAAATTTTTTAAAGGTTCGAACACTAAAACAACGATTACAAACTCCGAAAAATTCATAACTCATAATCCGCTAATCGAAACAATACACGGTCAGCACCATTATGTCCGTGACGATCCTAAGTTCCTAAATCCATAGCAACTTCACACTTTCAACGAGTTCTCATTCGATTTGCACGAACCGACGGAATTCACATAAAATCATAACAATATATAATATCAATAATATATTTATATTCTCAAAACTCAACACATGAACAAACGAGAGGGGAAACGAGTCTCGGTACAGTTCTCGGGATTAACACACGATTAAGAACGAGCCGAAGACTGAGATGGGCTGTTCGGAGGGACTCGACAACTTCGTTTGGCCCACCGACGGAACACGAAGAGCGGGAAAGCAAGAAAGGGCTGTAGTTGAGCACGTGGGGCTCACGAACAGAGGGAACGGGGCCTGCGCGTGACTGCTGGGGCCTGATGGCTGCTTGGGGACCGCGACACGCGAACAAGGACGTAACACGTGAGCTCGCGATCGAGGATTGATGCTTGCCGGTTGCAAGTCGCGGGAGTCCGTGTCTGCTGCTCTCATGGGGCGGAAGAGATGAGTCCTCTTCCCTTTAGCTGATGATGGCTGTGGGAAGGTGATATGATGATTGGTCGATTGGTACAGAGGGAGTGGAAACAATGGAGCAGAGTTTCTTTTCTGCTAGCGCACGGTTGGGAGAGAAGAAAGCTGCGGCTTTTTTTTTGTTGCCAAGGGTTTTAATCCCAACATATATTGATGTAGGGTTACATCTTGACTTAACCCTCAAGACACGCACACATCACACGCACGAAGGAAAACCGGACTCGTGCTAGGCTGGGTCGGCTTTCTTTTCGCGTGTTCAACACTTAGAACAAATTCTCGGGCTCGATTTAATCGCACGATTAATTAAAATAATAACCGGGCAAATATATATTTATAATACACATTTATAATATTTATATAGATAACATTTAAAACACATAATAATAACAATAATAATAATAATAATAATAATAATAATAATAATAATAATAATAATAATAATAATAATAATAATAATAACAATTTAATCAATTTATACAATTAATAGCAATTAGGCATCTAGATATTTAATAAAAATAACACTAATATTTATGTATAAAGATCAAGCAATTAGACAAATAGTTCACAATTAAGCATTAAATAATAACAAATAATAATAATAATAACAACAACAACAACAACAATAATAATAATAATAATAATAATAATAATAATAATAATAATAATAAAGATAATAAATAATAATATCAAATAATCCTTATTCAAATAAGGTATTACAGTCTATCCACCTTACAAAGAATTCCTCCCTCGGAATTCAAAAATAAAACTCTAGAAAACAATAAAATATAAAGAGGAACTCAGAACATAAAGTTCGAATACTTCTACCGGATATCAGCCTCTTTCTCCCGAGTCGCCTCATCCTCGCCATGTCGGCTCCATCGCACCTTTGACGAGACTAGCTGCCCGGTTTCTCAACTGATGAACCCTACGGTCCCAAACAGCCACGAGTACCTCACCTAGGTAAGGTCTCACTCGACCCGCAACTCGCCAAAGTCCACACCACATGCTCAGGATCACGCACGCTCTCACGAAACATCATACGTGGGATACGTCGTGAACCCCGCCAGAACTAGTGGTAAAGCTAACCGGTATGCTAGGTCACTGACTCGTTCGAGTATCACACAAGGCCCTACGAATCGCGGCTGAAGTTTTCCCTCTCCCTGAACCGGATCACACCCTACCTCGGTGCATCCTACAGGAACACAGGATCACCTACCTCAATCCAGTACAGCGGCGTTCGCAACATACGGCCGTACCACTCCTCACAACGCATCTATCAACACAAAAGACTCTCAATCAGCCTTCCAGTGTATTGACATCATGCTACAAACCTCCCCCATCAGGGGTCGACACGTGGTATCAAACTTCCGTGCTCGGGTCACACTGAAAAATTGTCCACTAACACACTCTTCATAGTCTCAACCTATGAAACTATGAAACAAGACTCCCCCATCATGCTACAAACCTCCCCCATCAGTCTGCGTTTTTGTAATCTTGTATATCAGCCTTCATAACTTTCGCTCAACTTAATGCACAAGACTCAACCACTATCGCTTCTTCCGAGGTCTAACCACCCTCGAGAGTCGTGACAGTGATACGCATTAGATTTCTCCCTAACTATGGGGTCGATCATCAATTTGCACGTGGCACCTAAACACTACTCCCGGCCCACAATGACTGTGTATAAATCTCCTGGTAATCGCCTTCAATAGCGAGTTACTCAGTTTCCAACCTTTCTTTTGCGAGATAGATCACAAATGGTCCTGCTCCGAGGACACTGAACGAAAACTTGCAGCGAGAATACTGCTATAGACGCTCAGTTAAAACCTTAATCGAAAACTCACAAGAAAGAGCTTCTAGGGATACAACTGAACTCCCTATCACTAGAGTTCGCCAATTAAGTACTAGAGTTCGATTAAATCAAGGTGGATAGATCCTAAGCCCCAAATCACAAGTTCAACACAAGAATAAACTCATACCTTGAGCTGGCGCGGCGAGACGAAGCGAGCGATCGAAATGGTCATTAAGTACACAAATAAAAGAGATAGTCTACAAAAACGCAGACTGGCTCTGATACCAACTGTAACGCCCCATTTTATTTTACAGAATTTATAGAATAAATTCACAAAAATCTTAGTTTATTTTTATTTATTTATTTTTTTTTTTTTTGAAACAATTCAAAATTTAAAACTCAACGGGAGCTACCTAACTACCAACAACAATTAAACCAACATACAACAAATCAGATAGAACCTACACATGCATTACTAACAATTATCAAACCCAAAACCAAGCATTTTATAAGTTCCAAATTGACCAAGAAGTAAAAGCATAATCTCAAGGTTCAAATCCGACGATTGCATAATTATTCAGTTCAAAGCAGGGAAAATAAAAACTAAGTCAATAAGCAGTTCAACAATTCATAACTGGCGGAAGCATAAGAATAACATAATTGACCATTGACCACCATCTCGCTCATCTTTACGCCACCGCCTCCAGCTCATCTCAACCTAAAGAAGGAAGAGAGGAACAACAACAAGAAACAAACAATGGGGGTGAGCATAACCAACAAGCTCACCATTATTGCACAGTTATCCAGTATAAAACATTTTAAAACATTTTCACAGTATGCATAGAATCCAAGGTCTAAACTCCCTACTCATCCCCATCGCAAACCTCCTATGTACATACAACAACCTTCCGGATACAACGGCATGGAAGTAACTGGAAACCTTCCCACCCCCGAGTACAACGGTTCGTAGGATCCTTTCCAGGAGACAGTGGAGATGTTTTTCCCCTTCCGGGTACAACGGCATGGGGCGTCTCCTCCCAGATACAACGGGCATGTGACCTCCCACTGTTTTCACATTCATCAAAGGCACTATTGTACGGGACACCTAGACTAGGGTTCTCACGCATACAACAAATTTTCAAACGAAGCATTATACGAATAAAGAGTGCAATAATTATGGAATACATCATAAATGTACCCACCTGTTAGCAGCGACAAAACACAATCACGATTCTCGAAGGCCAAGTGAGGTCAACACCTCTAGACACCTACATAAGTCAAAATACTAAAGTCAACGCTTTATCTAGACCTAAGTAGAAAATCACAAATTTGACTTAGCCGAACTTGATTCGACTAAGTGGTTTGTGAAGTCCTGTGGATATTGGAACTCTAGGACTTAGACTCGAACAACGAAACACGGGAGTTCACATAAATATCACATTAAGATAATTCAAACAAGTCACCACTACAACAAGAAATCTGGTTCGTAGATTTTTACACAAAAACTACATTTTTGAAAAATAGAAAGCGATATATGACATAATTAGGTTAATCGAGTTTTGGAATGAGTTAAGTTCTGAAATTTTAATATAAAAATTTTCCTCTTGAACCTAGTAAAGTCACCAAGTTTCAACTCCAAACCCATTAAGCAAAATTTTATAAAATTCAAATATGATATCAGCAAAAACAAGCATAAAATTCAAAGCCCAACCTAAAACGAATTAGAATATGAGATTTTTACTGGCGCAAGTTCAGTAAATAAGAATCAACATATAAAAATTCCAGCAATAAACATCAAATACACAATTTATGAAAATTCATACAAGATTCAATAATTTACAGAATTTTAATTAAAACTGGTCCAAGTCAAACTCCAATAATTTCAATATTTTTACAACATGCAAGTACATAAAACATAAGCGTCTCAGCAAAAACTCAGAATTTTTCAACAATTAACCAATTTATAAAAATTAAAACCGTTTTCAACAGATTACTAAAATAAATAATTAGACTTATCAAAATTAACCCAAAATTTCTAAAACTTTTACACAACATCCAAATCTCGCAGAGTAATAGCATATTAAAAATTTAGCAAATTTGGAGTTAAAATCGATTTTATATAATTTTTTGAATTTTCTGCCCAGAAATTGCTATAATTTCTTAAAAATAGCTACAGTTCGTGAAAAATTATGAAAATTGTACACAATCTATAATATCAACAAAAGATGATACAGTTAAAATTTCAAGGAAATCAGAGCAGTACAACATTTTTAAAAATTTGAATACTAAAACAGCGATTACAAACTCCGAAAAGTTCATAACTCATAATCTGCTAATCGAAACAATACACGGTCAGCACCATTATGTCCGTGACGATCCTAAGTTCCTAAATCTACAGCAACTTCATACTTTCAACGAGTTCTCGTTCGATTTGCACGAACCGACGGAATTCACATAAAATCATAACAATATATAATATCAATAATATATTTATATTCTCAAAACTCAACACATGAACAAACGAGAGGGAAAACGAGTCTCGGTACCGTTCTCGAGATTAACACACGATTAAGAACGAGCCGAAGACTGAGATGGGCTGTTCGGAGGGACTCGACAACTTCGTTTGGCCCACCGACGGAACACGAAGAGCGGGAAAGCAAGAAAGGGCTGCGGTTGAGCACATGGGGTGCACGAACAGAGGGAACGGGGCCTGCGCGTGACTGCTGGGGCCTGATGGCTGCTCGGGGACCGCGACATGCGAACAAGGACGTCACACGTGAGCTCGTGATCGAGGATTGATGCTTGCCGGTTTCAAGTCGCGGGAGTCCGTGTCTGCTGCTCACATGGGGCGGAAGAGATGAGTCCTCTTCCCTTTACCTGATGATGGCTGCGGGAAGGTGATATGATGATTGGTCGATTGGTACAGAGGGAGTGGAAACGATGGAGAAGAGTTTCTTTTCTGCTAGCGCACGGTTGGGAGAGAAGAAAGCTGCGGCTTTTTTTGTTGCCAAGGGTTTTAATCCCAACATATATTGATGTAGGGTTACATCTTGACTTAACCCTCAAGACACACACACACATCACACGCACGTAGGAAAACCGGACTCGTGATAGGCTGGGCCAGCTCTAGGTTCGCGAGTTCAACACTTAGAACAAATTCTCGGGCTCAATTTAATCGCACGATTAATTAAAATAATAACCAGGCAAATATATATTTATAATACACATTTATAATATTTATATAGATAACATTTAAAACACATAATAATAACAATAATAATAATAATAATAATAATAATAATAATAATAATAATAATAATAATAATAATAATAATAATAATAATTTAATCAATTTATACAACTAATAGCAATTAAGCATCTAGACATTTAATAAAAATAACACTAATATTTATTATTATAGATCAAGCAATTAGACAAATAGTTCACAATTAAGCATTACATAATAACAAATAATAATAATAATAATAATAATAATAATAATAATAATAATAATAATAATAATAATAATAATAATAATAATAATAAATAATATCAAATAATCCTTATTCAAACGGGGTATTATAATTTTCTTGAAAACCTGTCCTCCCAAAGCTTATGACATGCACACCAAATTTGCGCGACTTTGCTGTTTGAGCCCGTTCGGGCTCGTCCGAGCTCGAAATTGAGTTCTGCTTCTTCATATATGTCGCCAACGAACCCATCTTCACAACCATGATTTCCCTGTTAATTTTTGGGATAAACTTATTCCTCACGGGGCTTCCGACCTGCACACCAAAAACAAAAAAAAANAAAAAAAAAAAAAAAAAAAAAAAAAAACTGGAAAAACACACGAGAAACAAAAGAAATACCAAAAAAGAGCAAACCACGAAATAAACTACAAAACGAACTAAAAAAACAATTAAAAGAACTAATATGGGGGTAAAAGAAAGGCAAAATGACAATTAAAAATGCAACAAAAATTGGACAAACACTGTGGGGAGGAGGTGGAGACAGTGGCACACATGCTGCTGGAATGTAGTAGAGCTAAGAGAGTTTGGAAATTGGCTCCATTGCAATGGGAGGATTCAGATGATGGCCCTTTTAACCATTGGTGGTGGGGGGTGTGTTCTGTGGATAAAAGGGAGGTTTGAGAAGCCAAGATAGAGTTATCAACATATATGTTATGGTGGCTCTGGAAGTCCCGGAATCTTTGGAAATTTCAAGATATATGGATGCCAGATCATGCTATTGTGCAGGAAGCTTCAAGTGATTGGCAAGAATTCAAGACTTGCAGGCTCAGAAGAGAAGTGCAGTGATGGTAGTGTATCTGGTCTAGGTCCCTTGGGTTCAGTAGATCATATGCTTTCATTTATCTGTGTACTTGTTGCTTTTATTGTTCAAGGGTCATCCCTGCCTGTATTTTTTGAGTTTTAGCTGAGATTGCTACTCTTATTATTAGCTGTGATTGTCGCTGTAGGGCTCAGATTATTGCTGCCTATAGCATTTGGTATTTGGTTATTGAGTCTAGGTCACCTTGGGGATGAGCTCTCATGTATTTATGGAACACTGACCTCGGTCTTTCGGTTTGTACTTTTTTTCCTATTGAATAAAATCTATCGGTTTGAAAAAAAAATCTTACGAAATAAGATAAACGAGAAATCAAACATGCAATCGAGCTAAGAAAAAATAATTAAGCAATTAAACAATTAATACAAATTAAGCAATTAATCAATTAACAATTTAAGCAAATAAGTAATAAGAAAATTATGTAGATGAGGATATCTGCTTAATTCAATTATTGGATTAAGTGTTTTAAACGCAAAGTCGAATTAAAATAAAATGCGAATGGTCTTATTCTCTTATTCATAAACTGGGGCGTTACAGAACAGCAACCTGACAAGTCCTCCATCGTTGCTCTCTTGGCCGACCGATCACCACCATCTTCTTCTCCGGTGAGACCGCCTCCGAGCAGCCTCGATTGTAAGCTCTCCGTCCACCAGCAGGCCATGACCAACTCGCAGTTGACGTCCATAGCAACCTCACGTCGAGAAATTCCAGTCAACGGCCCCGCTGTTCACTCGCTCTGCCATCTCAAGCCGCCGTACGCCTAGAGCCATGAGCCGAGTATCCGTTTCAGCCCCTCCGATCACCATCGTGAAGCATCCACCAGCGATCTGACCTTCGTTTTCTCGAGCAGAATTCCAGCCGTCTTTTTCGGCGGAACTCCGTTCCCATCGTTTCATTCGATTCTTTTAACCGAGCTTGTAGATTACTAAAGACGGGTAACAATTTCGAACCCTCTTGTTATTCCGGTCTTGCTCGTGTATCACATGTTAGATATATATATCGTGTGTTCTATCGAATCCTTGTTTGAAAGTGGAATCCTTTCAATTTGTATATATGTCATGACTTATCTCGAAAATACCGCTATGTTGTACTGCTATTATGACCCTCTGAAGCCTGTAATTTGTTGTTAGGGCCTTATGATGAAATGTAGTATTTTCTGTTGGCTTTCTCCACGCTTTGGAATTTTGATAATACGAGTTATATCGAGTGAGTTATGATTTTTACAAATTCATCGTACAAGAAATTTTTCTGTTACCCGGCAGCATGAGTTTATTTAATGTTTGTCCTGTCTATGGTGTCATAATGTGATCGAATGAACTTGTTGTCTTCATGAAAGTTATAGGTCTGTTGATTAGCTTTCTAATGACATAATATTCATTCTGAGGTGATATTTGTAGCTCAAGTTGTGTTCAAATGAGGGTAGATATGCATGAGATAGGGTTTGTACTTCAGCAGAAATATATTCTTAAAATTTAATTGCTTTTACCCCCATATGATGACTTTATCATCTTCTACGGGCTAAATAAAAGTTGTAAGTGCATGCCTTATGTTTAATTTGATATTTGAATCAAGTCATTTGATGGTATGTAGCATGAGTTAGAGTCAATTTTTTGAAGTGTTGTTTGTATCTTGTTTTGGTTTATGTCATATTTTATGACTCGAATGTTTGTGTTTAAACTCAATGATATTCATATTTGTCAATATGGTCCATAGCAAAGTTGAAGATAATTATGTTAGCTGCATTTTGGTTTTTGAATCAATTTAAAAGCATGTTTGTAGCTCCAGTTATTTTGTAAATACTGAAGTCTGGTCGGTTGCATGCTCTCAATTTTTTACTGCTACTCTATTTTGGATGTTTGCTGAATTATCACGTGCTAAATGGCTTTATTTGTTTTCGATGTCTTCATAAGAATTGTAGATGCATGTCTTAGTGTCCTAATGCAACTTGAATCATGTTCATATGAATTATGTGCTGATAGTAAGGTCGATTTTAAAAACACTGCCCGAGTTAGGTTTTGAAAAACTTACGTGGTGTTTAAGGAAATGGGATTTCATTGATTAAATGCATGTTTAAATGCTTATGTGAGCTTAGTTGGACTAAGTGATTGATGATTAGTTGGTCATGTGTTGAATAGTCATTTATAGGACGATTTGAATATATGTAGGTGTTTGACGAGCCGAGCTCGCTGCCTACACGTGTTTTGTGTTATCTCTTGCTTTCTACCAGGTGGGTACATTTACGTTGTATCTATATTTATCGCACTTGTTATTTCGTATAAATGTTCGGGGTGGGAAGGATCCTATGCACGTTGCATCCGGGGTGGGAATGTTTCCTGTTACTCCTTGCCGATGTCTGATTGGAAGGTTGTTGTATGTACATATGAGATTTACGATAGGGCCGTGTAGGGATTTAGAGCTTGGATTCTATGCATACTTTACTTATGATTTTGAATCTTTATGCGAGATATACTGTGCGGTAATGGTGAGCATGATGGATTTGGTCACCCCCATTGTTGTACCTCTTTGTCTCCTCTTCCTTTATTTAGGTTGAGCATGGCTGGCGACGGCGGCGAGAAGACGATCGAGTGGTGGTTTTTCGATGTTGCTTATTTAGTGTCGTTTGCTTCCACCTATGATTGTTCTTATTGATTCACTTGTTTTATTTTGGATTATTATGCTTCCGTTTTAGATATTCTTGAACATGTTGGATGAACCGTTGGATCATGTTAAAATATTTTGGTTTGTTTGAGATTTGTGAATAAATTTGGTTTGATAATTGATAGTTTATGCATGTGTAGGTTCTATATGTTTGTACGTATTTGTTTATCTGTTGTTGGTAGTTAAGTTGCGCCCGTTGATAATCAATGTTTTAAAATGGGGATTTTGCAAAAAATTAACTCTGATTTTTATAAATAAATTTGGTAAATTCTTTAAAATAAAACGGGGCATTACATATTTAATTGTAGGAGGTAATATGCTTAGAGATCTAATTATCTAAGCTGAATGAGAAAATGCGTGTTCATGATCACATGTACGTGAGAGGAAAATAGTGTTGTCCAAGGAATTACTAGCTTTTTTTGTTACGTCGGTTTGGTTGATTATTATTTATTAACGTTGTAATGGTGAAAACTGAAAAGTTGTTTCTGCCCGCCGAAAATTTTACTCTAAATATATCAATTTTTGGAAGTTTTCTTTTCCTAATTTAGAATATTATAATTTTAATGAAAATAGCTATTTTCACCAATATAATAAATTTATATTAAGTTTCTCATATCGTCCACTAACAATTTTTTATTTTTTTTCACATAACAAGTGCGAACACATTATTCAATATATTATGCGACAATTAGGCAGTGCGAAGTAATTTTTTTCACCCAACAAGTGTGAACACATTGTGCAATGGATTATGCGAGAGTTTAATGACACATATGCACTGATGCATAGGATCTTGTGAATAATTCGGTTAGTCACAGGTCCATCGTTAAGTAGTCGTAGACCCAATCTATTTTAAATAATTATAATTGTTATTCGAATGAACATAAGACAACTAAGTTGTTAGAGGTATGCTGTAAAAGCTATGTTTTGCAGATTCTATCAATTCCATTTTGATCTGACCATCATGTTTCAGTCAAAGTACATATGCTTGCGGTTTATTTGTTTATGCAATCATACTCCTTGTCTTACATTGAGATAGTGTGGTTCGAAGTGTTTCGAACAGAAATGTAAGAACATTGGTTTGGCATCATCCGACAAACCGTAGTGTTTTCTAGAAGATTTCTTGTTAAGCAAGCAAAATAAATTAAAGAGAAGTTTTTCTATTTATCTACTTGTGATTTAATTAGTTCCTAATGTTTATTATTAATAATATATGGTATATATTCATTGTAGTATGTATTATGGAATCCTAATCCTTTAGGAGAAGGATTACATAATATATATCTTATATATTTACTTACCATATATGCCACATGCCATAATTAGTTCTCTTTTGCTTGCAGGACAAGGAATAGGTTGTAAGGACTATGAAAGGATGAGCTATCCATACAAGAAGAGTTCTGGACATTCATGAGAAGATCTAAGGAGGATTTGGAAAGATTCACCACAAGATCTTTGAAGATTTGGAAGATCAGCTATTTTTGGGAAGTCATGTTCTTACCCGATTCTGGAAATGCAAGATTCTATTTAAAGCTCGATTCTGAAGATCTCCAAATCACATGCACGATTTCTACATCAAGGAAACTTACCTTACATGAAGGATTTCATCCAAATCAGAAAGCAATCAATTGAGAAAGAAATTGACTCCTAAAAGGAAAGGAAAAACTTAGAGAAGACTCCACCCTAAGGAGTTGTATATAAACCCTGCTTGAAGATCGAAGATAGGCTGCTGAAATAATTATCTTTTATTCAATATTCGAGCTTCAATTTTTTCAGTTTTATTTTCGCGGTTTAGTTTTCGGTGTTCTTACGTCATTGAAGAACAGAACATGTTTGTTTTGTTTTATTTATTTTTTCATTCAAACACTTTTGTGATCAGTACTTAGGGATTAAGTACAGTTGTTAGCTCGAGGGATTCGAGAGTTAGAAGTCCACGGGACGTGGCCGGAGAAGTAATTGATATGATCGTGTGTAGTTGTGGCTAGACTAGAAGGGAGATCGAGTCGTGTAAGTCCAAACCATACAAGTGTGAACGGTTTATCAATGAAAGAGCTCTGAGGGGAAGTGAGACGCTTCCCTGAAGAGTTTTTACATCTTCAGTTTATTGCTTCCGCTATTTATGTTGTTTATCCACGCTCTTATATCGTTTTGCGCACTCGAGTTAAAAAATATACGTTTTAATTGGCACCAGAGCAGTATTTATGTTCTAATCGCAGGATAAAGATCTTTGGGTCTTTGGGTTGGTCACCAATGAACCACGACATGCCTGTTTCGCGCCCTCCGTACCTCGATGGTTCGATCTATGGGTACTAGAAATCCATGATGGTAATTTTTCTTCGGTCTCTTGGAAAAGGAACTTGGCAAGTCATCGAATCAGGTTGATCAACACCTTTGATGGAGAAATCACCCTTGGAAAAGAAGGAAGGATCCTCGTCCTATGATGTTGGTTCTCGTGTTCTTGTTGAAAAACCGAGAGATTTGTGGACTGATGCTGAAAGACTAGCAGAAGAAGCTAATTTTCGGGCTCTATATGCTATCATGCCTGCTGTAGATCCCACTCGTCACAAAATAATCATCTAGTGCAAAACCGCTCAAGAAGCTTGGAGGATCCTGGAATGACAATTTGAAGGTACAAACGTTGTGAAAACCTCAAAGCTCCAAAGAGTTTCTACCAAAATTGATGAGATCCGCATGAGGGATGATGAGACCATTGATATGTACAATGCTTGCTTCTGTGATCTCGTAAACCAAAGCACAATGCTTGGTGAACCATTATCGGAGGCAAAACAAGTACAAAAGTTGATGAGAACCCTACCAGATAGATTTGAAATTAAGATCACAGCTTTGGAGAGTTTTCAGAGAATTCAAAAGCTGGGCATTGATGACTTTCTCGGTGAATTGTGTACCTTTGAAATAAATCTTGGATTTGACTCGATGAAGATAGGGAAAGGAAAAGGCTTAGCTCTAAAAGCCAAGGTTCGTACACCTGTGTTGGAAGAGGAAGATTCAGATGAAGAATCTTTCGATGTTGAAGAGATTATGAAAGCCCTTACCTTTCTTACTTAAAATGCCTCAAAGCTGAAGAAATTACAGAAAATAAGGTTTCAAGGAAACAAGCCCTCTGAAGGTGGTAAGAACACTTCTCAGCAACTTGGTGAGCGAGGTTTCAGCGTATAACAGTACAAGGTTCAGAACATCGACCAAGGAGTTGAAAGGGACCAGTGTCGGGAATGCAAAGGGTTCGGTCACTTTCAGAAGGAATGTCCAAACTTCAAGAGAAAGAATAAGATCTATAAAGCAACATGGTCCGACAGCAGTGATGAGGAGAATGAAGATTTTGAGAAGACTGAAAATTCTCATTATTCCAATAACTTTGCTAAATGTCTTCTTAGTGAATATAACTGTTTTACATCCTCTGTGCATCTTACTGATGTTGAATCTGATGCAGGTTCTTACGCAAAGAACCTATGCGATGCTAAACTTGAGGAGTTCTCTTATCCTGCTGAGGAGAACCTAGTACTCCACAAGTATGCCATAGAGAAGTGTCTCAAGGCTGCTGAAATCATCAAGAAATACCAAGCTCAAAAGGGAAGAATGAAGCTGTTGGAACATCGGTCTGCTGAACGTGAAAAAGAGATTGCGTATCTCAAGGATGAACTCCAGAAGATGAGAGTGATGACCGTTGATCTAAACGAAAAGCTCATCAAATCCGATCTTTACATCGGGAAGCAAGACAAGGATCTCAACAGTTGCCTTCTCAACAGTTGCCTTGCCAAGCTCGCATTAGTGGAACATGGAGACAAACTTAGCAAACAGACAAGTGATGAACAAAATTTTACCATTGAATCCTTGCGTAATGAGTTGTTTGCTGTGTAGAGTCGTGTAGGTGAAAGAGAAACTGAGATTGCTGTTCTTAAAGGGGAACTCGGTCATGTGATGGAAGAACATGTGACTCTTCGAAGCCATTGTTCAACCTTGGAACAAAAGCTCAGCAAGAGTAAATAGATTGTCAAAATGATCAATAAGCCAAAGTCCCCATTTGCTGAAGTTCAAAGGTTGAGTCATCAGATTGCGTGTTCAGACCAGAGTACGAACTCCTCCAATCAGAAACTGAAAGGTAAACTGGGTGAACCAAGCACGTCTCTGAGTAAGTCCTCTCTAACTTTTGTGAAAGAAGGTTATAACACTGATGGTAAGGTTGATCAGGTTTCTGTGAAAGAACACCGTAACCGTTTTGTGAAAAATTTCATTCCTACTTGTCACTATTGTGGTGTTCTTGGTCATATTCGTCCTAGATGCTATAGGATGCTTAATGATTTGCATGCAGGAAGAATAAATGACTTGAGCCCCGCCGGAGTTCCAATGGAAACACCAAAAATGAAGGTTGACGTAAAGAACCATAAGCAACAGAAAATTTGGGTTCACAAAAAGAATCATACTTGTCTTTCATCTATGTTTGCTTCAAAATTCGCTTTTAATTGTGATTGGCATTTTGATAGTGGATGTTCTAGGCACATGACGGGTGTTAAATTGAATTTGATTGATGTTGTACCTGTGTCTAATGGATCTGGTTCTGTCACTTTTGGTAATGGTGTTAGTAATAAGGTAGTAGGGATTGGATGTTTGAACATGCCTGGTCTTCCTATAATTGATAATGTTTTGTTGGTTGAGAACCTGAATGTCAATTTGCTGAGTGTGAGTCATTATGTGATCAAGGCTTTTCTGTGAGTTTCACCTTGAATGAATGTTTGGTTTCAGATAGGAATAATAATTGTGTTCTTACAGGGTCTAGATCGCATGATAATTGCTATTTGATTGATTATATGACTTTTGACTCATGTGATACGAATTCTGGTATATTTAGAAATTGTGATGCTGATAGGGTTGTGAATAACGTTGATCAATGGAGTACGTCTGACGGTTGTTCTTACACTGATCAGAACCTTGTGGCTGAAACTTGTTGTTCAGTAAAGGTGTGGATGAAGCACATTTTTCTTAAATTTGGAACTGAGGTACAAGCCATTGACCTTTTCTCTGACCATACTTGTGCGGCTAATATTTTCGAATATTCTATTCAACATTCTGTTAAGCGTACTAGCATGCGTTGCCACTTGACTAGAAATTTGGTTGATGATGGATTAATTGTTCATAAATATGTTCCAGCACATAACCTTGATGCTCAAAGATTTATTTCTCTAAGGAAATCCTTAGGGATATGCATTCTCTGATTGCTTGCATGCCATTATATTATATTGTATTGTATATTAGTATATATATTATATTTGCATTGCATGTATGCATAGAGGGCATATTGCATTAGGCATGCTACTGCATTTTGCATTCTCTTCACCACTAGATTCTTAATTGAAGTTCTGACTCTTCTGAAAGCTTGAGCGATGTTGACTGTCTTAGACTGGCTGCGTGTTCTTGCTATACTGAGGAAAATACTTATTTTCAGTATTTTTCTTTTGTCAAAAAGAGCTGCCTTCTCATAAATGATCTAGAGCGATAGCTAGCACATGGTTCATTTCCCAATGTGGGATCGAATGTGAAAAGAGCATCTTGGACATAAAATGTTGAGAAGGCCGTAAGCTAGTGACACACATTGCATATTATTATGTGATGTTTTTACGTGGAGTTATAAGGTGGTCACCCTCATAAAAGTCGTAGTGCTATTAATTTTTTTTTAAAAAAAACGTAGGATCCTTGCTTAAAATCATGGTGCAAAGTAGTGGGGTTGACTTTCACTATTGCAATGATTGTTACTAAGTGAAACGCACTATGAATAATATGGCATATGTTCTTGCAAAAATTGAAGTTGTGGTTTGCACTACTCTGTGTATATACATATATTCGCTTATCGTACGTTCCTTGGGATGTTTGTATCACAAAGTCGGTCTCTGATTGTTATCATCAATCTTGTTTAAGTTGATAAGGAAAAGATTTTATGGAACTAGTGAATTTTGTGTGCGATTTTATTTTTTATTTCATACTAGGCATATATTGCATAAGATTTCCTTCTTTGATTGAATTACTTGGGCATTGAAAATTTGTGGGGGAATTTATTTTTGGATGATAAAATCTTATTCTTCCTAATTTTGAATAAGTTGGACACATGTGTTAGTGTGTTAATGGGTTTGTGTGTTCAGTTTTGATGGGAATGTTCTTACTGCACAGTATCCAACCTTTCCCTTGATTTTTAAACCTTACCCATTACATCCTGACATTTTTCATTCATTATGCCCCTCACTATATATCTTCATTTTCGGAACCTGAGAACCCCCTTTTCATTTCTCTTTCTCTATGAATTATTCGTTTAACCATTAGTGTTCCTGCATCATTTTTTAATGTGCTTCTGAAACACTTTGGCTGATGGCAAAGACCTGGAGAAGAGATGGACATCATATCAATGATTAGAGATCAGTTCAAGCAACGTCTTTTGTCTTCGGTCATCTTTATTTTTCTCATTTGATGTTCTTACTCAGGGGGAGATTTGCCTTTGGCATTTCAGTCTGAAAAGGGAGAGAAATAGGATGTTTCTGAAGATGTTCGGGATTATGTTCTAGTTGTTTAATTCTAATTATTTGTGGTTGCTGCTTTTGACATGTTTCTACAGGATGTAAGAACATGTATGTTTTGCTGTTTGATTGTTTTGTCTATTCTGACAGGGGGAGATGAATTGGTCACTCTATTTGACTTAGGTTCTGATAGCTTGATGTGTTTTGATTGCTCTGATCATAGTCCTCATAGTTGTTTTGGTAGGAACTGTTCTGATGTTCCTACATTGCAGATGTTTGAGTAGTTACTTCCTGATGTTCGCACATAGATAATTGCTTTGTTGTCTTGAGTTTTTGTTGTAGGTTATCTTCAAGAAACACGATTTTCAAACTGAATGCCAAAGGGGGAGATTTTAAGAACATCGGTTTGGCATCATCCGACAAACCGTAGTGTTTTCTAGAAGATTTCTTGTTAAGCAAGCAAAATAAATTAAAGAGAAATTTTTCTATTTATCTACTTGTGATTAATTAAGTTCCTAATGTTTATTAATAATAATATATGGTATATATTCATTGTAGTATGTATTATGGAATCCTAATCCTTTAGGAGAAGGATTACATAATATATATCTTATATATTTACTTACCATATATGCCACATGCCATAATTAATTCTCTTTTGCTTGTAGGACAAGGAATAGGTGGCAAGGACTATGAAAGGATGAGCTATCCATATAAGAAGAGTTCTGGACGTTCATGAGAAGTTGTAAGGAGGATTTGGAAAGATTCACCACAAGATCTTTGAAGATTTGGAAGATCGGCTATTTTTGGAAAGTCATGTTCTTACCCAATTCTGTAAACGCAAGATTCCATTTGAAGCTCAATTCTAAAGATCTCCAAATCACATGCACAATTTCTACATCAAGAAAACTTACCTTACATGAAGGATTTTGCCAAATCTGAAAGCAATCAATTGAGAAGGAAATTGACTCCTAAAAGGAAAGGAAGAACTTGGAGAAGACTCCACCCTAAGGAGTTTTATATATACCCTGCTTGAAGATCAAAGATAGGCTGCTGAAATAATTATCTTTCATTCAATATTCGAGCTTCAAGCTTTTCAGTTTTATCTTCGCTGTTCAGTTTTCGGTGTTCTTACGTCATCGAAGAACTGAACACGTTTGTTTTGTTTTTTCATTCAAACACTTTTGTGATAAGTACTTGGGAATTAAGTACAGTTGTTAGCTCGAGGGATTCGAGAGTTAGAAGTCCACGGGACGTGGCCGGAGAAGTAATTGATAGGATCGTGTGTAGTTGTGGCTAGACTAGAAGGGAGTTCGAGTCGTGTAAGTCCAAACTATACAAGTGTGAACGGTTTATCAATGAAAGAGCTCTGTGGGGAAGTGGGACGCTTCCCTAAAGAGTTTTTACATCTTCGGTTTATTGCTTCTGCTATTTACGTTGTTTATCCACGTTCTTACATCGTTTTGCGCACTCGAGTTAAAAAATATACGTTTCAAGAAAGATCACCTATTAGTACCTTGTAAGACTAAACTATTCGTTCACAGTCTAAACAGACAGTGAGACCCCTCTTGGATAAAGACTGTAGTGTATTCTTGATTCAGTTAGTATTTGACTGGAGAATTACACTACCACTTATGATAGGTGTTGAACAGGAGCACGGAAGGATAAGATTATGAGACTCACTGATCATTGTTGTAATCTAGACCTTCAGCAATTGATGCGTACTCTTAAGCTGTAAGATAATATAAAACGGGCATATGTATTCATTACTTGTTTATTTTATTCACCAAGGGTGATTCCTATTTTGCTAGGATGATATACTCAGTATTTTGGTAAATAAGTGCGTTTATATGATGTGCCGTTATAAATTATTTATGGTCACTGTGTCCCAGTGCGCTGGGTTGATGACGTCCCCAAAATGACCTCAGGAATGAATATTATGTCAAGCCCTACAGGCAGATGTGTTCCGATATAATGATTAAGGATTTCAGTGGTACTAGTTTCGAAAATGACAAAGAAGTTGATTAATTATTTGGTCCGTAATTTAATTGATCAACGGACGTTATATCTTAAACATGGGGAGATAAATCGATCAATTAGATTAATATATTTAATCAGTGGCGATGATTTAATTGTAATTCGAAGCTAAATGGGGAAAGCAATAATATTACTCTAGTGGAATATTTTATTATTTAATTCCAAGATTAGAAATTAGGAATTAATTATATTCCATATTTCCCTAAGGATGGGAATATTTCTTCTAGAATATTATTTAGGGTTAGGAGACTATGGAGTCTTTTAGAAGATAATTAAATATTAGGAATATTATCCTAGATGGGAAAAGGAGATGGAAGATAACAAGGATTCCTAAACCTAAAGGAATAAACCCATATTTAGCACCTCCTTTTGGTCCCTATTGTAGCCTATAAATACACAAGTCCCCTAGTCTCTTGAATAGGATCACACGATTTCTTCTCCCCGAAGGACTAGAGAAATTCGGCCTCTTCAAGTGAGAAAGAAAGAGAGAAATTCTTCTTCGAGAGAAAGTTCGGTTAGCGCCATAAGGTCTTAGAAGAAGATAATCGAGAAACTTTGGGAGATCTAATAAATCGCTCCACCAAGATTTATTATCGTGTAAAGGTCATACAATAGAAGATTTGAAGGTTGTTGATTCGTATCCCCTTGAATATATATATGCGTTCATCCCGTCGAATATATTCATCCCCGCAGCACCTCCGATGGCCACCAAATCAGGAGAGGAAGACCACCGGAGCAACAGGAGTTCGCCGGCATAATTCCAGCGACCAGCCGTCGCCGGACGCACCGGAGCAGGATGATGAAGGATAGTGTGTTTGTCTCAACTCGTTTGCCTCGAACAAAGCTTCGCCACGGCTCGCTCTCGACGATAGATATGGACGACTCGGTTATTAGCCTTATCTTCTCATGATTTTGAGATCACTCGGGTCTTAGCCTTGCTCACTCAGTTGTATGATCGAACTCTCACGAATCTTAACACACGTTTTGCTCTTACGAACTCTCTTCTTTATTCATCAACCATGTTCATAAAATATGAAGAATACATGGGGTACTTATAGGTGCAAAATAAATCTAGTCCTATACTACTAAGAACTCCTAAATCATGCAAGAATATAAATCCTAAAGCAAGTAAATCTCCTAACATCTTCTACTAGTAAAATCCTAATAATACTATAAGTAAATAAAAGCAATAAGGAAATAGAATCCTAATTAACTATCAAGTCTAGAACTCTAAGTTGCTTGATGCTCAAGTCATCGCCCAAGACCCCTAGCCGCCCTTCCTCGCGCGCGCCGCTTCGCATTCCTAGTCCTCGACGGACTCAGCGTCGCTCGCGCCCGTCCCGCACGCGCTGGCCATCGCACGCCCTTCGCCTGCGCCGCCCTCCGCTCGTGCGTCGCTGCCCGCCATCCCTAGTCCTGCGCGGCATGGGTCATCTGTGCCTGCTCCACACTCGTGCGCCTTCGTGCGCACCCTGTCCTAGCCGGTCTCCTCGCGCGCGTGCTGTTGCGCGCCATTCCTAGGCCCGCCAGGCCTAGGTTTTCGCCCGTGCCCTGATCGTCTACCGCACGCCCTTATGCGCCCACTGCTCCGCGCGTACAGCATCCCCATGGCCTGCTCGTCTGCCGCGCACCCGCGTGCACCCAGCACTGCCCGCGTGCCGTTCACCCCATTGCGCGCATCATCGCTTGATGTGCGCCACTTGCCTATTAGCCGTACGCTTTCGACCCCATGCTCATTCGTCCACTCGGCGCATCCGTCCGCTGGCCCGCAGCAATCTACCGCGCGCATCTTCCACCCATCTTCCACCCCTCGTGTGCCCATTCTCTTAGCCTCCATTCTCCATGCACGCTGATTCCTCGCACAAGCCTTGCACCAATCACCTAGCCTTCCCGGTACTTCGCACTCGGCATCGGCCCAATCCTCTTCCTCGTGTGCAATCGTCGTGCATCTTTTCTTTGCGCGCTTAGCCTTGCGCCTCCTATTGCGCGATCTCCTCCTCTTGCCATAGCCTCTTGGCCAATCACGCCTTACTGATGGCTAGAATTCCTCCACTTGCGGCTCCTCCAGCCCACTCTCAAGCCATCCCCCGAGGTCGTCCCAAGACTCGTCCTCTGACTCACCGGGGTTAATAACCACTTCCGTATCATTCCCCTCTTCTTCAAGACCTTCCTTGTCCTCAAGGATAATGAAATTCAGAACCTCAACATCATCATCTTCCTCTTCAATAGGCGAGTCGCCTTGATCCTCAGTTCGCAACTTGCTGCGTTTCCCTGGTCGTCCAAATTCCATCTTATGTCGCTTATAGTCGGTTGTGACGAGCCCAAGTGTTTCGAGCCACTACACTCCCAACACTACATCGGTAGCCTTAAGTTGTAAAGCGTAGAGGTCAATCTCTAGCTCTTGATCTTGCGCCATAATGGGAACTTTCTTGAACAACTGACTTCCTCGTAGTTCTTGCCCATTGGCCACTATGACACCAAATGTCTTGACTTTCGTGGGTACCAACTTTAATCTCCTGGCTATCTCCTCATCAATGAAATTCAAACTCGACCCACTATCAACAAGTACCTCCAACAACATATCCTTTATCTACGCGGTAAACCTGATCATCTTCGCGCCTCTTTTCTTGCACTCGATCACATGCAGCAAGGTCTCCTCAAGTGGTTCACTATCATGATCCTCCTCAAACTCCAACAAAAATACTTCCTTACCTTTGCATTTGTGGCCCGGTGTGAATCGTTCGTTGCATGTGAAACACAGGCCCTTCTCTCTTCGCCTTTGGATTTCATCCTCCGTTAATCGCCGCATGTTACTCGTGGTGCGCGTTCCTCCACCGAACGTCGACTTGTTCTCGGCCCGTGGTGCTTCGTCGACTGCCGTGGCCAACCCGCCTCCTTCCGTGTAGACTGCCGCGCCCGTGCGCTTTGCCTCCAGATGTCCATCGCCTCGACCTGCCTTCCGAACCACTGCAAGGTGGTCCTCGTGTAATCCGGTCGACTCCATCGCTGCACGCGTCAATCTCGGCCTATCCAACCTTACCTCGACCTCGAGTTCGACTTTCAACCCACCAACGAATGCCCCAACTAACGCACTCTAGGGCCTATCACGTACCCTACTAGCAATCCTCTCGAACTCCCTTTAATAATCTCGCAGGCTACCAACTTGACGGATTCTTGACAAAGCCTCATCGTAATCGAAATAATCACTTGACCCAAACCTGGTAATCAGCTCCTTCTCAAAATCTCTCCATCTGATTTGCTCCACTTTGTTTTTGTAAACATGTGACACCCATTGCCACCATGTGTTGGCTTCACCATCTAAGTGGTAGGCAACAATTTTAACTCTCTAAGACTTGTGTACCTCATTGATCTCGAAAAATTGCATGGCACGACTCAACTATGCATCCGGATCTGCTCCTTCGAACGTGGGAATAGTGATCCTTAGGCTCGTATGTGCATTTTTCTCTCGGTGCCGTCGATTGTCGTGCTATTGCCGTTCGCCGTGGTGTCGGGTAGTGCGCGTCGTGCACGTTCCCTACGAGCGCTTGCCATTGTCCTCGTGACTAGACGCCGAGCTACTCGACCTCGCCGTGGTCGACCTTGATGCGCGGCTCCTCCACGTGTGGTGGGTGGTTCGATCGAGCTTCCCCGCCAAGTCGTGTATCATAAGCTCCAACTTCGCCATGTCCTCATTCACCACGTGTTGTCCGTTGCCAAGGGACCTCACGCTTTCCTCTAGCATATCAAACCTCTCACGGTTTGTCATAGCTCTCCTTTTTTTTCTTTTTTTTATACTCTAGAAAAAATTTCGAAAAAAAAGAAGAAAAATTCGAAAAAATTTGAACAAGGGAAAAATCGGACCAAAGGAAAAAAGAGAAAAAATTCGAACCTTAGGGGGAGAAAAATCGGACAAAAAGAAAAAAAAATGGGATAGGAAATGTTTAACAAAACACACAATCAGTCACCTCAATGAAAGCACCAATGATGAAGGATCGTGTGTTTGTCTCAACTCGTTTGCCTCGAACAAAGCTTCGCCACTGCTCGCTCTCGATGATAGATGTGGACGACTGGTTATTAGCCTTATCTTCTGATGATTTTGAGATCACTCGGGTCTTAGCCTCGCTCACTCGGTTGTATGATCGAACTCTCATGAATCCTAACTCACGTTTTGCTCTTACGAACTCTCTTCTTTATTCATCAACCATGTTCATAAAATATGAAGAGTACATGGGGTATTTATAGGTGCAAAATAAATCTAGTCCTATACTACTAAGAACTCCTATATCATGCAAGAATATAAATCCTAAAGCAAGTAAATCTCCTAACATCTTCTACTAGTAAAATCCTAATAATACTAGAAGTAAATAAAATCAATAAGGAAATAGAATCCTAATTAACTAGCAAGTCTTGAACTCCAAGTTGCTTGATGCTCAAGTCGCCGCCCAAGACCCCTAGCCGCCCTTCCTCGTGCGCGCCGCCTCGCATGCCTAGTCCTCGGCGGAATCAAAGTCACTCGTGACCGTCCCGCACGCGCTGGCCATCGCGCGCCCTTCGCCTGCGCCTCCCTCCGCCCGCGCGTTGCTGCCCGCCATTCCTAGTCTTGCGCGGCATGGGTCCTCCGCGCCTGCTCCACACTCGCGTGCCTTCACGCGCGCCCCGTCCCAGCCGGTCTCCTCGCGCGTGTGCTGTTGCGCGCCAGCCATTCCTAGGCCCGCCTGGCCTAGGTTTTCGCACGTGCCCCGATCGCCTACCGCGCGCCCGTATGCGCCCACTGCTCCGCGCTTACCGCTGATCCCCATGGCCTACTCGTCTGTCGCGCACCCACGTGCGCCCAGCACTGCCCGCGTGTCGTTCACCCCATTGAGCGCATCATCGCCTGATGCGCTGATACGGAAGTGGTTATTAACCCCGGTGAGTCAGAGGACGAGTCTTGGGACGACCTCGAGGGATGGCTCGAGAGTGGGCTAGAGGAGCCGCAAGTGGAGGAATTCTGGCCATCAGTAAGGTGTGGTTGGTTAAGAGGTTGTGGCAAGAGGAGGAGATCGTGCAATAGGAGGCGCAATGTTAAGCGCACTAAGAAATGACGCATGGCGATTGCACACGAGAAAGAGGATTAGAGAGATGCCGAGTACGAAGTACCGGGAAGGCTAGGTGATTGGTGCAAGGCGTGTGCGAGGAAGCGGCTTGCATGGAGAATGGAGGCTAAGAGAATGGGCTTGCGAGGGGTGGAAGATGCGCGCGGGAGATTGCTCCGGGTCGACAGACGGATGCGCCGAGTGGATGGATGAGCACGGGGTCGAAAGCGTACGGCTAATAGGTGAGTGGCGCGCATCGGGCGATGATGCGTGCAATGGGGTGAACAGCACGCGGGCAGTGCTGGGCGCACGTGGGCGCGCGGCAGACGAGCAGGCCACGTGGATCAGCGGTACATGCAGAGCAGTGGGCGCATACGGGTGCGCGGTAGGCGATCGGGGCACAGGCGAAAACCTAGGCCTGGTGGGCCTAGGAATGGAGGGCGCGCGATGGCCAGCACGTGCGGGACAGGCGCAGGCGACGCCGAGTCCGCCGAGGACTAGGCATGTGAGGCGGCACGCACGAGGAAGGGCGGCTAGGGGTCTTGGGCGGCGACTTGAGCATCAAGCAACTTGGAGTTTAAGACTTGCTAGTTAATTAGGATTCTATTTCCTTATTGCTTTTATCTACTTCTAGTATTATTAAGATTTTACTAGTAGAAGATGTTAGGAGATTTACTTGCTTTAGGATTTATATTCTTGCATGATTTAGGAGTTCTTAGTAGTATAGGACTAGATTTACTTTACACCTATAAATACCCCATGTACTCTTCATATTTTATGAACATGGTTGATGAATAAAGAATAGAGTCCGTAAGAGCAAAACGTGTGTTAGGATTCGTGAGAGTTCGATCATACAATCGAGTGAGCGAGGCTAAGACCCGAGTGATCTCAAAATCATGAGAAGATAAGGCTAATAACCGAGTCGACCACATCTATCGTCGACAGCGAGCCGTGGCGAAGCTTTGTTCGAGGCAAATGAGTTGAGACAAACACACGATCCTTCATCATTGGTGCTTTCATTGAGATTAATTGATTGTGTGTTCTGTTAAACTTTTCCTATCCCATTTTTTTTTTTCTTTTTGTCCGTTTTTTCTCCCCCTAAGGTTCGAATTTTTTCTCTTTTTTCCTTTGGTCCGATTTTTCCCCATCTTGTTCAAATTTTTTCGAATTTTTCTTCTTCTTTTGATATGCTAGAAGAAAGTGTAACACCCCGCTGACTGATATACATCAGAGTACGCGATTTTCGCAAATATTCTGAATAAATAAATAAATAAACTAACTTTTTAATTTGCGAAACTGATTCGG